>KN538379.1:1740946-1780855 GCA_000797535.1 Trichuris suis
AATTCCCTACCGTAGTTCACCGCAGTTGGACTCGCATGAGTTAATACGAAAGTGCTTTGCTGCTAGGAACTGACTAGCAGTAATGACCTTCTATGTTGAGCATTATGCGGGTTCTAAACTCCCAAAATCACTACTCTTGTAGTTTCTCATGTACACCGGATCACCTGGAGAGAATCGTCTGGTCTTCTCCCCACCTGTCGTTAGTTGTTCCTCTTGTTCTTGACGACTCCTCGTAGCCAGTAACGAGTCTGGATGAAGATTGTCCAGTAATGACCTAGGTCTACGAGACATCAGTATTTCCGCGGGACTGCTTCCTGTCGCCATGTGCGGAGTAAGGTGCTGATTGAACAGAAAGCGAGCCAGTCTTAGGCTCCAGCTTCCGTGTATAATTTTTCTCAGTGCTTGTTTCATGGCTTGCACCATACGCTCTGCTTGCCCGTTCGATGATGGGTGGTAGGGTGCCACGGTAACACGTCGAATCGTGTTTGCTCTCATGAATTCTTTGAACTCCGAAGCTGTAAACGCCGTGCCATTGTCCGTTACAATTACCTCCGGCAATCCATGGGTTGCGAATAACAGTGCTAATTTGTCGATTAGCGCTTTCGCAGAGGTTGCTTGGACCGGAGAAACATCGAGCCATTTGGAGTGGGAATCGACAACGATAAGGAAAAGTTGTCCTTGAAAGGGTCCTGCAAAATCCACGTGCAAACGTGACCAGGGCCTCTCAGTTCTTTCCCACGGATTTACAGGGGCTTTGTTCGGCGCATTTCTCGTTTCCTGGCAAACTCTGCACTTCTTGACGATATCTTCAATGTCATTGTCCAATCGGGGCCACCACACATAACTCCGGTCCATGGGAAGACGTATCTGCTTGTGGTGGACTCGCCGTCTTTACTTTCGAAGTTCGATACACTTCTATTGGCTGTGTGGGATTATAATTAATAAAATATGGCAGTTTATGATTCATTGCCATCTTAAATGACTAGATTGTCTTCTTATGCTACTGTATGATTCTGTAATTGAGAAAAAACCCCAACCTGCAGATATTTGCATAGTTGATTAGTAAAAAGCAAACCATAGTGAACGATCAGGTACGTAAGGACGTTCCAAAGTCAGCGATGCAATGATGGGAAACGCCACAGAATAGTGTTTATTCACATTGCACAGCTTCAATGAATATTCAATGGAGAGAGCATGGTTGTGAGTCATCCATACTAAAGAGTGGGCGTAGCGATAGCGCAGCAGCAGCCACTATGATTGAGCAGGTCCACACTTCGTTGACAGTCAGGCCCTCGTCTCTGTTCAGGGGCGCATTCTTTCTTTCGATGACACCTTTGCCCTTTCGATGGAGGAAAAGGATGTTCCGAAACAGTATTGCTTGGTCCTGGAAAGCTTAGAGGTACTTTTCGTTATTTTGTTCTATTTCGCCAACAGACAACCATCTAACGGTTAAGGTTTTCTTTTCAGTGATTACAGAGTACACATACGCGTAATACAACAATAGAAACTGTTCCCCCAGTCTTTTTAAGAAGGAGTGAAGATTCATCTACACGTTAAACTTCTTCATTATTTGTTTTTCGCTAATTATAAATGGAGAGGTCGCGTATGCTAATGGTCGAACTACGCAGTTCTGGATGTTCCATTGGGAATGCAATTGATTGCGCATTCAGGCTTAAACTGTTCTTAAAAACAAATTGTATAATCGCTTATAGATATGGTTTATTCATGTGATTACAGAAACACTGAGCAGTAACAGCCATTAATCAAGGCCTTTGAAAAAGTAATGAAAGGCTGACAGAAGCAGTTAAAACGGGTGAATAAATTAAAATGCAATTTGATAGGTATTTCATCTTCTAATACGAGAAGTGAAACCATTTGTTTGAGCATGAAACACTGATCCAAAAACCAGCGGAGCTTTTGGAGCCTATCCGTGCTCCGTTTTCAACGCTAACAACCGCAGGCTCCTCGAACGGTGAGAACACTATAAATACTGGGAAAGCTGGTCGCGTCAGGCTAAGCCAGCGTAGAGGAAGGAAAATTCCATGAAAGTAAACAGCATAGGAACATTGATCTTCCTCTCTTTCATAACGGGACGTGTAACCTGTGTCTTCCGTTGCGTATTTCACTTCGCTTTTTTCACATCATACGTCTTCCTATGTTTACGACTCGGTTCCATTATCAATCACAACTCATGGCCTTTTTTGGCGTTAGCTGCTCATTCTACAAAACTGTCAACAGAAACCGGGAACCTATTCACATGGTGCAGGGCATCATTAGTACTTTATCTTAACGAACAACAAACTGTTTAATTTATGAATCCGTTCCAAATCTTGGAAAGTTCCACGCCACTGTCTTGACCAATCATGCTGTTTTCTTATGAATGCTATAGGCAATGCATGAAATTAGGCATTACGTAGAATACCTAAGCAATCTATAGGAGGCTGAAAATCTTTAGGCAGTGCATGGAACACTTAATATTTCATACATTTCCTAGGCATTCTGTACGATGCCAAAGCACAAACCGGCAAAGCACTAGGTCTGTGTGTGAACTCGTGAGTTGTGCTGAAGTGACCGAACTTCCTTGGGGGCGCTTTGGTCTTGATCGATGTCGAACACAAAAATCGAGTCATTTCACCTATGCCGCCGGAAGCCTACAGTGGCGGCACTTACGGGGCAAAGTACGCTACTTTCTCGCTCCTCTGCCGGCCGGACGTACGGAACATCAGGGCGACGTCCTTCTTTTTATTTTCTATGAGGCGAAGATGTCATCAACGTAACGTCTGAGGTCATCTCTTTGTCAGTTATGGGAAACACTTTATCTTCTAAGTGTTCCACGAAGACCTCCGCGAGGCAAGGAGAAAGTGGGCCCCATTAAAGATCAACTGCTTTGTTGATGGAACTTCTCTTGAAAATGAAAGAAGTTCCCACCTATCCTACAAAACGAAGCAAGCTTCCCTATACGGATAGGATTGAGATTGGTTCGTTGTTAACGTCAGTGGAAAGAATCTTACGCAATAAATGCAATGGTACGTCATTGGATTGTTTGTGAACAAGCCCTTCCCATCATAAGTCAGTGGCCACTATATCAAAATGAGGGCCTCTTCTCGGCAGATCTTCTTGTTTTCATCGGCTGAGGACTTAGGTTCCAGCGATAGATGGATCAAGACTTTCAATTTTAAATATGAACAAAGTTCTGAAATTTTAAATATGCTACGTACGGAATAACCAACCAAACGAAAAGGCACGTACGTCCACTTTGTGAATTTTGGGGAACCACATACTTTTCTAGGTAAACCTAACTTCAAGGATGCCACGCACCGCGACATATTAGGGCGAACGAACGTAACTACGATGACTTTATTGTTTCAAAAACACAACTCACGGACAACGATAACAACTCTTTTATACACAAACCAAAGGCGCAGACAACGATGAAAACTACCTAGAAACCGGTTTTTTTTACTGTTTCCCCAGTATCCAACTCGATATATGCGGGTTCTTATACGAGGGCATAGAAGGTGACAAAGCGCCACAATGGACCGATGCAGTCCGTAAGGATAATGTTAATGCCTCAATCCCGGAACGCGCGGGATCTCTATTCGCATCCACAAAAGCCGTGACCCTTGTCCGCTTTAGTGATCGTGTTGTCAGGATCTGATCTTAACTCCTGCAATGTTTGAAACTCTGACCTCAAGGGATTAGGCTTCACATTGAAGCAGTGGTTCTACATCAAGTTGGAAACAGCACTTTTTATTGCCGAAGTCCTATTACGGTTTACCTTTGAAAGACTCACTCCGGTCGACGCGTCCAGACGGGACACTTCTGTAGGAGTTGAAATTAAGACCTATGGCTTTTGAGAGTCATCCAAAAGGTCTGAACTTAAGTTATTCATAGTCTTATTCAGTTTATCCCTGAAAGGGACTCGCTGTCGAGATGAACGTTTGAAAACCATAGGTCGGGTTAAGTACAGCGTCTCAGACGTCCTCTTTGGTGTTACCTTTTGCACGTGGCAAACATACAGAATAGGTGATCGGGTATGGAACATTAACATGGAGAAATGGCTCTGGTTTATTAAACCCCAAGGCAAGGATGAAAGTAGGTTACACACATTCCTGAGACGTGTGATGGAACTTCGGTGATCCCTAAAGCAACGTCGTTGTAGGGTGGAAAAACCATCGAAGGATGTATACGCGAAATGTGAATCTTTTTCATTGCGTTTACAGTGATGCTATCCGATCAACCATTGAAAAACTTTTACTACAAGCGACATGTTCAAAAAATAGCTATAAAATGCTGACATTTAAAAGCCTATGTCATCCCCAACTCATACTCGGAAAGTGTTGCCATCATCACAAGCTGTTGAAGTTACTGACAGGTTGCAAAATGAAGCTAGTGACTGTGACAACGACCATCTGCAGGTATGAAAGTCTATCAGTTCGTATTAGTAAACTTCAGCTCTTCACTTTCTTACATAAAGAAAGAGACTTAATGGTCTACTATTTCTTGTTTCGCCTATTCCTCAACGACATTTCACAGTAGGCCTGCGATCACCCAATAAGAGCTTTACAAACAGTCAGTTATCTCCTGATCTCGATAAGTTCCTGATTTCGATAAGTCGATTTGTACCCTCCTGAATTAAACTGAAACAAAGTTTACAGAGAGCACTAATCAAAAGTTGCACGCTAGCTTTGCCCTGGCCAACCGGAAAAGTCGCTTGTTTACTTTAAAGTAAAAGAAGATAAGAAATGAAACTTTACACGACAGTCAGCAGAGTGTTGAAAGTGTAGGGACAATTGGCGAGTAAAGATTGGTCAGTATGTGGCTAAGTGAAGTAGGATGGGGCGCCTCTTTTAACATTTCTGATATGCTCGTAAGTCTTAAGTGATGAGCATTTCTGTAGCCACTGATCGATCTGCGCTTTAACCGACTAGCGTTAATTGCTGTCGATCTGACTAAGCACGCCAGTACAGACCAATGAACTATTGCATCATTAAACAGAGGCCCGAATTCATCAATTTCGGTGTCATCGTAGTCAATCTGTATGCGAAAAAGATCATCTGCAAGGGGATATATAACGATAAGAACATCGCAGAATTCCGTAGGAATGATAGAACGCCTATAGTCGCGCCAGTGCTCAGACCAAACAATGTGCACCTCGTCATTGCCAATGTGGCGAAGCTTCCTTGTAATTTCTTCACAGCTTAGTCGCGTACTTACATGGAAGACAACCTCTATCAAAGGAGTACAATAATAAGGTATCGTTCCTTCGGTCGGAAGACCACCGGCATAACCAGAATGCGTGCGCAATTCCACCTGCCATCCGAGACCAGAGACGAACTCCTCGAACCTCGGAGAACCATCGCGGTTTTCCAAAATAGATTGTTTATCCTCTTGGCCAGCCGCAACATATATGACAGCAATCTTGTGCAACTCGCGAGAGGCAGTGCCGTCTATATGTCGAAAATGTCTTTCCGCCTGCTGCGTTTGATCAAGCAAGACTACGTCGTCTAGATTGTCCAAACAGCTTAGAGACATCACGGAGTTAGAGAATGCGAGATCAAACGCATCAAACTTAGAAGAGCCAACCTCAACAAGAAGCGTTGTACCCGTTACTAATTTTCGGTCGCACGTTTGATAGTTCGCTTTAGACGGAACGTAGTCACTGTAATAGCCATCGCAGGACAACCTTGAAGGCGAGGGCAAGCAATCGATACAAAATTGATGCAAATAGTCGATCAAACAGTTCAGTGGGCAATGGTGCTTTTCAGAAGAATAATCCATTGTGTGATTGTCTACTTGTTGGTCATCTGGAAAACGGCAAAATTCTTCTGGAGGGGTACGAAAGCTTTTATCTTGAAAGTTGACCACGCTGTCATGCAACCATTCATTGGCTGCGCTCTTCCATCGGGATTGCAACTTCAACCTTCTCACCTTCCATAAATGTTGGCCAACAACAGTTCGAGAACACATTACTGTCTGCAATTTGTCCTCGGAGTGTCCGGGCAGGTGACTTAATTTGGCAATGATAAACTTCTTTTGGCGCGAACCGACCCCAAACAACTGCTCTATCTCAGAAGGAGTAACTGCTGGATAAGCATAGAATGTCTTTTGGTCGAAGCAGCAGTTGAGAATCGCAAAAAGACTAATGGAGAGCACTTGAAAATAATCTTCAAGGACGATACCTTGGCCAGAATCAACATTCGCTTTGACGCAACGCTGACGATACATCATGAGCAATTCTGCTAGTCGCAAAACGGACAGCAGAGGTGGCGGCTCCTGACCAACATAGGAACCAACAACCAAAGCGGGGATCAACAGCAGCCACTCAACCAGGTCATTGCAGATTCTCTCAAGCAATGCGACCACCTCTTTCTTCTCCGTTTCATTTACTGACTCCTTGCCGAGGAGTTGCTCAGCGGCTGCGTTATAAACGGAAAAGAGGTGTCGCATCAAGCGAAAGTGATTTTCGCTGAGATCACGACAAAATGGAAATAATGAATTTAGCAACTGACATACGATGGAGCTGAAAGAGCAAGCATTACAGGCGAAGTAATTAAGGATAGTTTCGAAACAGCCTTCAACAATGCCATTCAGTTTGGTGTTACGCAAAAGTGAGTGCAGAAGCACCGAAAGACCCCTAAGGGCCAAGGCAGTACTAAGGCGATCGTCTCCGTCATTTACGGAATCACTGTGAAGTGAGTTGACCAAGCATCGAAAGATTTCCACTTGTAGCATGTTACTGTCCATCACTTTCTGGCTGTCTTGACACGTTGGGAAAGTAGGCCGGTGTGGGGCTAGCAGTACAACGCTACCAACAAAATGAACAACGTTCACCTTGTCGACGCTGTCGACACAATCCATTGTTGCTAACTTCATTATTCTAGCTGAGGCAGCAACTAGGTCGGGAAGCAAAAGTAAACAACTTGGCCAAAGCTCTCTGACCAGAGATGTTGAGCAAGACACAAGGAAAGTATTAATTAAGGCATCTTCTCTTCCAGTAAGTATTGAAGAAGCTATACAAAAAAAATCCGCTATGGTCACGTCGCTCAACGGTATGTCCCTTCGCTGTGACAATAAGAAACAATATAAACGAGTAGCAATCATCCTACTCGCAGCAAACGGTTCAGGTAAGCGCAACGTTTCGCTGAGCCATGGAATAAGCAAAACCGTAGGAGGAACCAAACTAGGACAGCTGTCCTGATTATTCCTGATTTTGACAAGCAGAGAAAGAACCGATCGAATAACTTCCATCATGTGTACATGAATTTCTGCAGAAGTAACTCGATTTACGTCTCCCAAGCAGCAGAGTATCCGTTTCCAGACAACACCCAGCGCCTCAGGTGCAGTACCACTTCCGTTACCACCATCCTGCTCGCTTAACAAAGCAATTCTTTGAGGCATAGATTGCGCAGATGGCTGTTCGACTTCCTAGAACAATTCAAGAAAGTTCATCTGCCCAATCAAATGCGAACAGGAAAACGTGCAAAAATGTTTTCAAAAAAAATTCAGTCTTATTCCGACTTTCGCTTGAACTTATTTTGAGTAATGGATGTTTTATAATTGTCTTCTCCAACTGTTTTGTTTTCTCAACGACTGGTGACCTTTGATAAAAATAAAAAGTTTAAGTATTCGAGGCTGTTCATACGCAGTCATCGGCGGAGAAAGGTACAACATATAACCAACTCGTTATATATTCTGTACTTCTCCGCTGACGAAGCAAATGAACAGCCTTAAAAACTTCGGACATTAAAGCTTCTATTTTTATCAACAGCCATCAGCAATCGAAAAGATAAAAATGGAATTTACTTACGATATACAGCAGCACGTTTACCATTAATACAGGTATGCCCCGCTTTACGAAGAGGCTGAATTTATACCCGTTTTTGTTTTACGAAGGATTTGCGGGGGCGTTATTCGCGGTTACGAAGAAAGGGTACAATAGCTTCTATAACATCTTTTATCAAGCGGTCAGTTTTGACCGAGGCGGACGATCAATGGAAACCGTCTACGTCCAAGTACGTAGGAATTAGCTACACGCTTGTCGTGACAGCTCTGCGACGTCGTACCAATAAATGAACTTCCTCTCTTCCCTCCGCAGTCATAGTCCTCGGTTCGTTATCTTCCCAATTAAAGTAACTGAAACAACAATGCACTTATGCTATTTCTACCTTCTAAGGACTTTTCTTTACAAGTTATTGCGGTTTTCAGTATATCATAAGAATTTTCTAGATTTTATGGTAAGTTTTATGTACAGTGGGTCCCGCTGATAACCAATTTTTTACTCCGGAGCTTTCGGGAGATGTCACAACACCTATCGCTGAAGACGGGACAAGGTGGTCCCGAAAGCTCCGAAAGTGTAAAAACTTTGTTCTCATATTTTCCTTAATAACTGCTCACCCATCCGTTGGTAGGGCGTTTGCTTGGTTTAATTTCAGAAGCCCAGAACGGGCAAGAACAAAACCGTACGGAAGATCGAATATGACTGAACGATGAAGTGATACCGAAAGCTGCTGATATATGTTGCCCAGGTACTTATTGATTGTTCGATGCGCAACGGCACCTTTGTGAATCATTAATAAAGAAGCATACGGTGACGCTTGCTTATCGCCCTCTAGCAATGATGCATCACGTGATGTTAATGACCACGCCCGTCAGAACAGAGAACGCTGCGGTGTCAAAAAGGCGGTACAATTCAAAGCAACTGTGCCAGCGGAATGATTTTTAATTGTTTGGCACGATTGGCACAACCAGAAATGCCTGGAGCCGGTTTCTGCTTTTTATGCAAGCTGCGAGCTCCGTAACATTAAGGGCTTAGGGGAGGTAGGCCGCGGATACGCTGGCCCTGCTAGTTGATTGTTCTGTCCTGTTTTTGGTTGCTGCATATACAGTATATTTTTTTCTTATGCCTTTGTCCCACAGAAGTGGGGTCGGCGGTGGACCGGCCATAGGCCGGTATGACGCGATCGATTTATTCCACCAGCCGGCTCGTCGCACAGCCTGGCCCCAGTGGGGATGCAGGTGGGATTCGAACTGCAGACCTGTAGTATGGAACGGAATCCTCTCCTTTAACCGCTGGGCCACTGCAACCCTTTGCTATAATATGTTGGTGAAAAACGGGTGCCGCTTAAGGGAGATGCGTATTTTCATGATGTTCTCCAGTCATGGAATTCAGCCGTTGTCGTTGATGTCTGTAATTAAACTACACAAAGTCCTTACCAACGAATGGACAAGCAAACTGTTAGAGAATGTAACAATTTGTTTACCCATTCGTTCCTTTCTATCAATTAGTAATAAGATAAAGACTTGCAGTGCGAAGGTGGAAGTAGCTAACTTCTTTCGAACTCATTAAAATGGACATAAATGTCAAGGTTTGTTTCGAGGGTCACTTACTTGGGAGTAGCTGAACTCGTCACTGACCGTGTCTGCGTCGTTGGTTGACATGATCGTCGACTCGGTTAAGATGTCTTCAGAAAGCAACATACTTTTCATTCCTGCGATGGAGTTGCTCTCCGCTGAACAAAATTGAGCAGAGCCACTGTCGTAGCTGTCGCTATCTTCGCTAATAGCCACTTCTTCAGCCAGACATTCAATTGCTGACTCGGCTTCCCGGAGGTGTTCGGCAGCTTCATTCAGCGAGTCACAGCAGCAGTTACTGGCGTTAGATGGACTCTTCTGACTGGGCAACTCGATTACCAAATCGCTACTGTTCTGAACAGTGAAGCATATAGCTAGCGGGTGCTCACTCTGACGTCTTGACGAATTGGAAAGCAGTAGACTTAACGGATTCTGTTGACTATTTAACTCCTGGCTATTCTTCGCCGACGGCGAGTCTGTGTCAGAGCTGAACATGCTGGTGCCACTCTCTTGAGTCACACTTTTGAACAATTGACGAGCCAACGCTTGTTTCTGCTTCAAACGGTGTTCCACTGGCCTTTCAAGAGGGGGATCAAGCAAGTCGACACTGTATACTTCGAGGGCAAGAGCCCTTGTTATACTCTCCATTACTTTACCCCACTCAAAAACTAAAGCCGACCAGTCGGTTCGCTTCTGACATGTGTCTACCAGGTTGTCCCAAAGTTGCACTGGTAATGGAGCGTTGAGACTAGCGAAAACCCAAGTTACCAATAATGTTTGATATATCTGAGAAGCTACAATGGTCGAAACAGGACTGCAGTCTGCAGGCAATGGTGGTAGCACTCGATGAACGATGTGCAGCAACGCCTTCAGCAAAAAGTGCCACGTATCTTGACTGATGCGGAACGCACTACCTGAGCAAGCCAAATGCTTGAATAGGGTTAATATGCGCACGCAAATCTGAGCGACCAAGGTAGTATTCTGTTGTGCGAAATCATTGGTAAAGTTCAAGTATGGACTGTCAAAGAAAGACACTAAAATAACAATTGCCAACTTCATTCCGTGCGACGTGTGCATGCGAAAAGAAACAACGTCAGATGTAGCTTCAGTTGACTGGGATTCTTCTTCCTCTCCTTGTTGGAGAAGCCACTCACGGAGCACGCGGAAAACTCGTGCTATTGTACCGACATGATTAAGTGGAAGTAGAAATGATTCCCTCAAAATGGAATATGTACGCGAGCACAACGGCAGGTATGTTAGCAGGGTTTTCCGAACGAGTGAATAGTTGGAAGGAAGTCTTGGTGATTCAGCCGACTTAAGAGGACTAAAACTATCAACAATTGAATTAGTTTTCTGTGCCCCGACAAAACTACAGTCGCTGGCATTCATAGTTTCCTCGCCAGCAGTGCTGTGCTTGTAACTAGACGCGTACAGCGCAATCCATCGTATCAAAACGTGGACACAAATCCTGCGGTATTCATCTCCTTCGTCTGCGTACTGTTGACCACACGGGATGGCGATGGATTGCTCACTTTCGCAAAAAGGATCAAAGGAAACACTTTTAGCGACAGTGTCGATATTGAAATACTGCACACTTGGACAACACAATGCAACGTAATGGCTGTAAACACTGTCAATAAGGCATCGCAAACAGCATATCTGTTTAAATTCTCTTCCTTGCTTGGGCCACAAAACCTTTGTAAAGTCGCTGGAGATGAACTCAAGTGCTTTCTCCATAAAGGATTGAGTAATCATTGCTTTACTTGCTATCCGCTTGGTTTGCACTGCAACAGGCAATGCCTGCACATTTCTGGAATAGAACTGACACTCTTCGTTAGCGGAAGAGGTTACCGATAAAACTCGGTAGCCAGGATGTTCACATATTTCCTGCAAATCCAGTTATTAATAACTTGATAGATTAGCTATAAAAACCAGTACTGACGTACAAAATCAATAATACTTTTGAGGAATAAACTAAATGAAACTACTTTTCAACAACGAAATCAAAGTGCCAACTAATCAATAAAATGGTTAATATGACGAGAAATGATTCCATCTCCTCTTGACTCAGTTTTGTTACTAGTAAGTCGTTTAGTAATCACAATAGATAGAAGTCCCTGGCCATTACAAGGTTGGGTAGTTTGTTAACAGAAATGGACGAAACAGAGCTTGCTAAACCAGCGAAATACGGAGCTTCAGAAAATAATACGTTTCATTATAAGGATTAGTTTTAAAAAATACATTAATACATTTCGCAAAGTTCACCTAAAAGATTTCCTAAGACTTGCTAACAAAATTAAACGAAGTATTCCAGTATTTAAATTTTCAGTGCTGCTTAAATGGTGCAGATAGAATAGAGCAACTCCCGAAGACCTTCGCTTTACCTCATACAAAATTACCGCTGTCGTTACATGTCAAATACTATAGTAAAACTTGAACTTGAATAGATTCAGAAGCAAAACTTCCACGAGCTTATAAGAAACGTCTTACTCTATCAATATATACATTCCCCACGTTTATCACATGTGGGCTAAGAAATTGAGCGTTGTAAATTTGCTTAGGACTTAATTTTTCCTCAGGAACTAACTCCGCGAACTGGTATCTTTGAAGAGCGGATGTTGCAAAATTCACATAAATAGGTCCTTCTTTGTCCGCTGAACTTTCTTCGCCACATATAGCAAGGAAGATTAATCCACGCTGCGGCTTGAAACGATGAGGGGCATTTCTAAGGATATTAATAGAAATTCCCATAACTTGTATACTAAGCGTAAGACCAAACAGCGTTAGGGACAAATGGGAAACTACCCGCCTCAGTGCTATGAACAAGAAATCGTTCGTAAAAGTAGGTTTTACGCAACCACGAACAACACGCCTGTTTCAGATTGCTTTACCAGAAAGACAATGATACGTGTGTAGAATTATATAGCATTTTGTAACGGGTTCATATGGTGGATTTTATTTTTACGGTAGCATCCGTTTTATAACCAATTTTTTCTCCATGAAACGAGTGCTACCGTAAAAGTAAAATCCACCATGTCTACAATTACTAGAAATTTCCTGCCAAATGAAGGGACATACCTTCACCAACTCTATTGATAGGCAAGTGCCCTGTTCCAAATACTAAAGCGATAAGAAAAGACGGTTTTCCCGTACGTATAGCCTAACAATTTATTCATAATCTTTCTTACATAAGAAGACGACAAACAGCAGCAGAATTAAGCGAAGGCGAATTTTGTTAACACATTACTGTGATAACACAGTACACAATTTTCGCCAGCAGAATGACTTACTCGACACGAAATCAAAGCCAAAATTCGTGCCACAACGTTTACTTCCACTTCATTACGATTTCATTGAAACAGATAGCTTACCTCATCCAGACAGATCTAATTTAAAGTTAAACTAAACTCTTTCAAAGAAACAAAGGCCCATTTTATCAGTAACGGCCGTTAAAAAGCAGTCGATATTCAAAATCATTTAGATGCAAATGACTGCGAAAAATAATTTTAGCTATATACACGTAGTGAAGATTAGCGAGCTGGTAACAGGTCCATATGTTTTCATTTTTCGCGTAGCGAACATCCCTGTTGTAAGAACTTTTACTACGCAGAGCTTTCGGAGCTAGCGCGCTCCGCTCCGTCGTCAGTGCTCGAGTAATTACAAATTTGGATTCGACCACTGATGACAGAGCGCGCTAGCTCCGAAAGCTCTGCGTAGTAAAAGTTCTTACAACAGGGAATTTCGTTACGTGAAAAATGAAAATGTGTAAACGTGCTGCTTAAAGACAAAGCAATGCTAATGCTGCTGAAAATGTTGCATTTTTAACGGTCTTTTCGGATTTCATTACTTCCTTGTACAGAAATAACCGTTTTTATTAAAGGGAGCTTTCGTTAGGAGAACACGCCACGCATTCAGCGCAGTACGTACCGCCACCACATACGGTGATTTCTGTACAAAATAATAACGAAAAGCCATGGTAATGCGTTGGAATTTCACGGTAAAAGAATCGAACGCAGCTGTTCGTCATTTCTAAACAGTTATTTAACAAAGTAGTGTGCACTATAGCACATTGCCAATTTAGTCATATAAGCAAAGGCAAAATATTCTCAGTTTTCTTTACAGCACACTACAGTGGAACGTCGATTATCTGAATTCACCAGAAGGCCAAAATTTTAAACTGTCAAAATGGAAGATACTGCGTGTATCGCTGTTAGTTTATTGTTTTATGAATCTTGCCGGAAAAGTAGCCTTTATTTTCGCCATTTACGTAGTATGTTTTACAAGGCATAGGAAGTATTGTTACCGAGAAATGGTATTACGAAACGGGAGTGGAAGCAGGTCATATCGTTACGCAGAAGCTTGAAGTTTTTGAATATTTCTTTATCCATCAGCTGGACAGGTGCGGTAACATTTGGCGTAAAACACACACTTTCATGCAGGGTCTGTTCAGGGTAAAAACTGCAGATCGATATACCGGGCCGTTGTCCCTCAGCAGATCGATATACCCTTCTTACTGGTCAATTTAACGACTTTTAAAAATCTGCTTTAAAGCATTACAAGAACACCGTACCGTTTATCCAGCTTTTTCTGACTGCTGTAGGTGCTGGAGTAGATTTGAACTGTTGCTCGTTTAGGATGACTGAGTTGCTGAATGGAGACGGACTGCTGTACATTGCACTTTACTTAATATTACGAGTAGAAAGTGATGGTACATTTCAATTGATCTCAGTCGGTGATAAATTATTGTGCCTTTGAGGGAATTTGATGTTAGCAGTAGAAAATTAATACTTGAAATTGCATTTGCGAAATAAAATGCTATGATAAAAAGTGTCAAAAAAATCGAGCAGTTTTAGCGTTTGTTCGATTATCCCAACTACCCTCGGTCCCAATTGGTTCGGATAATTGACGTTCTACTGAATTCCTCAAAATTACAAGATAATTCACGTTAATACAAATTTAGATTAAGGACAGCCTAAAACTGTTTAGATTTCTTACACGTTCCTTTTATGTACGACCGAACTTCTAGTTTTAAACCTAATACATCAACACCTTTATCAACGCTTGATGAAGACCAACTTGCTTTGTACTACTATGAATAAAGTGGATAGTATAGCCCTGTCGGCGAAAACTGTCTCAATGTACTTAGTAAACAATGTTACATGACATCTACTTAGTTGTATTTTTTGAACAAACCATATATTGCATCAGAATAGCACAAAGTTTTGAAATGACAGCAAATAGTAACGGAATAAGAATTCTCACCTGTAAGATAATGTCCGACATGTGACCGTCGGGTCCAACAATGTTTGGTATCAAATTAGAAAACCAAACGTCCAGTTCGGCAGCGCCATAAGGACCCTGACCGAGACATTGATACCACAATAAGAATAATCTCAATCCAATGCGGCGCAGACCAATCAGGCTCTGAGGGTGCAGTAGCCTTCTCAGGCATGAACCAATCGCCACATACTGCCAACGCAATGAAATTGCTTCGGGAAGATTTTGGAGCATTGCTTCAAGTAACCATAATGCCGACTCAAGTTCGCTTAAGTTTAAACGTGTTGACGAAGTGTATAACACAGGCTCAGCTTGTAGAAAGAGGTCCAGAAAGAGTTGAAAAAGCTCAGTCATATGCTGCTCAGCAAATTGCTTATGTTCCTCGGTTTCCTTGCAGAACTGATCCAGATGAAGACGCAAATGTTTGTATCGCGAATTTGGTTCACGACGGACGTCCGAAAAGCGTAAAATTGACCCGCTCAAATCCGATTTCGCTTTCTTAGCCGTGAACATTGTAAAAGCAGATTGCTAAATGCAAAATTTAAAAAACGGACTGCAGCTGCCAATGCAACTTCTATTCTTTACTAACGCTAGTTTTCAAAACTTCAAGTTTTCCGTTGATAAAACTTGCTGACCTACCAAAATCGTCAAGCCCAAATATATTATGAAACGATTCAGATGATTTCAAAAGAATGAAAAAATTCAACGCATCATTACGTCTTGAAAGGTGTTGCAATACTGAAGTAAGCAAAGCCCGTAACCTTCGATAATTCAAGTAGAATAGAATACAAAAGACGGAACAGGAAATAATTGATTCTCAAGTTTGCGTTCCGACCGTAGACTGATATTATCCTCTTCACATGTCGGTGAGGAAGAGGAGTCCTTAGGCAATGGTGGCAGTTAGATATCGAAACGGCCAGCCGTTTAACGTGACGCCACTTGACTCCCGTCAAGTTACGGGCTAATCGGGTCACGTAGTTAGAACAAGCTTGTCTTTTGGCGTTTGACCGCCGACCATAGTATACTTTACTCTATGCAATCGCAGCAAACGGTTCTTTCGTTTCTACCCTGAGATTGGTTCACCATTGTTCGTTCGCTCCAGTCTGTTCGTTGCTTTTGGTTCGCTTTTCCTTCAACTTTTTCGTTCTTGCATTAACCTCTTGGTCCACATCCTTTGAATCGGTGCCTTTGCGTTGCGTAGTTCGTCCAGCTCCCCAATTCAACGCGCTAGAACAGTGCTTCTCAAGCTCAGGGTCACAACGGCCCCCCTATGAGAGCTTCGGGCCTTTTCGGCCAAGCTCTCCACTATTTCCCTCCAAAATTTCTAGCACCCTTTATTATTATCTGTAACAACTACAATACGCTCAGCCACTATGAGCGAAGAGAGGTAGGCTCATAGAGGCCTACGAAAACAAAGTCTGAATGGAAGCATACAAGTTTATTTGCCCAAAGTGCTGTCGCACAACGTCAGCCAGAGGTGTTCGGCTGTAACAGTTGCGAGCGGACTAACTTGTCGATGTTCGGCTCCATGGAGGTAACGCGCAAGCGCAGGTCACTGCGTCTGACCAATTACAGGCGGCTGTGCTTCTTGGTGACGAGGTCCGCAAAATCGCACTAAACGCACGTTCCACTAGAGACGATGGCAGAAGACCGTTGAGCAACTGTTACCACGGCCCACTGAGCAGGGTACAAGACTGGCACTTATTTTTGCATCCAGAACCGCTGGTAACTCTGCCAGCCTGGGCTTTAGCAACGCGTTGGATTCCAATTTCAGCAGCTCTTCTTGCATCAAGATTTCCACGTCCTCGACTTTCGTAAATGGGTTGATCACAGTCTGGGATGACAATCGAGAGAATTTCCTGAAAGCGGCGAGAGAAATCGTCACGCAACGCTCGCAGATGCTCACAACAGAGCTCCACGTCAGCTTCTGAGGCCCAACCTTCCTTTTTGTCACTTCGGCGAGATTTTGAAACTGTCACACCTCGAGCTTTGCGAAGTTCCGCTTGAAGAAAAGCAGCTTCGACATGAACCCAGTGATAACGGACTGTCTTGATTAGATTCTGGTCGTCCGCCCGCAGCTGCTTCTTTATCTCATTTAAGTTTACGCAGCATTTATACGCGCCTGCGTCAGAGCAATATCATTGCTAATAGGTACTTTGGTCGTAACATCACCTGGGCGTTCTTGAGGCATAGTTTGTATCTCTCAGCTATAGCCGGAATCATCAACTCTTTGCCGATAGCATGAGGCATGCCGCCCTTTGCAATTAGCAGTGAAATTCTGTAAAAGGCTAGAAGTCCATCAGCGTTGGGCTTCGAAAGAGACGAAATCATACTCTTCAATGTTCTTTTTTGCATTATACTTTCTCGGACGGCCCGGAAGTACGAGACGTCCTTACTGCTGTTGTCAGCGTAGCACCTTTTAAAGTGGTCCTTTAGCTTCAACGGCTTCATAGTTTCATTTGAAAACACCTCATAACAATCTCGTAGGCTTGTGCTGGTTGCTAGGCGAAGAAGCGAAACTGAACTGTCGGTATTCGCTACTATACTGTCTACACTTGTCCTTCGCCTCAGCGATGAGCGAACCTGTACAATATAATTTAGTTTGCAAAACGGACATGAGAAGTAATGCACACTTACAGAGACGATGTTTGATGCACAGAATAGACTAGGAATTAACGATGTACAGAGGGTAAAACCCCAGCAGAAGCTCACGTCACATGCAGTCCCGAAGAACTCTCAACCTGTGTCGGAGCAGGGAGTAGCATCTATATGTATGCAACCGTCGCGAATAGGAGCTAATTGCTCCTTCAGTTGTAAAGCAGGTAGAAATACGACGCTTTGTGATAACACGGCCACCAGCTTCCTGAAGCGATCCATCTGTTCCGCCCACAATGAAAGGCGACGTAAAGGAGAAGAATTTATGCTGCACTTCTAAAGCAGATGGAAATAAGGCAACTTGTGAGGGCGTGATACTTATCTCGAAGAAGAATGTTGCGTCCTACAAAGCATAATGAATCACCTTGAAAGCATAATGCCTTTCCAAGGTCAGCGTCGCCATCGGCCCCTGTTCTGATTGGTCAATCTCCCGTCTGCTGAGGTGGCTAAAATATTGGAGGAGGGGGTCACAGACAATCTTCCTGACAACTCGTCCGTGGCTGAGTGGCATACTTTCTAGCGCCTTTCAGTCCGACGGCTAAGGGGATGCATAAGCGCCCTCACGCAAAATCACCTTCTAATTGCCCCTTGAGAAGCACTGGTTTAAACAGAGTATGCCCCTCCTTGTCATGCTGAATGACGCCACTGAGAGTTAGTCAGTCGCGCGTAGGTGAAGCGGGGACTCAGCCGTGACAAAAAGGTCGCCGATCAGGGGAAAGTATTCATAGCGACGAGGCTCTGGACCAACGATAACGTCTACGCCGCGTTCGTGAATTTATTATGCATGCTTAAGCACAATTAAGCTGACAGACGTTATCGCATACGTGACTCAGTGGTGGCCGGATGTACGACTGTATACATTTGGCTTGTCCGCTGACTGGGTCTTTTCTTCTCTTAGCGTTCGTGCCCTGTTGTACTGCAGTTGCATTTGACTTTTGCAGTGGCGGATGAAAGTACTACTATGTCGGAGCGAAATCGTGAGAAGTTTGTTTATCAGGGGCAAATGTACACGTCGGACAAAGTGAACTGGGCGGCGACAAACACTATGTGTACCAGTGCAGGGCTGCACACACCAATGGATACTCGTGACGTGGTCAAAATAATGAATGACCACGACAGCAACGGCGGTACTCAATGCCTCATTTACGCTGAGCTGAAGCCACCACGGAGGCGCCGCAGGTAATAGTTGATGAAGTAGTCCATCGTATTCCCGCTGCTGTGAGGCTGCAGCTGCCACGAGTCAAGCAACTCGACGAAGAAGAAGAGCTGCGATAGCTGCCCTGTCACTGTCCATCGCTGCAGTTTCTATGGTAATGCACGCAGAGTGTCAAACAGGCGGCGATCAAGAGCGTTTCCTGTTCCGTGATTTTGGACCGGGAGATGGACAGAGGATCCCTGTTCTCAGTCGGCAGTCGGCTGGACAATGGAGCAGTCGAATGAAAACACCCTTGCCGACGGCACTATTATGATCGCCCCTCCTCACTTCGCCCAGGTATATGTCATCATGGCGGAAAGAGAAGGGCTCTTTCCCCCAGTCCTGTATCATTGCTGCACAAAAAGCAGGAGCAGACTTATCGCCGTATATTTGAAGCCGTAAAGGCCACCTGGTCTCAATTTATCCCAGAGACCATCTCCCTGGATCTCGAGTAAGCAGCGATGAAAACTGCCACAGCAACGTTCCCTGATGTGCAAGTGTACGACTGCTTCTTTCATCTCGTCAGAAATCTGAAGAGAAGTTGCAGAGCAGGGTCTGCTTTCAAGATACAACACGGACGCCGACTTAGCGTAGTCAGGCTGAGTGGTCGCCTCGCTTGCGTTTGTGCCAGCAGAAGACATGAACAGGCCATTGTGGAACTGCCAGGAGTGCTTCCACGCGAACTGCTCCCTGTCCTGGCACGGTTTGAGAATATCCGTCTCGGCAGACTAAACAGTTTTGGCGGCCGAGATATCCCTCAGTCTCTTACAAATGTATGGTTGGTCTACCAAAGAAGGCTGATGAATCATGACCGTACGAACAACTTCGTTGGCGTGACCCATCGGCAGATGCAAATGGCCCTTGGTTGTGAGAGACCCACTGTACTGGAATTCGGACGACATGCAGCTTCGCCGTCAGCAGCACTTTGACTCGTTTCGTTCCTTATTCAGCCTGCATAGAAAATCGGTCCCGTCTGGCCTTATCAGGCGCTAGTCACGTACGTACCACCGGCAGGCTGTCGGCTCATTCATTGCTTACCGTTCGTTTACGTGTTTTTTGGCTCCCTGTCGCCTTTCTCTGCGTAAGCAAGTAAAGATGCTATACAATACACTTCGGCATTTTTTCCTCGCTATATCACACACCATCCATTTGGAGGTTCATAAAAGGGATACACAAAGTCCAGGCAGGGGAGACGTACAGTATAAAAGGTACGTCGCAAGAGTGCAGCCATCGAAGAGGAGAGCAGCATACATTCAAGATTCAGCCCGCCTTTACGGGCTCGTGGAGGCAGGCTGAATGTTGAACGTATGCTGCTTTTCTCTTCAATGGCTGCACTCTTGCGACGTACCGTTCATACTGTATGTCTCCCCTACCTGGACTTTGCGTATCCCTTTTACGGAAGCGGAACAGAGGGGTTGAATACCTACGTACTATTGCACATAACTTCACGATGCACTAAAACAGTTCAGCAGAATGCGCTATTCATGCTGCTGTCGACAGCCCACTGGTAGCAACCGCATGTTCAGATCTGAAAGGAAAATACGAAGATGATTCCATGAAGGCAATGCACTGATAGCGTGTATTGCTGTACTTATGCCTGTATACGTTCAGATCAGCGTTTCCCAACCTTTTACCCGCCATCGCCACCTAGACGCTGTCATGGCCCCTGGGGGATTGAAAATTTCCCTGTCCTCTGTTTTACGCCCCAACTTGGCCAGTGATCCCCTGACGTCGTTTTGGCGGTGCAGGTTGCAGAACTGGCTCGTAGTTTTCCATATCATGGTCCATTTCCCTTCTGATGGCGGGCAAAGTTGGGATGACCCTGGCCAACAGCTATGGCCAAGAGCAGCACAGTAAAATGGGCTGCCGAAAAGCGCCTGCCTATTGCGATGGTAATGGCCTCCGCATGATCGCCTTCGCTTGCGGTTAGGGGACCGAGTGTTCTTCCAGAGTTTGCATTGCTCCTTCCTCTGACGAATAGTTTTCAGAATAACCCCCTTTGCTGCTGCTCACTTCGTCAAGCTGGCTATTTCTAATACCATGCCTTTCTTTGCTTACATGCAGATCAAGCTGATTCAGTGCACTGGGATGAGGGATACCGCTTTTTATTTCATTCATACCAAACGAGCAACCGAATGAATTTTTGAGCCAAGTGCTAATGACTACTTCGTGTCTGCCGAAGGGAAATTAATTTTTGCAGGTTGGTAACACGCAGCCGCAGATCGTGTAGTGAAAACTTTCGTTGGCTTCCTGAGCGCAAAGGGCCAATCAACGACAAGATGCAGATTTCCATAGTCAAACTACGTATAGGCGCCTGTGATTCACGTTGAAGTGACTTTTTCTGGCTAAACAGTGTACTTGACGTACTGACGCCACATCAAAATTCGTCGGCCTCTTCCTGTGCATCGGCATAAGTAAACAGCAAGCTTCCGCTCTCGACTTTCTATAGAGCAGAGCACTATTGCATCAAGAGATGATGGCCTTCTTAAACAAATTCTGACAGTCTCAGGCGCTGCATCGTCCCCTTGGCTTTTCGTCGCCCCCCGGACGACGCAAATCGTCCCCCTCGGCAGCCCGTCGCCCCCGGGGACCGAAATCGCCCACTGGGGGGTGGGGCGGATATCGCCTCCTTTGGGAAACACTGGTTTAGACTCTAGCACAAATGAATTTTCTGAGGGTAGGTAGCGAAGTTGTGATACCCTTGGCATCCACGGTGTAGACATCAGTGGTCAGCGCAATCATCCGGGGGATGGGGGGTTAGTTTCTAAGCATTGATTTTTATCCCTGTACAACTTACGGATTTCTTGGAGGCAACCGGTAGGCTCTTCTGCCCAGGTCAGAATTCGAGGCCGACAGCGGGGGCCAGAATAATTGCTTAAACGACGGGTTCGCTATTTTCTGCCCGTTCAAAAGTATTCCTGCAGAAAATATGAATTTTCTCAGGGCAGCCGATAGGATCACTTGTCAAGAGCGGTTGGTCGACAGGACCACGGTGGCAAGAACAAAAGTACAGGCGGAAAGTCGTTTACTTTGTATGCATTCATACACACAAAGTCTCATAGAATGCGCCCGCTTTCATAGCAGCTGATGGGACAGTCTGTGCATTCTTTCATTGTCGGCTTAATTGTTCACGTTCCAGGTTTGTCACTTTCTATGCATTTACATGTAGTTGTGTAGAATGTGAATCCTTTCAGAGCAGCGGATGGTGGCCTTCCTTCCAAGACAGCGACCGTTGTGGCGTTTGCAGATACTGATCATCTGGGATAGCTAGTATCGGAAAAGCGAACGGCTCCTGATACATGGAAAGGAAGCTTTTCCAGAACGCAGCTTGGTGAAACGTAGACCAGACGAAGCCTATATCTGTAGCCGTACTCAAGGGATGTTTTAAAAGTTCCCGGAGAATGGTATCAACACTTTTTGAACGTATGTTCCATCAAGCTCTCTAGCTTTCTGGTGGCAGTGGTTTCTACATCTGCAATCCTTCCCCATGGAATCCTGAGGTCTCTCTTGCACCATGTGGACTCCGCGCGTTTCGCCTCATCTACAGATAAAGCGGATTCCTTTCGATGTTCTTTTAGTTTTAGGAAGAGGAAAAGATCAGATGGAAACTTTGTATCTTTGCTTTGTAATAGCTTCCGGTGATTGTTTTCTCTCTTTCGAGAAAGTCAATCAAGGTTACTCCGCTTCAATGCCAAAAAATGTATGCCATAATCTTCTTCAGTGACCTCTTTGCTTCGAACTTTACCGGTCCTCTCAGGTGTTGCGAAACGCTCGTAAGAGAAAGGAATTTACTAAAGGTCAGCACAACGAAAACTCTGCGAAGTTTAGTCAGTCATCAACCAGTGCCTGCGTCAACCATCTTTTTGCCCTCCCGTCGCGCCCTCCGGGTGTGAACAAATGTTGCCAGACTTTAACTGCAACATTAGATAAGCAGGCGAATTCGCAGCCGCGGGGTAAAGTATGTGTGATAAGCAAATTACTGCCTCTGACGTGTGAAACCAGCGCAGCCGAGTGGCACATCAGGCAAAGCAAATAGCACAAAGCATTGAATATTTACGTTCAGGCTTCTCACTTGTGCATGTATACATATGCATAGTCTTTTAAATGACGTTTACCGTTGAAGCACCCGTTCAGCTGCCTTAAAGATGTAATTGGTGAACCTTGCAGAGCTCGCCTACCTAGATCAGCAGCGTCTAATCAGCTGGTAGTTACACGGGTGAATTCTACCGTAAATGACATTTGAAAGTATTAATGCCCGTTATGTAGTGCATCAAGATATGACTATCCTGCGAATTCGTTTCGACGTTACGGTATTCCACACTCTCCGTTATCCGTGTTCTGGTTAGTGTGTTCCGTCCTTGCTCTTCCGGTCGGTAACGTTGCTAGTGGTTATTAAAGTTCTATCTTATGTCGTTGATAATTAGTCTGCATGATCATCCATCCGCCATAGCAACATTCGAGGAGCTATGCGTGCACGTTTCTTGGCACCAAAACTAACAGGGGTAAACTGGGAGCTACAAAGGAGATGAACCGGCAGGGTTGGACAGACGGCAGAAAACTAGCTGCAGTTGATCAGATGCGGCGAATGTAGAGTGATGTGCAAACAACTTGAAACTAACATCTGCCAAGCGCGATAAACCAGGGTTGCTAAACGAAGCAAAACGATGACGGAAAACGAAAGCCCATGAACGAATAGCTAAATCAAGGGGGACGAAACGGGATGATGAGCCGGAACGAACGACAGTAGAACAACGCAGCAAATCAACGACAACCAACGGACGCCAGTAAACCGGGACCGACGAACCAAACACAGTAAAGCAGGGAGTAGAATCAGCGACGGCAAAATACCAGGGTGAATACAGAGTGATGAACCAACAGCGGGAAAATAAATCTGGCAGAGCAGAAGGCA
The DNA here is from genome assembly GCA_000797535.1 of Trichuris suis. Lineage (NCBI taxonomy): Eukaryota > Metazoa > Nematoda > Enoplea > Trichinellida > Trichuridae > Trichuris > Trichuris suis. Next base: position 1,764,337 of record KN538379.1, read on the forward strand.
ATGAAGTTAGCGAATTGTACGAGCATCAACAAAATAATAGCACCGAACCAAATGGACTGAACCAAGCGGGACAAACAAACTGCGGCAGGTTCAGGCTTGTGAACCAATGGCAATGAACAGCACGGAGCATGTAAGCGATGGAGGAAAGGATATAATTCTAGCGCGACGAATTGGGGAGTTGAATCAACGACCGCAAAGTAACGACAGCGATCCAAAGGAGATGGACCAAGAGATTTAAAGTAAAAACAAAAAAGTTGAAGGAGAAGCGAACCAACAGCAATGAACAGGCTGCTGCGGGCAAACAATGGCAAATCGACCACAGGACAAGGACGATAAGGCCCTTTCCCACCATAGTGAGCGGTCAAACGCCAAAAGACAAGCGTGTACTAACTACGTGACCGGATTAGAGCGCAACAGGACGGGCTTCAAAGATAAGGACTCCCATTTTGACAGCTGATCTCAAAGCATTTTTGAAGCGCAACACTATCCTTCCATCGCAATTCAATAAGAAAATGAAATTATATCTGACGAACAATAAACAAAAGACGAAGTGGCAAAAGGGTGCCAGACCCGTTAATGAAGCAATGGAAGCTGCAGCTGTAGTAGATGCAGTGCCCCTGGCCAACTGTCAGCCAAAAAGGCACGCAAAAGTAGCATTCCAAACGATGAAATGAACAATTGCAAAAGGTTCAACGTGCGTAGAATCTACGTTGAAACTGTTGAAGCGGATCTATCGGGCGTATCAACAGTACTTCTGGAATTGTGACTTTCCACACCTGAATCATTTCGCGCGTCAGTGAAGTCGCAATTAATTGGTACAAAGAGGTACGGAGCTATGCTCCTATAGAGAATGTCGACAGCATCTTGACGCCCCATGGTCTTCAAACAGCGAAGCAGAGCACCTACCGTAGCACCGTCTTTGTTTCGAAGAAACCACTCACTCAGTACACGATCAGTTGTGCTCGCTTCAGGCCCACAGGCAGATTCAATTTCAGCCAGCTGGTTGCCAAGACCCAAATGGGCACCAAGGATACTCCAGTCGCGGCCCATCGTATCAACAGGGTCAAGCAAGCTCGCCAGCTCACGCCTTGCACTGTTTGGGATAGCTGTTATTTTCAGGTCAATGCCTAACTTCAATGACATGGCGACCTCTCTACTGCCGAAGCAGACAATGTCCAAGAACTGCTCCTTGCGATCGGCAGAATGAATAAAAACGTTCTCTTCCAACTGCATTTCGATTATGCGATTGGGAGTATAGACGCACACATTGGGGCAATGCCGTAAAAGATCGTTTGGGCTAAGAAAGTGACGTTCCAGCAGTATACCAGGAGACACGTCGAATACAGTTCGTTCGATCAGGCTTACTATTTCCTCGAAGAAATAAAAGCAATCGGTGTTTAGATCAGTCGGACCGCGAACGCGTAGCTCCAAGCAATGTTCTCTGTTAAGCAACAACAGCAGTCCTTCAATCATGCCTCTGGACATTTTGCTTCCGCCTTGCCACTGTATAAGTTCAATATCCAAAGGGCTTTTGGACTGTTGTGAACACCTTCTTAAGTTGTTTTGTACCCTAAAAATGTTTGCACTGAACAAATGAGAAAAAAATCATTTCATACCTGAGAAATACTCCACGCACTAAATGGTCCATTCCTCGTCGAGGAACTAAGCGAATTCCTCCGTATACTAACGAAGTGGACACCGGTTCCCAGTGATTGAGTGGGGGACGACTGAAATTCATGGGTGCAAATTCGAACGCGTCATCACCATCTGAATGAATCAGAGTGCCAAGGCTGACAGCCTCAAGCAATTGAGAAAACTCGATAATGTTGGATACAGTGGGAAATAACTGAAGAATTTCATCGGTTGTGTAAATGCCAGTAGGGCGACAATTGCGCAAAAACTCGTAGGAAAGCAATCGGCCAATAATTTCATGACACAACCAGTTGGGATTTAAAACGATGAAATCAGATTCAGCATACACATTGTCATTACGTACGCAAACAATCTGCAATACACTTATCGTTCAAACGTACAGGGATAGAATGAATATGTTGCACCTCGCCAATCTGTTGCAACTGTTCGGCTAAGTGTTGGCAGTGAAACTCAGAAGACAAAGGGTTGACAAACTGATGTAAGTACCTAAGAAAATCGGGCCACCTGAGAACGGGGAATGATACCATTTGCTTGCGCAACTGAGAGATCGAGGCAACTGCACTCTCTAAAAACCCAGACGTACTTGGCAACCTCTGAAGTATAACAGTAAGAAGATCATATCGCGCAAGCAAATCAGTAATTTTACCTACCTCTAGTATAAGAGAACGATGATGCAAAAGAAGCGATTTCAACGTCCTGATTCCAGATGAGCTTGGCTGCAACGTATCTACCAATATAATGGAGTCGTGAATGAGGAATTCGTTGCAAAAGCGAAGTTTTATAGTCTTCAACAATGCTTCAGCTTCGGATGATCGCCACTCTCCGTCTGGAGTTTGACTGTATGCCGGTTCAGCCATATCCACATGGGTAGCTACGAGGATGACAACTGCTCGATGCTGAGAAACACCGCCTTTGCCTAATGCAACTCATGTGTAGACGAGAAACATTGCTGGCGCAGTAAAGTCAACCATATTTCATAATTTGTTTATGGATATGTCGCTAAGTACTGAGAACAAATGATGCAGCTTTCGGGACCGGCCTGATCATATTGTCAACTTCGAATGTCGGTCTTTGTTGTGCAACTTGGTCGAGCGACATATCCATAAATAAACTACGAAATTTCAACAAGTCGTTACAAGAAACTACGTTCTTGATGTTAACAATAATTTTAATACAGACCTTAGCAGAAAAATGCAAGCTTTTGCGTAGAGAAAAAAAGGTAAAATAGTGATAATGGACTTCTTGAATATAGTGATCTTATTTCGCATATGTAACCTTGAAACCAGATTCGTAGAAAACGTATCGTCACACACCAAAGCTAGGCAACTTTCCGCTTATCATGGGACCGGCCGGCCCTGAAAGCTTCAGGCATTTTGCAATATATAATCGTTTTACAATGGAGAATACCGTAAAAATCGTCGACACGAAAACATACTATCCCGTTACGAAACACCTGACGTTCAAAATCAAAAGGCATATTGTTTTGCAGAGGGCATGCTGACACATTAATAGCAGTGAAAGAGGAAAAATATGCAATCAACTAGCAGGAGAATCAAATTATTCAGCAAGATCAAATGGACATTCACCATATGAAAGACTGAAAATTATTAGCACAGAACAGGGCAAAACGGAAATTGATCAATGCAATGGAGTAGAAGCATAAAACTTACTAATACAATTTTCAGGAGAAAAGCAGCTCTTCAATAAGCTCATCCAAAAAAGGACGCTGTGGTATTTAACTTCTGTGGGATCCGTAGCTCGAAACAATACCAAATGAATACAGTTTGGATTGCCGATAAAACGATCATACAAAAAGTGGTAAGTTGGGTAACCGGAGAATTCCCATGTTGAAAACTCGGCGCAACCTGTTAATAATCACGTCGCTAACGGTGAATAATCATAATGTCTTAACGGAAAATTGCGCAAGAAACAAAACTGCACTTTTTATTAAAACAGTGCTCATACAGTGTCCACCTTTCCTGTCACGTTTAAATTGCTTTAGGGCACTTATGAAGACTCAACTTCGATTAAATTTGACGTTTTCCCGCCTTAACAATTAACGCCAAAACTCAAGAAACAAATTATATAAAAAGCCTTAAAAATTTACGAGTGCTTTGTAAATGAGAAAATGGTAAGTTTTAAAAGACGACTCGGTCAAAACGCTGCACTCATTTTCCGTTATTTCGAATCCTGCGACTGAACGAGGAACTTCATGTACTGCAGTCTAATGTTATTAACTGTATAGTTGCACAGGAAACGGGGTCTTTCCTATTTCATGCCCACCAGGCATGCTGTAGCTTCGCAAAATCACCGAAAAATGCAGGTTCCTGCATCGTCACTTTAACTTTTCTTCCTATTGGCTGACCACTTTTCTAGGGTAAAGTGCGCAATTAATTTTCTGCTGTGCTGCTTGACCCCGCTGATGGCATTTATGTCAACGCAGACATGGCTGTCAGCGATTAGCGAGAGCGGCTGTGTAAACACTCTTGTACATGAGTACGGGCATGCCCTGCTTTAGGAAGGGCAATGGGATTTGAGAATTTGTTCGTAAGGTGGCGCCTTCGTAAATGGGGCAGCAATTCCTATTATTGAGCATAGCGAAGGGGTTTAAGTGGACCAGAATCTGGAAAAAAGGTATTCAAAAGCGCTAAGGACGGGAAATGACACATGACACCCCAAAAATGCCTATGATATACTTCAAGCCGCAATAATGTGTGAAGAAGAGCCCCATAAAAGCCCTGGGACCCAGAGTAAAAAGCTTGATTATCAGCAGGTCCCACCGTACAGAAAGTTTACCGTAATAGAGCAGCATAAACCTTACTGTAAGTTTCATCATGAAAATCCACGCTCCCGTTGCAGGACATCCTGAATTCAAATATAAAGCCTTCGAAAGTAGAAAGCTCTGAAAACTCCACACCTGTCTTTGCAATGAAAATGTTTTGGAAATGGATAACATATTGTAACTTTTTCAGAGCCTAAAATTGCTTCCCATTACGCTTCAGCTTCCCACCTTAAGAAGTTCAAGGCTACGCGTGTGGAGTACAGGTGTACCTCATATTATTGTGCCCGGTTAATTGCGGCGTATTGCCTTCTCAGCTTGATTAATTCAAATGGGTACTGCCGCACACCAACACGACTTTCGCCGTTTGAATGAGCTTAATTCACGGAAACGCAGCTGTTTCCCGTGATGCTCTTCTATTTATACTCGTCGCTGTTACCATTCCGTCCCAAATACGAATTCGATGAAGACAGAAGAGGGTTGTGGAAGTTCTGATCATCAGGCCACGTACGATTAGTGTTCTCATTTCCCGCTAATATATGACCACCAACCTGTTTGTTGCGGACGTTAGTTTTTAACTATAGCTAATATTTTTAATCAATGGGAAAAGATAGCTTCTGTCCAACTTATAACCGTACAACCGCTTCTAAGTGCTCAGGTGAAAAGAAGGGTTGCATGTCTCTTACTTTGAGTCAAAAGCTAGAAATGATCAAGTTTCGTGACAATAACATCTTGTACGCTAAGATAGGCTTAAAGCTAGAGCTACTGTGCCAAACAGCTAGCCAAGTGGACAAATCAAAGGAAAAATCCCTGAACTAAATCACAAGTACTATTCCAATAAACACGGGGAAGATAACACCATGGAACAGTCACATTAGTGATATGGAAGGTTTTAATGGTGTGGATAGAAGATCAAACCAGGCACAACAGCCCCTACACTAAACTATAACCCAGAGCAAAGCTGCAATTCCTTCAATTCCATGAAGGCAGACAGAAGTGAACATGCCGCAGAAGAAAAGTTTGAAGCTAGCAGAGGTTGGTTCAGAAAGCCGAAGGAAAGAAATCATTTCCACTAAGCAAAGTACAAGGTGAAACAGGTGATGCTGATGTAGAAGTTGCAGAAAGCAAAGCGCTAACTAAGATAACTAATGAAGGTAACTGAATACAGATTTTCAACGCAGACGAAACAGCATTGTACAGGAAAAAGAAGCCATCCAGGAATTTTATAGCTACAGAGAAAAAGTCAATGCTTGGTTTCAAAGCCTCAATGGGCAGAATGACTCTCTTGTTGTGGAGGATTTCAAACAGAAGCCAAGATTCATTTACCATTCTGAAAATCATAACGCATTTAAAAATGTTGCAAAATTCTTCTACGCCTGTGGTCTAGGAGTGGAACCGTACAGGTGGATTATGGTTACAACTCGATTTACTAATTATTTTAAGCCCATCGTTGAGACTTACTGCACAGAAAAGATTTCCTTCAATATTACTGCCCGTGGGCAATGCACCTTGTCATCCAACAACTTTAGTGGATATATACAATGACATTAATCTTGTTCCCGTGCCAGCTAGCATAGCGTCTATTCTGTAGTCTATGGACCAAGGGGTAATTTCGACTTTCATGTTATATTATTAGTATTTAAAAGCTGCATTTCACAGAAGCTATAAAGACTTCCGATTGCTCTGGATAACTTTGAATCTGTCTGGAAAGCATTCATCACGTTAAATGACATTAAGACCATTCGTGATTCACAGGAGAAAAGTTCTTCAATTCTGTAGAGACATTCTGCGCATGACTGCGAGGAGCGTCGTCTAATAATAAGAGCACCTTGCCATTTTAAGGTTACACAATTTTTACGCGGATTAAAAATTTTCGCTTCCCCGATGATCCAGATAACCGAGGTTCTATTGGATGGATAGCTGACTGACTTATGAATAATACAAGATTTAACTCACTAGGGAAACTGCTGGTTGTCACTTCTATCCCGGCCGTACAATTTCCATGGTTCGGCGGTAGCACAACGGCCCTCCTCCAAACATTTGTGGCGGGAGTTTCAAGAACTTCATCTGAAGAGAGCAAGCAAAATTACGCAACGAATCAGACAGAACTAGTTCATCACAGACCGACGGTCGTAACAGGTTGTTCGCTAAATCGGCGAAACAAGTTTCCCAGAAGACCGGTGCGCAGAGATTCTAAGAGCCGGGTTTTTCCGACTCCAGAATGACCGAAAAGCTTAAGTTTGATTCGGCGCAATGATTGACCAGTACATGGAACCAACTGCTTTATGTAGCATTGCCTCGTGCTATCCTATCAAATGCTAACATAATGGCCATTTCAAGCCTTCTGAGATGCTTACTTGTTTCACCCGTTTCAGTAATTCATATATTTCGCTATGACCTCTCGCTGAGGCAATCATTTCTCCAGTACGACCGTCCTGACAAAAGTGCAAGCAAAATTAGAAGTTCTTCTTCCACTCCCGAACTGTGGACAAACCTTGTCTTTTAAATTCACATTGCATTCTGCAAGACATAACTGCTTTACTACGTCTAGGTGATTCTGCTGGCATGCGATGTGCAAAGGGGCATTTCCTAGCTAAACATAATTAACAAGTCCAGTTACCTCGACGACTCTACTGCAATACCTAGCTTTGAAACTAACCTGATTAACATGATCCACATTCATGCCTCGTTGGCACAGGTTGCGCACAAGCCTACTTAAACCTTCTTTGCAAGCCAAGTGCAAAGGACTATTGCCATCCTATACAGAAATGCATAAAGTAGAGCTTCCCTGAATGTCTACAACTTGCCTCGTCGTATAGGTTCAAGTCATCCATTGATTCAATTAATGGCTGCGCCAAATTAGTGTTACGATTTAGAATGGCCAGATGCAATGCCGTTCGAGACATCTGCAAAACATCTGATCATTTTTCAGAATAACGCCACTTCTGATATAACGCTACTTAAAACACACTATATTCTATTGAAAATAGTTTTCCCACTGAATCGAGAGAAACCATTTTACATTTTCAGTGAAACTATACTGACATGTTACAGAGCAGACCATATTCAATATACTAATTTCCAACAGATTTAGAAAGGCACAACAGTACTGCTTAATTTACAACGACTCCACGAACACTTCAAATGGTTTTACAGAGCACTGAAAAAGTTTTCATTACAGTGTACTCATTGTCTACGAATACAGCAATTTCTCGAAAGAATGCTTCAAACACCTGAAGTACGATTGCAACTGCATTACAGTCGTTATACTGTAGCGACAAGGTAATGATACTATGACGGCAGTGTCACCTCCTGTTACAAAAACTGCCCAGAAACGGGTGAGCAGCCATACGTTTTCGACAAAACAGCACAGACATGTATAAGACTAGTAGCAGTTATGACATCAGATGTCGCAGTGCTCACAGTTAAGCTACGGAGAATGTATGACAATTGCTTTGTCGCACATCGTGCTAATGCCGTCGCAAAAGAAATTTTAAAACAAGCTAACATGTTATTTCCATTACTATTTCAACCTAACGTTAGGTTCATGTTCAGCATTAGGCTTAAGTCTTAAGCTGAAGCTCGAACCTTTTCCTCAGGATCTGAACATGACAGAGTGTTCATGGTCGAAACAGCGGGGATAGGCCGTCCAACTGGCGGTAAACCAAGCCGTTACTGTGTCAACGCGGCCGCCAAACCTCTTGTGCCCGTCAAGTCCACAACAACTTCCCGCGGGGAAAATATCTTATAAGCCAGCATGCTGTGGCGCTATACGAGAAACGTTTCTTAAGTCATAAAATCCCTTACGAGCGAATTCGCGTTATATGAGCACTCGTCATCTAAGAACTGACCATAGTTTCAGCCTTTCATGAATTCTTACATTAATTAGACCCTTCTCTGTAGTGTCGTGTGGGAAAGTTTACAAAACATGAGGTCAGAAATCCACGCTAATATGGGATATAGCATAAATCCATCATGGTAGAAGGGACAACCCTTGAAACGTTTTCTGATCAAGAGACAGCATTTTTCTCGTCACCCATTGGCACTGTTGAAAACACAGTTTAGGCATAGTACTAATTGAGAACACTTTCAAGGCAGAGAGTATTTAGCCTCATTGCTTCTATTACGGCTTTTTAAGTACTAGAATTAGTGGGTCATTACCCTTCCGTTCCCGCAGAAGACACTTTCGCAGGGCGTTACTTAATTCGTTACGACACTGCGGTCTCGAAGATTAGGTAACCCCTTCGCAGGTGTTACTTAACCTTTGAGGAATGCGTTTTCGCTGGTGTTAGCTTAATCCGTGGAACAATGGCTTCTCGCAGGTGTTATTCAATCTGAGCGATGAATGGGCAAAGAAAGTAACTGGCCGTGAAATCCCCCAAGACTGTCTGCACGCAGTTATTGTGGTACAGGCCATTTCGGTTGGTACGAATGTTCGAGGGCTGTCCAGCACGGATAAGGATGAGGAGAGCGCAGCATGTTTGGAGGCACATGCCGGGAAACTGGCCGGTCCTTCGTTGTACTTGTGGAAAACCGGTCATCATGAACGCTGCTGCCGATCGTGAAGCGCCACGTCAGGCCTGGAACTACTGTGATCACAGACGAGCGACGGGTACCGATTCCTCGCCCGTGAGGAGTACACTCACACGCGGGTGAACCATTCGCGTAGCTTCGTGAACCGCACAAGTGGGGCTCACACGCAGGCCATCGAATCACTGTGGTCCTAGGGTGAACGTTGAGACATGCTCAGGTGCGGCACCAATCGAACCTCGCTGCCACTGCACCTCTGCGAATTCATGTGGAGGAGGAGGCTGGCATCGGCCAACGACCCTTTCGGAAAGCTGCTCCAAGAAATAGCCAACTTATACCCGCCGCCCCAGTGATCGGTACGCACTCACTGTTCATGTAATAAATAACTACGTGCACTTGTTCCTTGATCTACAGGACAAAACAAGAGCGTACGTACATTACTGTTCTGTTTGGTTAGGTTTAAAATATTTGGCTTAGGCTCATGTTGCTGACAGTACCATTGGCACCAGCAGTATACAAATAACTGTTCCCCTATAGTTATGTTTAAAAAGTTCGCTTAGGCTCGCGGTGCTCGAAGTACACCTGTGACAGTGGCACTTGCAAGGAATGGCCCAGGCTTGCCGCCGTTAACTCCTCCGTTGTTTCTTCAAAGGCTTGCCACCGCTAATCCCTTCATTGTTACCTAGGCGGAATGCAGCCACTTGTTGGGTAATCCGTTACGCAATCAGAACAATTGGTTCTGGAGCGCGCAGGCAGTGGCTATATCTGCCGGGGACGAGAGTAAAGACCTGAATTACTTGTGCGCTGCTACCTGTAAATTTAGCTAATATGATTCATGCGTGAAAGCAAATGACGAACAGTCGCATAATTTGTAAAACATGGTTGGTGCTCGTTGTTTTAAGATGACTGAAGCTATTCGTACTCTTTTTTCTACGGATACAACACAAAGCGTTTATTTGGGTACAAAAAACTTTCAATATCTTCGGAGCTTTCAGAGCCAAGCACGCGCCGTTTTCAAGGGTAACAAGTGCTCAAAAGGTTGTGTTTTTTCTCTGAAGCTTTCGGAACTTTCTGGTTTCATCATCAACGGAATTATTAATAAACTTCCGAAAGCATCGGAGACGAAAAATAAAACACCAGGCAACTAACCGTAATTAACAAATCTACCCAATTACTCAAACCAGTTGCAGTACCTCCCATCATCAAAAATAACGAACAGTTAATGAAGACCAACTAGCTGAGAACTATTCTGTACGCCAAGTTTATTTCGTTGTTGCAAAGCAAAACGAATGCACTCACTCCATCTGTCTCTCCCAAATCGACACCAGCAGCTTTCAACGCAAATGCACAGTCAAGGTGACCTCTAATCGTTGAGCATATAAGCGGAGTTTCGCCAGCCTGAAAAAAAAGATTCACCAAAGCACGCGTTTGCAGAAAAATTCTCTTGGGAACAAATGGACTAAAAGACTAAGTCTTTAATGTTCACAATAAGTAGGTTTCAGTTCTCAACTGGCAAATAATGATAGGAATATATGCTACAGTGACAAGCTAAAGTTAACTTTATCCGAATGGATGTCACTGCCCTGGTCGTTGGATTACATGTCAATATTATACTAGCATTGATAAGAAACTAACCCCTATTGGTGCCACCATAATATTCTTCTAAATGTTGCAAGAGTAACAATGCAAGTTTGGTCGCAACTGAAGCCTGTTCACAGTCGCCAAATTTCAGATACATATATGACACCATATAATAATAAAGGCAAAACAACTGAGAGTCAGTGAGTTCCGTCGTCAGCGAGTAAGGGGAGCTCCCTTTACTCGCTGACGACGGAACAAGGAGCGTTCCGAAAGCTACGATACGATACACGTTAGTACAATACCGTTTTTGCCTAATGAAAATCGCTCGTCCACTCGCTGGTTGAGCATTTGCTTAGTGTAGTTACAGGTATTGTCTACAAACACGGAACGGGAAAAGCCGTGAAAGATCAAAAATGAAAACCAACCATCCCGTTACCAAACATCCATCATTCAAGGATGTTCATGATGTCGATGTTAGCAAGGTTAACCGTGCTCATAGTTTCACTGATGCCAAGAGAAGGCTGTTTATGGGCAAACATAAATGGAGAGACGGAACTTTCAGGACTCGAAGTGTATGGGGAGTAGCTTATACCGTCTCGACACTTCGAAAACTTGCGCTGATGACGGGACCGCACGAATCCTAAAAGCTGTGGCTCTCCATTTATCTTTGCCAATAAACCGCATTCTCTTAACATGTTGCTGGCATTAGTAACACTATGAACATGGGTAATCGTGTTAACATCAAAAGCAACAATTAGCATTTTTATCCCTCTCTGAGAATGTGAAGCTTCATAACAGCTCTTGTGTTCTAGTTGAAGAAGAAGTGTTACTGCCCCATTCGCAGAATGTTTAAAAGGAGGAAGCCGTTGTTATAGCGAAGTGAAACTTTGGGTGGCAGTGTTTCGACGGGAAGAAAATTCATTAGCGATGGAGGCCTGGTAGATCAGTTGAGGCAACCTTAGAATAAACCATTGCGATTCTCGAGAAGATTGTTTTATTAATAGATAAGAGGGCGATTTCAGTTGCGGAAATCATGCGACATGTTAAGCTGTCAGACGGTACACTTGATAACAAACATTCTGGGTGATCATTGCGAATGACAGAGGTCACAGCATGCTAGGGCCCAAAAATATTTGATAAGGAATATCATTTGTCAGTTTATTACGGAAAATACAAACCGTTTATCGTGTACTTACGCGTAAAATCGTCCCTCGAAGCTTTCGGAGCTACCTCTTGCTCCGTTGTAATCGTTGAAAACGGAGCAAGAGATAGCTCCGAAAGCTTCGAGGGACGATTTTACGCGTAAGTACACAGTAAACGGTTTGTATTTTCCGTAATAAACTGACAAATGAAATTTCAAAACACCGTTCTAAAATCTTTTATTTTCGATAAGGAATATCAGGCTGATTATTCGGAGAAGATTTTGAAGTTCTTCCGGGAAACCTATGAGAACTGTCTGAGCGGACTGTGACCAGTGAAGAGATGTGGATACACTACTTTGCTATGAAACCCCAAGAACAAAGCAGAACTTAAAAACACACGTAATCTACAGGACCAGTCGACGGACAGGGACTATCGCCACCTACCTGTATCTGCAGCTACACACGGCATTGGTTGAATGCCAGTATTAGGAGGGAGCGAGCCGGCATGCCCGGATTAGCAGAGATGGAGCCCTTGTTTATCACAGTTTTCTTCACATCACCCTATTTCAGTTAAAAGGGGTATAGTAAAGGGATGGTTAATCAGGCCGTAGCAGTGTGTGAACTCACATATTTAAAAATGCCGAATTAAACCATAGCTTAAATACATTAAGCAGTAATGGGTATCCCCAGTAAATTCGTTACTTCTATTATTAGACAATGTAAATTAAATAAATCGTTACCACCGTTTCTATCCAATAATCAAGAACTCCCGGTTTTGGCGCTTCCTTACTAGAGTGGGCAAAGTGAAAAGATTAGAAGCATAGGGCATTCCCTAAATTCAATGTTCGGTTTAAAAGTTCATCTAAGCTTCTTTCGACTGTGAGAAATCACACGATCAAGGTTCCCTTTGACAGCAGGCCAGGCGTCGTTTACGAAATAAAATGTGGTTGCAACGCCTCCTACATAGGAGAAACGGGCAACACTTTATTTCACAGATTCGACCAACACATGCGGAATGTGTTGACGCAAACGAGGTCTACTCAAAGATGAAGAAGACGGAAGTTTTCTTGGGCATTTTCCTTTATTTTTCTTGCGAGGGCAGAGGACGGGGAAACCGGGGATACAGGAGCCCAACTGTATTAATATCAGTGGCTGAACTTCTTTGATAACGAAAGTTCAGTTTTACCAATATATGTTCCAGGCACCTTTGAAAGCTTCATTCTATTCAAAGAAGATCAGTGGTAAAAGTCAACTGTTTAATGAGAAGAACAAATTCCTACAAAGTTTTGCGTCTGTTCCTGCTTCGCGTTTCGTGCGCCATTGACAACAGAACGTGCACTTCCAAAAACTTGCTCTTCTCATCAATCAGCATTCTCTTACCACCGGCTCTCCTTGAACAGAACGTCGTTACAGAAGAAAACTGAACATACTGGTGGATCTAGGTGCAAGAAACCCTCACTTTCAGAAATTCTGTTAACAATGCCTGTTGAAAAATAATCGAGGAAAATCAGCTAGGCTACCTTATTTCGCAAACTGAGATTCGGTTTAAAATTGCAGAGGAGACTGACGATCATGGTAAACCCATGCAAACAGGCAATATGTAGAGGACTGTTGCCATGCTGAAAAAAATTACATTGGCAAAAGCAGGACCAAGGTAAAGTAGAAAAATATACCATATCCCGTGCGTTCACATCAATTCCTTCTGACATTAGAAGGCATAATGTTGTGTCGACACATCCACTTCGAACGGCAACGTGAAGTGGGGTCTCTTTGCACTGAAAATCACTCAACACGTACAACGCAAAGCAAAACAGCAACTTCAACATACAGTATTAAGGACATTTAGATTAACTTTTCTGATTAAGTATTTAACAGCGTTGACCTGTCCAGCAGATGCTGCCAAATGAAGTGCTGAGTCACCACGCTGAAAGAAACAAGACAGGAATTTAGGAGACATTCTGCAACCTACGTTATTCAAATGATGAAGTTCAGCCCCTTCGTTTATTAGAACTTTCAAAGCGCCTAGATTTCCAGTAGCTGCAGCAACAACCACGGCGCTCTGAAAACTGAAGATTTAAAAAATGAATAAACCACCACCTACGACTGCGCACATTCACCCCGGTGCTTCCGCTTGGGCCCAGGCCAGATAACTGGTAAGCATTAGATAGCTCGAAATGGTTCTTTTCGCTTACGCACATATCCGTGTCAGAGATAAGGGAATACTAAAAGGATAAACAATCACAGATGAGATCACTGTCAATGAAAAACATTAGGAAAAACAACTTTCACGCAGCAAAAATATTACAAGAAAAGAGTGCCTGCTTCTCCAAGCTGCAGGCATGAAATATCTACCCTTCCTAAGATAAAATTTATCCTCGAGTAATCCTGCACTAGTTCTTAGCCAAGCATGCGAGAAAACGTTCAACAGACTTATGCACATTGGATAAATGCTAATTTGTATATCATTACGTTGAAAGCCAAATCCACCACCGTTACAGGGATAACACGAATAAGGAAATAATAGTGCCGCCTTAGGAATGCCTTCGGTTTTGAAAATGGTCCCACATACTCTTTTCTGCCATCACGTCAGTGCCCGAAAGTCGCAGGAACCGTTCTGCTGTTCGTGGCTGGACGCATAGGTCAAAATCACCATGGAGACCAAGATACAAATAATCAGACTCTTTTTATCGATTTGCAATACACAATAAAGAAAACCAAAGATTTTTAATGAGCATAAAAGATTCAAGTAACTCAGTACGTGCACAACGCCGCGAAACGATCGGCTATGCTACGCTGAGACGAAAGCTTTTCATTAATTGACCGAGTAACGGACCCGTCACTGTGCCCAAAAGCTCTGTGCTGCATCAAGCAAAGCAAAATACCAGAACAGTAGTTAAATTCAAGTGTATGATCCGCTGGTTTCCGTTCGATCAAAAAATAATCGAAAAAACAGTAAAACAGGAACACTAGAACCTAAAGCAAAGGAGATTAGACATTCTCCTTATATGTAGAAGGAACGTCAAAATGTCTACAACGTCAAGTTGAAAAACCAGCTCCAAATAGTTCCCTCAAACTTTAACAAAATAGACGTAATATAGCCACCCACTTCTCACGTAACACGAAGCCGCAGTTTTTACTTCCGGATTGCATACAGATGACAGGGGAGTTAGTACCATGACTAAACAACCTAACGATGACATTGTTATTACGACTATCAACGGCAATGACACGAATAAAATCCCACACAAGCTACTTTTGACAGAAGGAATTCGTTCCCCAATCTCAGGTGTATACAAGCGAATATGCAGTGCTCTCGTTTTTACTCATAACAGTCAGTCTATCCGCCTGCTTTGACCATTTGTTTAATTGTAGACACTAGTTATTACCAACGGAGTAGACCACACCGGAAGAATGAAACATTATTGGTCTTGTACTTCAAGTCCCATTTTCAACATATTGACGTTGAAATACCCTACATTGTAGTAAAGAAACGAGGGTCAAATTTAAGGCCAACTTTCAGCATTTATCAAGTTGAGCGACAACTCTGCCTCAAACCAAGTGAAAGTCTAACGCTAGACAGTATCACAATAAGAGTGTACGCTACGGATCGAGTAAGTGGGCTGCCAAAATCACTATCAGCCAAAAATTATTGACATTAATCAATTAAACGTTTACCAAAACAGATGGAATAACAGCAATGGTCAATCATGAAATTGCAAAAGTTTCAATTTTTGCATCAGCATATTATTACTACCAATTTTGGGATCCATTTTGTTGGTTCACAGGGCCCCTTCGCAAAGAAGTGCTATGCAGGTTATTTCAAATTACACAGTTGTTGAATAGGAAGCACGGTTGGGGTCATAATCCTGAAAGGCCACAGTGTTGAATAAGTCAGAATCCTGAAAGACTGGAAAGGTATGGTAAGCGGTTGCCTAGTGACTGTCTTGCACTTGTAGCTGCTAAATAAGAGATATATTTTAGCCATGAAGGTATTTCTACTTTTGCAGTCTTTGGACCACTATGGAACAGGTTCGAGGCACTATTGGTCGACCTCATTTTCTTCTTCTTCCTGTTCTTCTGATCTACAAAAATACCGCTATGCTTGAAATGTATTTTTCATTTAGCAGTCAAAAGTATGAAAGAGTTACACGGCAACCGCTTACGATATGCTTCTGGTCAGTATTTCGACCCGTTCAGGGTTCGGCCTGGTTGGCTGCCACCAGGAAATACGAGGGTTGTTCGAAAAGCTCCCGGAAAAATTAAACAAAAATTTTATTTGCAACGATATCAAACCTATTTCTCAACGTATCTTCCGTCAACCTCCAGGCACTTCTGCAGACGGTGTCTCCACCTCCGCAGACCTTCCTTGTAGAATCCTGGGGGCTGTGTATTGCACCAAGTCGAGACGGCGCATTTCGCGTCATCCATTGACTCGAACAGCGTGCCTTTTAAATGTTCTTTTAACTTTCGGAAGAGGAAAAAGTCTGACGGGGCAACATCTGGACTGTAGGGCGGGTGTGGAATGAATTCCCACCGAAACTCACGAAGAACAGTCCTCACAGTCCTTGACGAATGAGCCGGCGCGTTATCGTGATGGAAAAGGACACCGAAGTGCAACTTGCCCCGCCGTTTTCTTGCCAGTGCGGTCTTTAATTTTCGCAATATACTGCTTTGTAATAACTTGCGGTGACTGTTCGCTCTCCTTCGAGGAAGTCAGTCAGAATTACTTCGTCCGAGTCCCAGAATATGGTCGCCATAACCTTTCTAGCCGACCGCTCCGCTGTGAACTTGACTGAACCTGCTGACCCCCTCGGTAACCACTACTTGGATTGGA
>KN538379.1:1796887-1810666 GCA_000797535.1 Trichuris suis
GGAACGCGACCTACACATTGATATACAACACATAGCACAACAACTAAAACAGGCAAAGAAAAACAGGATATAAGAAAACAAACTGTTTTAGTGTCCTAAAACTTTCTGGCAGACCTAATATATAATCGATGTGATTTCGATGTTGTCCATATGGTGATGTCCACGTGTAAAGTCGGCGTTTCGGTTGTTGGAAGAGCGTGCTTATTATAACTAACGAATTCTCTTGACAGAACGTTATTAGACTCTCCCCCGCTTCATTTTGTACACCAGGGCCAAATTTTCCCGTTATTCCAGCTATCTTTTGATTGCCAACCTTAGCGCTCCAATCCCCTAGGATAAGTGTGATATCTTTTTTTGGTTTTGCTTCTAGAAGACGCTGAAGGTCTGCATATCACTGGTTGACTTCGGGTTCATCACTATCAGTGGTTGGAGCATAGGCTTGTATTATTGTGATGTTGAGAGGCCTGTCTTTGGTTCTAATAGAGATCATTCTATCACTTTTCAGAGCGCACCTTACTGTTGCTCTTCTCGCCCTTTGGCTCACTATGAGGGCTACTCTATTCTTTCTAACGCCTTCGTGCCCTCAGTAATATACGCAGTGATCATCTGGATTGATTTCGCCTGTTCCTATCCAGTGAAGTTCGCTGAAACCTATCATGTCGATGTTCAGTCTTTTCATTTCCCATTTAAGCACCTCTAGTCTACCTGGTTCATAGATCTTACATTCCAAATTCCTGTACAACGATCTTTATATCATCCGACTGCCGTTTCAGTACCACACGCCTCAGAGACTGAGCTTGCTTCCCGCTTTGGCCCAGCTACATGACTAGTACTGGTTACTTGTGATCGTCCTCTGCTCTTCCCTAGTAGTTCATTGGATACCTTCCGACCCGAGGGCTCATGTTCTGGTATCACACCTGTTAGGGTTTCAAGATCTTCCATGAAGTTTTCTTGCCAGATATACTGGAGCAGGTTGCCATTCCCTTCTCCAGTGGGCCATATTTAGTCAGAACTCTCCCCCGCTGACCTGTCCATCATGAGCAGCATTGCACGATATAGTTCATGGCTTCATCGAGTTTTGCTAGCTACTCCGTTGCGGCAAGGCAGTGGCCTGTGGGGGGACGGTATCACTTCGGTCTGTGTAATATAGCATTGTGATCCTGGGGTACTTTTGCGGCGTTGCTCCTTGGCACCTGTTTGCAACCATTGAAACCTGCGTTTTATGCAGGTTTCACCAATCTTTCGGGGTACTCCTTGTGCACCAGTGTTCTTTGTATGTGCCTGAATCCAGCATTGGGCAACTAGTGGTCACACAGGTGAAAGGCATGATCAACCACTCCGGTCAGAAGTCTCACCTTAATGCTCTTGGGATGGTTTGAGTTGCAGTTCACATATTTGTCGTTGTTGGTTGGTTTTCGGTATATGTTTGTGATCAGCCTAATTCCGTTCCTCATTAAGAGAACATCAAGGAAAAGTAAGCGTTCATTTGTTCTCTCTCCACGGTAAATTCTATTTGCCCAGGGAAAAGTCCGATCAGGTGGTGAAGATTTCCACTCGTCCTTTCCTAATTACGGCGAGGACATGGTCAACGTAACGTTTGAAAGGTTTTGCGCAACAGAAGCTAACGTCGTTTGTAAAAGCTTATTCTTCTAACCGTTGCATGAAGAATTTTGTTACGACTAGGGTGCCCAAGAGCGCTCCTCGCACTTGGGAATAGTGAACAACTTGGAAGTGAAAATAGTCACCTTCCGTCATATAGAATTTCACCAATTGGACAACGTGGTGTGAGTTTAGCTAGGTGCTTTCTTTTAGAAAAACATCCTTTGACAAAGCTTCCAGTAACTTGCCGTAAGTATAGCTTAATGGTAAGCTGTTGACAAGATCTGTGACATCGTAACTGACATGGATGCTGTCTTTTTGCAACTGCAACCGTGTAATTCACAGTTTCTCAACCTTTTTTCTATCCAGCGCCCGCAGACGTCTCAAGCGCTGTTCGACCGTCGCCATTTCACCGCGGGCTTTCCAGTGTCGGTTCCACAGGGTTGGTTGTAGACCATAAAGCGTTGATTCGACCATGGGTAGCTTTCTATTTCAGGGCCCACTGGGCTTTTAACGCTAAATCGACCATGGGCAAACGTCTACGGTCCAACACAACCCTTGGCCTTCCAGGGGACCCAGGCGGGTGGCAGCACCCCACTGAGAATCACCGGTCTAATCTGATTTGTTCAACCAGTTCTTTAGGGTTGGACGTCTTCGCGTTTCTTTTTCCTAGCAGCGGTTTCACCAGTCGGGAGAGGTATATTTGTTGACAGTATTGGTTGCACTTCGATGTTAGAAACTGTGATTCTGAGAGGATTACCTAACTTGTGAATCTTTGAAACGCAATAAAGTTATGGGCATTTGGCATTTCAGTAGTTGAGGTGTTTCGTAAGTTTGGAACAATGGTAGTCTCCTGTTTCCCCTGCGTAAATCGTCAGTTTTTAAGTTCTTTTCTAATTTCTTCTGTAGGCACAGACTGCCTGAAACTGTAAGCAGGAGAGTCCAACAGTTCTTTGTTCTTGTTCGTGCAGGAGTCCATATTCAGAACGACGACTGTATTTCCTTTGTCTGCTCTTGTGGCTAACGGTATTGCCATTTCTTCCGACGGAGAAAAATTAAAGAATCCTTTTCGCATGCGACACAATCCGCACTTCAACAGAGATGAAGCCTCCTCAGTTAGCAAGGCATGGCTACCCGCCTGCCAATTCTCGAAATGTTTTCACATTACCGATCGATTCTACTGCACGCACGACAGCGGTAGCCGTTACCGATGCACTTCCACCTCACCAACCCTCATCTTAGCTGTCGCTTTTCCCATTGTGTTGCTATACACACGCTGAAGATGAACATGGTTAGTTCTGGCGGCTTCGTTACCTCTCCTGCTAATAAAGATTTTCTCCTTACGTTGCTCTTCTGCACAAGGCAGGAGATCGCAGTAAAAAGAGATTCTACATGAAACCGTCCTATTACCGAGAAAGCTACATCCTCAAAGACAGATCTTTAACTTATCATTTGCCCTGCTTATTAACAATTTTCTCCTTTATCGTTGACTCAGCACTGATAACGAGGCCGTTTGTCCCGGAAGCTCCGCCTAAATAAAAGAGACAAAGAACTGAACAGTTGTCATCCCACATGTTTGATGGAATACCTGTTACAAAAATTAAAACGATACATACAGAATAGGAAGTTTCGTAAATTATACGAAATGTTAATTACTTTCGATTGAATGCTCGAAAGACTGTTTTCCAAAACCATCAGTCGAACAGGTCCATAAGTGCGGCAAAAAAGCCAGGTATGCGATAACAGTGATCTGATAGCCTCAAACACGGAAAAACAAGTTCTCTTCTCCTAACCTTATTATCGTCATCAATAGTTAGCCTAAAGGTAGCAGCTCACTTCGCCTGTCTTGTTTTGAATTATTCCATTTATTCACTGACCTTCTCTCTGCCAAGCATGTCCGCTTGTGTTGCCAAACAACTCAATTACTCACAATGTTGCATCACAGTAAATGCTGCGCTTACGAGGTTGCACAGTTTTAATGCGCTCACGTTTAAAGATCAACAGACGTCGAAACGGTCACATAATACCAGATTACCCATTAAGTCATAAAGATGGTCAATTGCGCTGAATCGCAACTCAATTATTAGACATATCAGACGATTTTATCACCACACTGAAATACAAAAACGTCTTCATCGTGGTAATGGATCACTGAGGGCATATAAGAGATTACAAACAACTCGTCTTAGTGTAATGTCTAACGAGAAAACAATGGCCATGCTATGATCACAAATATAGGACAATAATGCACTAGCACGTTCTACATGAAACCCTCAATTAGAAAACGAATTCAGAAGGCGATTGCCACTTCATCATCACAACCATCGCCGATAACAAATTATTAATTCGGCGAAATCAAAGTTGGGAGTGCGAAGTGCCTCATTGCCGCAAATAATTTAAACGATCGCAATACGCGGTATAAGGCAAACATGGCAAAGCTGAACAAGATTTTCTAAGCTTGCTAAGGCAAACGAGTCCAAAACAGCACGGTTTAGTTGGATCAACGAACTTAAAAAGCACATCAAAGAATCTCATATCTAGGGTACAGTATTACTCAACAAATAAGAGAAAAATGCTTTTGCTCAAGGGATAGCACACAATAACGACATTAAATTTCACTTAACAGGTCCTGGAAATCTCAAACGAGGAAAGGAAAACTGTTCGCAAGAATTTGCTGCACAAAGCAGTTCAGAACTGTGAAACCAAAGACAAGTTGAAAAACAAACGAAATATTAACAGAGTATGGATACAAAATGAGGTAAACGGAGTGTTTACGTAAACCTTACTCGACGCACTCCCTAGAAGGAACTATAAACTGAGGTTTACCTAGCTGCAATACATTTGTACCTTTATAAAAACCAGTCTAGGACAAAGAGTACTCGAATGGAATAATTGTTCACATGAAAGGTGCTTGCAC
The DNA here is from genome assembly GCA_000797535.1 of Trichuris suis. Taxonomy (NCBI): domain Eukaryota; kingdom Metazoa; phylum Nematoda; class Enoplea; order Trichinellida; family Trichuridae; genus Trichuris; species Trichuris suis. Next base: position 1,801,404 of record KN538379.1, read on the forward strand.
GGATAAAACAAATTAAAGCTAATCTTGTCTTATTTTGGAGTACGGATGCCTACGGAGTTTCCCTGAACAGTGGAACGTTTAAACCCTAGGAGCCATTCGTCCGGTGGTGGAGGTAGAGAACTGGCAGACGGACACTTTGTGAACTTTGGACTGGCATAGTAGCCTCTTGAAGGCATTTGCAAAAGAACCATTTGCGATGCTGACATTGACGAACGTCCACATTTCTTGAAGCACTGAGTCAAAGTCTTATCATAATCAATAGTACTTTTTCGTTCCTTCCATTTAAAGAACTGAAAAGGAGGATTTACCAGCTTATGCTGGCCTTCTTTGGATATAACTGTTGCTGATTCAGGCAAAGTATCGATATTCGCGTTTAGTACTTCAGACGTGGCAACAGTTTCAGATGAGTATAACAAGTTAACAGGAGTGTCTTCTTCACTGCCACTCATATCGGCCTGTTGCGGACAAGTCTTAAAAGCGCCATTACTAGATGCGGCCATAATTTAGCTGGATGAACGGACTAAATGTACAAGCCACCTGCAAGTTAAAGTCTTGTGTTACCTTTTCACTTACCGATGATTTGGCCTTAAACAATAAGCAATTTTCAAGCTTATAACGCTGTACGTCTAACAGGCAACACTGCGCTAAATTCCTACAGTAAGAAATACCAAGGAATAGTTATTGAACCTGCACGCATTTAATATTTCCTGAGCAGTAAGTACAGTATTCTGTAAGTTCGAAGAAATAACAGTTTTCCCTGGTAGTAATTTTGCACCCAAAACCATGCAAAAGAATTTCCTACGTAGAAAATAAAGAGAAAAAGAAGACTATGCAGTTATCAAAGTAAAACCATGATGTTCATTACGGCTTTGTCCTATTATTCGGTCGGCACGAAGTAAAAAGTGAGATTGTTTTAATCGTATGCGACATCAGAAAAAACGTAGCTTTCGGGACTGACCTTGTCCCGTCGCCAGCGTGTTGGCGAAGGCCCCCTTATCAGCACGCTGACGACAGGACAAGCTTAGTCCAGAAAGCTATGTTTTTTCTGATTTCGCATACTGTCACAAGAAGCAAACCCTGGTTTTACTCAACTTAAAGGTCGACTAATAAAAGACGAGTACAGTTAGAGAGACAGGGCGCGAAACAGTGCAGACATACGTTAGCTCGACAATGAAGAACCGTCACAGGTAGCTGGCAGCAGGTATAATGCTGCAGTAAGGGACGCTGAGACGGTGGCTCGCGTAGTAGACACACGATTAAAACTTTCTCACTGTTTACATCGTACCGACCGAATAACGGGACAAAGCCTTAACCAACATCACATGACACCAAGCTCCTGTTACCAAAGTTCAATCTTCAACCAGGTGAACACTTTCACCAGCGTAGTCATAACGCGTGAGTTTTGTGAAACATACAATCATTTATGCGTGCAAGGAGAGGTGCGTTTGACGTTGACGCATGGCTTCATTCGTACTACTCGAATCCGGTAGGTGGGGAACGCCTGTACCCGCGCGACATGTTTCTCCTGTCCCACACAGTTGGTATACGCCACTTAAACCTAAACAAAAAATGAAAAGTGACGCGTACGCAACCTAACAACGGCATGTGATTGCTTCGTAACGTACACTTCCATGAAGTCAGTGTTACTCAAGGCCGAGAGTTACCCTGTACCGTAGATGTTTGACCACGGTCGGTTCACCGTCAGCCGGGCCGTCCCCTACCTACCGGATTCGACTTGTATGAATGAAACAGCGCGTCACCTGTCGAAGTGAAACGTTCCCTGTAAGGGTGCTAGCGAAATAATTCATCAACAACGAAAACCCGCAGGAGATTTGCGCGATTGATGAGTTCTTTGGCTAGCATTTCTACAATGCGATTGCTATAACTTTCAACTAGTCGATCAAAACACGCACGTGAGGAGTGGGGGCAGTACTTTGTACATTGGACCATCTGCCCGGAATGGCGTAGCTTTACTTTTGCCGGCGCCCGGGTGGTCCCGCCAGGCTGCGCATCTGGCTGCAGGGAGCGCTGCTCGAGCTCACCATCTGGCCAGATCGGAATCGCCTTTTGTCGGCAGCATCCGGGTGGTCTAAGCAGGCTGCACATCTGGTCGAAGATGTCGCTGTTCAGTCACATGCGGCAAGCAGAAACAGATTCGCAATAGTTTTCTAAGTAAATGGTTATCCCCAAACCTTTATTCTTGACCATTCAACCGGCATCCTTATCAGCACTTTATCATTGCAATGCCGTTACGTCAAATTGTCTACATGAAAGCATAAGTTTGTTCGACAAAATTTGTGGATTGTAGTTGCCTATTCTTCTACCCTGAATTATCAGCGTTTCATCGTTTATTTTTGTAAACGGTTGATGCTTGCTGCTTCAGCAATAGATAACCTGTTGAGTTGCAAATATATGTCACACCAAAAATGCACATCCGATAGAAGCAGTGCATGCAAGATTTGTGCTACATCTTCTGTGTACTACCAGCGTTACAGTAGGGTTACTGACAAAGCAGAACTATTTAAACATTGCTTGGACTGAAAAGTTCTTCTGCTGAGCAACCTTGTTCATCACCTGAAAATAAGGAAACAGTCGGAAAGTGGCATAAAATGAAATCAGGTCATTGCATGTGAGTGCCGCATGTACAGTGACTAACGTAGCACTAACTCCTCTCCCCCTCTCTTCTTTTCCTGTTTGAATGTTATAATATGGATGATTCATTGGTAGTTGCTTCCATTGTTATCGACTTTAGTAGGCCTATATGTTACTTTATAAACTTTTTAGGCTGGGTGGATGAGCCAGGAGCAATGATTTCTGACTGAATGTGGGAAAGCACCTTTTTAACAGCCATTTCAAAATCCTCCTGACAAACATACGTCCGAAGATCCCTTAGGGCCATAATTCCAGCTTCTGTACAAACGGCCTAAATGGACAGCATGTGTCTATGTGATTAATGCAGTTTTAAAATATCTTCAAGCAGGTACCTTAATTTCTGCTCCAGAAGCATCACGGAAGCTTCTAGCAATCTTTCCCAAGCGAATTCCCCTGACCAAGTTCATTCTGTTAGCGTGAATGCGCAGGATTTCTTCTCTCGCATAAAATTTCAAGGAACAGTTGTCAAGAAAGTGCCTTTGCACCCAGTTGGTCGTCTTACTTCATCTCCTGGTGGTGGGAATTCAATTTTGCGATCAATTCTACCTGGTCGCAATAGCGCTGGATCCAAGATGTCAATACGATTAGTAGCCATGATTACTTTGATTCTGTTGGATGACTCGAAGCCGTCAAGCTGATTAAGGAGTTCCAACATAGTACGCTGCACCTCGCTATCGCCTAGGTAGAAGAAGCATTGTTTGTGAGTCATAAGAACTTTCTTTCTGGTTTTCTGGTTATTACCTCTTGACATGCCAACCCTTGTGCATCCAATAGAGTCGATTTCGTCCATGAATATGATAGCAGGAGCGTTTTCCCTATCGTTCAATACAAATCTATATCTACCTGCGTTCTGCAAAATATTTCGTACCTAGCCAAAGTAAACAGTTCTCTGACTAAACGGGCTCCTTCACCAATGTACTTCTGTACAAGTTCAGTTCCACTTATACGTATGAACGTACTGCTCGCATGATGAGCTAAGGCTCTAACAAGAAGCGTTTTACCAGTTCCTGGAGGTCCGTAAAGCAATACTCCCTTTGGTTAAATGAGAAATGCGTGTTTGACAAATTTTTAGCTAATGAACGTTGCGCACCTTCGGCTGAGCGATTCCAAGTGACTCAAATAGTTCAGGGTGTTTAATGGGCAATTCGATTACTTCTTTGATCTGCTCTATTTGCTTCTGAAGCCCACCGATCATGTCAAATGTTACATCTGGAACCTTCTCCACGATCACGGCATTTAGGGATGGATCAACCTAGAGGAATTGATTGCGTTAGCCGATGGAACCAATGAATCAGTGGCTCCACTTTATTGGGAAGAATTTTATGAAGGACAAGTGTATTCGAATGAACGATAATTCTTTGGCCTGTTTGGATTGCAGACATAGGAATGGCCGTATCGACGTCAACCACAAGTTTTCCCTCGTTTATCTGAAACATAAAGCATATTAGCACTATGTTGTCTGACGGTTCCGTCACCAGATAAATTCACATAGAATATTAATTTGAAAAACAGAATTTCGTCAATTCAAATCAAATTTGTCCCCAATAGAAATTCGTTCACTTCAGTTCACCTTAATTAACACCTTTCTTCCTTCAACCTTTTTTAGAACCGTCCCAGGAATGGAGCATGGTTCAATTAGCCGATCAATCTCACTCCGCAATAGGCGAACTTCACTGTTGATCTTGTTCCCTATTCGTTCCAGACGACGCAACTTCTGCACCTCTTCTTCGGTTTCGCGCTGAAGTCCAGTTAGTAATGCTTTACTGATTTAGCAAGAGCTAACCTCTATTTCCTTTATTCGGCGGCAAAAAATCTGATCCAGAATGGTAAACATTGGACTTCCTTATTCCACTACCAGATTCGACAGCACAGAATCCTGCTTGTAAGCGGGATTCCGCTAACGACGGTTAAAGCGAAACCCCAGTAAGAAACGGCAACAATAAGTCATATCGTTTAAAACATTTAAAACTTGCAGCGGCCAGGCACACATTTAAACCCACGCATTTGTAAACAGTATTTGCTTTAAACCTAGCAGTTTAATTAGTTAGATTAAACTTTTCAACCACTGTTGAACGGTGAGACAAAACAGTTTAAACAGAATAAATTTGCTTTCATTAGAAAAGCAACTTCCGTCCACATACAAGCTAAATGAAACTACAAAGAATAATACCCAACACTGAAATAATATAATTAAAAGAATAAATAAATGAATGGATGCCAGAAGTAAAGCGATAACATTGGAAATACAACAAATTTTAAGGGCTTCTTGAAATTTCATATTTTGTTAATAATACGGAATGGCAAACCATTTATTCTGAACCACACAAAAGACGATTCAAATTTTGCGGGGCTTTCAGAGCTGAACTTTGCTCCTTTTTCAACGCTGACAAATATAGGCTCTTCGAACAGTGAGAAGGCAATAAATACACCACAAATTGTAAGGACGGGCGGGGTTGAATCAACGTTGGGAAGAAGAAATGTACAATGAAGGCAAATATAATAGAACACCGATTCTGTTCGTTCAGGATAGGATGGAACAGAAACGTTCATGTTGCGCCCTCCACTGCGACTCCTACCCATCTCGAACACACGTCCTCATCGTTTTCGTATGATCTGTTCACTCTTCAAAGATAAAAATCCTATCCACGTAGTGGAGGGCATCATTAATGCCCTTTCTTAAAGAACAACAATCCGTAAGTTTATTAGGCCTTTCCAATCCACGGGGACTTCGAAATCAATCACCCAGTTGATTGTCTTGTCCTTCCTTATATACTAGTGATTCTCAAGGAGGCGCTAGGAGATTTTAGTGGGGCGATGGGAGACTGGGGGTTGCGCTGAACCGTAAACGTTTGATTATGGTCAGTTCAGCTACAGTGGGCTCTGTAACCGAGCTAGCTAGGTGTAACCGTTTATTACTCACCAGCGCTCTAACGACGCGTACACACGACGTAACACATCAAAAACTATGTTCGTCGTACGGTGACGAGAGTGCACGAATTCGTATTTAAATGTTTTGTTGTTTGCACAACTCGTTCAACCAAGCCATTAGAAGACGGGTAAGGAACGTGATCCGGTTGGCTGCGCAGAATTCTCGGAAGTTAGTCGAATCAAATGAAGCTGCATTGTCCGTCAACACAACATCCGGCAGTCCATGTGTTGCGAATAACCGGGCCAAGTGATGGGTTACCTATTTAGATCCCATTGAACCCACTTGCTGAACATCTAGCCATTTCGAGTGTCAGTCTACCACCAATAGATAGGTTTTGCCATGAAATGGACCAATGAAGTCCATATGCAAGTGTTGCCGGGAGGAACTGCGCTGGTTCGGGAATCTTGGCAACAAAGAATGCACCGCGCGAGCACAGTGGCGCAGGGCGTCGACGAGTAGATACAGGTTTTACTTAGCAGTCGAAAGAGCACGAGCGACCAACACAAGAGCGAAATACTGAACGAGCAATCTCGACGAAAGCAAACGAGACAATAACGAATGAGTGTCCACCCGCGCGACGCAGAATGCTATACCGCCAGAGGGCACAACTCAGTAACTTGGCTATCTGCCAACCGGTGGGAGGCGCTTGACGAGCGCATCGTCGTCGGTGCCTAGTTGGCAACAGCAAGCCAGACCGCAGTCGCGGCGTTCAGATCCAAATTCGTGGTGGATCTTTAGGCGGATTATTCCGGTACTGTTGGCAGTCGACGCAGTCCGCCACTCGATATTCAATGTCTTCATCAATCTGCGGCCACCACACGTAACTACGTGCCAACGCCTTCATGCGCACCATTCCTGGGTGAGCATGATGGAGCACTTCCAAGATGTTCTTGTGTAGTCGTTAGTCGTTCCGGGATGATGACTCGTATCCCCCATAACAGGCAACCTCGGACTACAGCTAGTTCATGATGACGCCTGTTGAACTGTATAAATTGGTCGCCCTGCCTTCCATCTGGCCAACCATGCAGTACCCAACGGTGGACATGAAAGAGAACTGGGTCCTTTCGGATCAGTTCGGCCACCTTCTTAGCGTCCAACAGTTCCACTTCGTCAGCTCCCTCTTTCCTTTTTACTCCCATCATCAGAATGTCAGCGAACAGAGAAGCCTTGACAAATTGTTCAGCCGGTGTGCCAGTGTTTTCTTGGTCAGTTGGCAACGGGACTCTGCTCGGCTCATCTGCGTTGCCCATTGACTTGCCACAGCGCTATAGCAGCTCAATGTTATACGCGGATAGAAGTAACCGCCATCGTAACATGCGTGTTGTCATTACCGTGGGCGTTGGCTTTTTAGTTGCCAACAGAGCAAGCAGCGGTTTGTGATCGGTTACCGCTGTAAAATGGCGACCGCTGTTGTTGACTTTGCCGCCCACTTATGATTCCTTCAAGCAAGCAATAGAGGCATGAGATGATCTTCCAAAGGCCGAAGCGCTGTCGCGGAGCTGTACGAAGTACCGTTTGACACGCCCACCTGCCGATCTTTCAGCACAGTAGAGTGTTAGAGTTAGTCGAGTAAAAAAGGTAGGTGTGCTGTAGGCGTCCGCTCAGTTCCGCTACATTTGGTGACCCGTGGGTGATTACTACGGATCAAGGCTGGCAATTTCAGAGCGCATTTTGGCACGAGCTGACATCTTTGCTGGGCATGCGACTAGCACCCACTACTGCACATCATCCGCAGTCCAACGGTTTCGTCGAGAGGTTGCACCGCCAGCTGAAATGTGCCCTCACGGCACTCCTGGGCTGATGCTTTACCGTTAGTATTGCTGGGTCTATGCGTGGCTATCAAAGAAGATCTGCGTCACGCCCCCGCTGAGTTAGTCCTTGGCACTTCTTTACGATTACCTGGCGTCTTTTTTACGAGGCCATCGACTTGCAGGAATGCGGCGGAACACAGTGATGAGTTGCAACTCTTTTTCGACTCTGTCAAACCAGTTCCTACTCGACGCGCGCGTAACCGTGGCTGGTTCGTGCCTAAGGAATTGGACAGCTGCACTCACATGTTTCTTCGCCACGACGCATCGCGTCCACCGTTGGCGCCTACTTTCGACAGCCCGTACCCGGTAACGACGCGCACGGCCAAAACGGTCACTATCGTTCAGAACGGCCGACTAAAGACTGTCTCGCTCGACAGGGTGAAACGCGCTTTCGTCGACACGTGCAACGGGGCCCCGCGCCGTCGCGTACACTTCGCTTCAACGATCGAATTCATTCCGTGAATTCTGGAAGGGGGCAGTGTGGCGGAGCTGTACGAAGTACCGTTTGACACGCCCGCCTGCCTGATCTTTTAGCACTGTAGAGTGTTAGAGTTAGTCGAGTAAAAAATGTGTGCTGTAGGCGTCCGCTCAGTTCCGCTACAGCGCTAAAGGTCGAAATTCTTGAATATGCTGAGAATCGGAAGTTGACAGTTGAAAAGTCTGATGCATTACTCATCAGGAGGATACCTGTTAAAGGTAAGAAGTTCACTTTCAAGAAAACGTATACCGAAGTAAATGGCAATCAGAGAAAGAAAGTTAAGCCTTGCTGTCTGTGGAAAGGCCGGACACAAAGCCAGTGTCTGCCCTTAGAGGAAAACAAACATTGAGTCATCTGCATCTGTGGCTGCAGTGAAATCTTTACTGCTGACGGAAGACGCGCAAGTTGCAGCTGTTGACTCACAGATGTCGAGAAACGCACGGTGCCTTGACAGTGGCTGTACGTCACACATGTGCTCAAAGCAGGAGAGCTTCGAATTCTTGGAGAAGTCTGGTGATAAACTATGGTAAACATGTCGTGCGAGGGAGCCGCCAACCGCCCTGTGGTCGCCGATGAAAACAGCGAATGGAGACGGTCCCCGGGTCACACCTGACAGCCATGATGCCTGAGCCGCTATTGGACCTGACCTGTCCCGGCCAGGACGAGAGGACGAAACGAACGACTGAGACGATTATTCGTTTGGTTTGTCGCTCGCGAACGGTCGCCAGCATTCCGGTTGAATAAAACGATGCCGTCCTGTTGACTTCGGTCCACGTCGACGTCTTAGGTCTGTTCGCACACTGATGGCTTTAGCTGTAGAGAGAAGTTTGAAAGTCCACTAACTTGACATCTCTACTGCGTTTTTAAATGGTGGCTTGGAAGATGTATTTATGCAGGTTCACGATTTTCTTGAAGAAATACTGCAGATTTTGCAAGAAAGATCAGAGTCTCATGAAATACTGAATACAGTGCAAGACTGGCTGAAGCAACTAAGGAAAAGCAGATTTCCGGTCTGTAAATTGAAGAAGGCTACGGTTTAAAGCAAGCTGGTCGTCAGTGGTACAGGAAGCTAGACCAAAAATTGCGTTCAATTGGAATGAATCCTCTGAATACTGACTCTTGCATATACATGCAACCAGAAAAAGAAGGAATCTTAAAGCTGCTTGTTCTTTATGTTGACGACATGTTTATCCTCTCAAATGACCTCGCATGGATACGGACAATCAAGGCCGAATTGGTAAATGCGTTTAAACTTCGAGACTTGGAACGCATTAACTATGCCCTTGGAATCAAGTTTGCACAGAATGAAAATGAAGGAACAATAATGATGTCACAAGGTTCATACCATAGCAGAACTTTTGAAACGCTTCGGTATGCAATGCGATGAGCCGAT
>KN538379.1:1810766-1860116 GCA_000797535.1 Trichuris suis
TCAAGATGTGCTTCTGCACAGCGCAAATGACCATCCGGTGGAGCCCGAATGGTCACCAACCTAGGTGGAGGTGCTCCAGGCGGGGATGCAGAAGCGATGTTCGGGTTCGCGCTGGCACGTGGTTGGACGGTAATCACTGTGACAACCGCCTTGTTGTTTTCCTACACGCTGTGTCTCTCAGGAACTAGATTGCCGCTGCGGACGATCGGCCACTTCATTTACTGGTGGAGTCATGAGCAGACGACCATCGACTTCTGCCAGCGGGAACCAGGTACGCAGGAAGCGTGAATACATCGCCAGTCCCTTAACTCACATTTACGCCGTTGTAGGGATGCATAAGAATTCCACCGTTGAGTGGAACCGCCGCATGCGACAGGTTGCGGCACTCGCGGTGCACCGCTACGGCGGTCCCATCGGAGGACCCGGCTGCACTGTGGAAGTGGACGAAAGCGTCTTCTCCAAGGCGAAATACAACCGCGGGAGAACGCCCGCCCAACAGCGGGTCCTCGGTGGTGTGTGCCGTGAAAGCAGGACCTGCTTCCTAGTTCCCGTGGACGACCGCAGCGGCTGCACTCTGCTCCGGCTGATAAAGCGGCATGTCGTCCCGGGCACCACCATCGTCACTGACCAATGGAGAGGATATGCCCGCTTGGGGAGGCACGGTTACACGCACTTGCGTGTTAACCATTCCAAGAATTTCGTCGACCCGGACATGAGGGCACACACGCAAACAATAGAGTCCCTGTGGGCACAAGCGAACCGGCGAAATAAGCTGCGTTGCGGAACCCACAGGAGCGCATTGGAGTCGTACTTGCGTGAGTTCATGTGGCGGCGAAGGCTGCGGGCGTGCGAAGACCCCGTCGTGAAGATCATGAGGAGTATCGCCGCCGCACTGACGTGCCCTCATTTTGCATTCCCGACCGTTGTCATAACGAATAAAACTTGCTAAGTGTTACCACGTTCATCAATCGCGACCACCTTCACAAGAAGGGCATTACGATTTCGACAAGCAGCGGAGAGCGCGCGTGGTCAAGTAGCGAAGGACAAGCGGGAACTACCTAACCCCCATGCGTCAACCTGAATCGTTCGTCAACGTGAACGGTGCGTCAACGTGAACGATGCGTCAACGTGAACGGTGCGTCAACGTGAACGATGCGCAACGTGAACGATGAGTCAACGTGATCGATTTTTACCGTGCGGCAACGTGATCTGCGTCAAAGTGAACTGCACCCGCTTCGAGGGTTTCCTTTCAAGGACGGTTTCGTTGTCGCGCCTGCTCAGGTAGCTCGCGTGGGGGTGAGAATCCGGATTCCTGATGCTGAGGGCAGTTGCTGCCGGAAGGCTGCTCACCTACTGATCGCTCGACCTACTGTCAGACAGAGAGCATGTTGCAGTTAAGATATTCCAGGATAATAACATATGGAAATGTACTTCGCGGAAACCTAGATAAATATAGCCATGGAAGCTTACCCCGTGAGAACGAAACCCCTCAGAAACAAACCCTAACGGAAACGGGAGTTCATCGAATCGTACCTGCTTAGTTCCATCCAAACGTATTCCTTGTGAAAGGAAAAACGCATACCCGTGAACAGGTGCAGATGACAATGATGAAGGTGCTGGTGAAGCACCTTCGGAGCACCAGACCTGCGGAATCCCGGACCCGTCAAAGCGAATGACTGCACTGCAATGGAAAAGCTCGCACATGGCCCCACGCAAAAACGCATGAACCAAGGAAAGATAGGTTCGCTGAAATGTATGGCCTCAGACCAATGAAAAAAGTACCCCGTGGAAACATATAGCACGGTAACCAGCCAACAATGAGGAAGCGTGATGGCATGAAAACGAAATCGCCACCGAAAGGAAACATCCAAACAGGCAGGCGAGACATCTTGCACCCTGGGATGAACCAGAAAGAGATATTCCAGTGGCAATAGACACTCGATAGAATGCATGGCCGCAGAACAGTGCAAATGCACCGCAGTGGGAACCTATCGTAAGGAAAGTAATCCTTCGAAACGTGGCCAGGGAAACATAATGCACCCTGACCTGAACCAAAGGGGTGTTGTCCGTTGTCGGTAGCCAGAAGCTCGACAGTGAACTCGATTAGTACGAATCAGCTCGCGCGTCTTATCGGGTGTTTGAATCGTGAGCGTGAAAAAACAATGCACCCTTAGGGATCAAAATACTAGATTCGATACATAGTGCGACGTTAGGTTCTGTGCGTGGATTTAGAGCAAGGCGAGTTCTTGAATTTTTAAACTGTGTGATGTTTACGTTTCCTTTTGAATAGGAAAACAAAAGGTACCGGTAACGCCTGCATCTTTAAATAAAGTAGCTTTTCTGTCATAACGTTTTCTACAGATGAAGAGTACGCAGTGGAAATTACGATGACTGAGCCTTCTAATTTTGTCTGTTTACTGTGCTGTGTCGATTTGTAGGCACGTTTGGTTACGTTATATGACTTTTTATTCCTTGTGCGATGTCCGACTCTGCGAATTCATCAGTGGGGCAAAAGTCTCGTGATAGTGCGCCTCCAAGTGCTTTCGTTGAGCCGGAAGAGCCTTTTGCTGACGATGACTTTGCCGATTCAAACATTTTGACCGGTATGGGGTGGTGGGTTTTGCGAGCGTTTTATGAATGCAGACTTGTGGACAAGTTTCAGGAGGAGACTGCAATAATTTACAAAATTGTTCTAATGGTAACTATTTGGACAGAGATGAAAATTTTGAATTTGAACTTGGCTCCCCCTCCAATGATAGCATTAGCGAGAACTTTCATAGCGTTAGCCAGTACGAAGTGGTTGACGTAGTTGGAGACGACAAAGCGGGCCGTCCTGTGGTAGTTTTCTATGCATTTCGCTTACCTTCCTCTCAAATCTTTGATTACGAACTATTTCTTCGGTGAGCGTGTTATTCTAGTTCCTTATTTTCAAGCATCTTCGTTATTGCAGTTACCTGACCCATGTATTAGACGGCTTTGTGGAACAAGATTATTCTGTTATTTACTTTCACTATGGCTGGAGAAGATGCAATCGTCCACCGTTGGGATGGCTTGTACGAGCCTATCGTGCCTTAGATCGTCGGTATTGTCGCAGGTTTAACCAGCTGTAAATCACAGACTCGTTTCCTTTGCATAGGTTTAAAAAGAATCTGAAATCACTTTACATTGTGCACCCGACACGCTTATTGCGAATAATATGGGCTGTGTTTAAACCGATAATCAGCTCGAAGTTTGAACGCAAAGTTTTCTATGTAAACTACCTGTACCAGCTTCGGGAAATCGTTCGTTGCGACCAGCTCCTGATACCAAGAGAGATCGAAGAGTAAGCTTGCACCGTTTGCACGTTCGGACGTAACTCTTGGCCTACAACATTTGCTGCTAAAATTCCACTATTGCGGGCATGTTTGATCATGTCACCTCATGTTTCTTACCTTCTCTTCAGTGTATCAGGTTAGCCCAGTGTTTGAACTTATAGGGGGCTTCTTACTGTCGCACTTAACAGTTTCAATTTTTCGGATATTTCGTGTAAGGGATTGTTTACTGGCGAGGATAAGTTTCTTGTGATATGATGCTTGCTTTCCGTTCACCTTTGCAGCCGCTTGACTCATTGCACACCGTTGATTAAGGCTTACAAATCAGCTTGACTCATTTATTCATGCTATTTATCACCCATTTCGTAGCCCGTACCTAAATACTTTTGTTTTTCCATCCTTCAACATTGCTATAGCACGCAGTTTTCTAAATACTTGCTTAAGCTTCCAGAATTACGGATTGCAGAGCACAATGTTCTGAGACCGTTTAATTGACTTAAGGCTAACTGCTTTCTAAAAGATTTGCCCATGACCGTTCTTTTGCGAATTATTTTTCGTTAGATTTTTCTCATTTAAAGAATTAACGAAGTTTCACCATAATGTGAGAAAGAACCAGAACTCTTTGACCAACAAGAATATACGTATTAGTAGACAGTGTGGCTTTAACCATAGACACGGCATGGACGTAGAAAGCAGTTACTATTTTGCCCATCTAGAGTTTTAACGATATTCCTCTAAAAAGGTCAGGGAAAGTTTTGTCTCGTTTTTCTGTCGTGACTAAGCTATTATTAATAATATCAATGGTCATTTTGTTTATCTAAGCATTTGTCGTATAATTTCTGAAATTGGGGCTTGTAACGTTTCTGCCCGGAATTTGACCACCCGCAGCAGCGCTCCCCCATTATGTCACAGTATTGTGATGATTGATAATCAGGTTAGTGATGGCCCGTGATGGCACTGCGTAAGAGGCCATTGAACTGTGGCGGCCTTATTGTGGCGTGTAGGCCGAGCACTTGCAGCCTTACTGTATCAGGCCGAAAATGAATGGCCAACATGTCAGTTGTCTTCAGTTTTGGTTTACGCTTAGGTGGCCTAAAGAAAGTGCATGCGAGTTTTCGGTGAATGGGGAACGGCGACTTGGCAACAAGTAAAATCAGCAGCAGGCAGACTGTACGCATTCTCAGTGGTTTTATTTTTCAATTTAAGTTGGAAAAGTATGACGAACGTTTCAGGCGTCTTAAGTTTAGGTTTAGGCTCAGGTTGCCTGCAAGAACTGTTGGGGAACTAGTGCCGAACAAAAGCCAACGATAAAAGCACTTTAATGTATAGGTATACGGTGTGGTAAGCAAATACACGGGGAAGAATCAGACGTATACACCAGGAAATACATAACGGTTTAATGTACAGGTATGTAGAGCGATAAACAAGATATAAGGGGAAAAACGAGACGAATACACAAGTAAAAGTTTGTACACCATAGTTTCTCAACCCTTTGCATGCGACTGCCCCCTACAGTGCTCAGATTTCACCAGCGCCCCTACTTCCCTCTCGCTAGTATTCGCCTAGCATATCTCTTCCGCTCCTTCGTCTGACACGAGCGAATTGAGATACATCCAGCGGATGGTTTACATCCATTCTTACCTGCTTTTACCGCGTTACCGGTACTCTCCGTGCTCACAAAAATCTGCAGAAATGGAAAAGGTCAAGCGATGGCTCGAAACTTTATTTCTTAAATTTGAGTGTAAAGCTGACCTGTAGGAATCATCTAGAATTCTCGCAGGAAGGCAGATTAGCAATGTGCAAGAGGTGGTCATTCATCGCGAGTCACCCATAGAATGAGCTGTACGCTGTTGTGACAAAACCAGCTGCAACTAATGTCACACGCGTCTACCGCAGCTGCAGGCAGCGTCTCACTCGTCTGGGGCAGAGTTCAGACGGGCGACTTGTATACAGAATTAGCCTGCGGGACACGGAGTCACGCCGGGGGAACTTTTTCTCTGCTACTCGTCTGCATTCTGCATTACAACCACCACTTAACCGGCGTCCAAAGAGAACTTTCGCTTGCTTCTTTCCCAGTAGCACATTAGATCTCCTAGCCCGCCTCGGCCTTCCGGCGCCCCCTTGAGAATCACTGATATACGCGGTGATAACTCGGGTGGCCAATACGCTGCAATCTCGTGCAGAATCTTTTCGAATGGGTCTTCACCGGGTTGCAACCGTGGGCGCCACATGAACTCACAGAAGTATGAATCGAGTATACTTCCGCGTGTTCCGCACCGGATTTTATTCTGGCGTTTGGCTAGGGCCCACGTGGGCCCAACTGTCTGGGTACGCCCTCTCACCGGGTGCACAAGGTTGTTTAGGGGAACTGCACCGCAGTGGCCTCCTCCATTGTCGAGAGCAGTGCTTTCTGCTAAAATTGTGCACAATTATTTTTCCTTAGTATTGCATAGCTAACTCTATGCTTAACATTCGCTTTATTTTTTTTATCATTTCCATTTGATTATCGAAAATTCACTGAATGTTTAGTCATGATCGAATGCTCTTCCAACCACGCAAATGGACCGAAAAACCTTCGTTGTCACCCTTGTTGCCTACTCAACAGTTTGGCGTAACGCTTCAATTGTATGAACAGTGAGCGGTAATAAACAATTCTTGATGTTCCTTTTGTTTCAGTATCCTTCGGAACCATCCCGGAGCTAAGCTGCCGCCTGCCGTGACAGACATTGTAGAATTCCTCCGCAAACATGGTTGGTATTGTTTTTGTAAACTAAACGGAGCTGCAAGAACTGATTGTTTATATGCGGGGCTTGCCATGTTCCTTTCGGAACCAAACTCTTGACATCCGCGTGAAATACGTGCGTGCCGGAGTATAGACTGATATAACTCCACGCCTCTTTGGCATTGAGACAGCCTGACGCCTAGAAGTGTTTGTTATGGGAGGACGTGGCAAAGTTGTTGATCGTTACGCTAAACACAGAAAGTTTAAAACCGTTTCCCTACCGCAGCAAAACCATCCTGCCCGTCACCACGCAGTTACCCTTTCTTACTATTTAGGTTATGAGCAGAAAGTTCACTTGTAAAATTGATTTCCAAAATTCAATTCATCAAAAAATAGTGAGCTTTTGCACATGGGTACTCTGGGTTTATTGAACCGTGGGATTTACTGCACTATCCGCAAAGTTTTCCATTCAGTCCTAACAGGATTCAGGCATACTTACTGTGCATTATTCTTTCTGACGAACTCTTCACAATGATGATCTCTCGTCGCCAGAGCTTTTTTATCTTTATCTGCAAGTCCCCAGAGTATGGGGTGACTGGGGCTAAACGTTTTCTGCATTCCGCGATAAGTCGCTTCTGCGAAGTTATTCTCCAAAGCTTTTTCTCCGAATGAACCACACTTGGAGGATAGGGGGTCCTGGTAGGCTATACCGTCGATTCAGGCACATTACGCCTTCGATGTAGCTCCATATCGCGCCTGTCTTAAGCATAGTGGCAGATTGCTTTTGTTGCGACGGTAGGGTCCCAGGGGCCTAGCAGTCAAGGGATGGGATTTCGTTCCATACCGCAGGTCAGCGGTTCGAATCCCAGTGCGCGCTACTGACGTCAGGCTGTGCGACGAGCCGGCTGGTGGAATAAATCGGTTGCATCATACCGGGCTCTGGAAGGTTTTGTCATGTGTTGGGGGACATTGCGGGTACTTTCTCTGAGTATTTCCTCGATAGGGCTGAATGGGGCGCTAGCGAGTAAATGATTCAGATATTAGGATGTAGGCGATGCTGCTAATGTGTCATGCCGGCCATGCGCCTCACCGTCATACTGTAAGTTCGACGACCCTTTTTGCCCTCACCTTATCCTAAGCGTAAGCATATGGCTTGTTTTGGCTTAGGATTAGGTAAGGGCAGAACAGGACAGTCGGCATGTTCGCCAGTAAGGATAGAACAAAACGGCCGTATGCTTGCCAGGTGGGAACTTGCATTTCTCAGACGGGGGCGCGTAATTGACAAGACCCATGCTTAGTATTGAGCATGAATGTGTTGATAACACTATAAATTCTATTGAAAATAGAGCCTTTTGTCGTTACATGTTGCGTTGATGATGGGACGCTGCGCATCCCAAAAGCTGCGCAGTCACAAGTGAAATAGTAACCACAGACGAGTTGTTCTCCCGTGCAGAGTTATGAAACTGTAAATTCTAACGTTAAAGCAAACTACTTTTAGGATTATTCACACCGGGTATCTTTCGGAGATCTGTAAGTATTCAAGAAGTGCGCCTATGGCAAGAACGAATCAATCATGGTTTGCCCGTTGTGTACAATCCAAGCGAACATATACATCTTAGTGCAGTTCTGCTAAAGACATTCTTGCGTGAGCTGTCTGAGCCCGTCATGACTTTCAGTCAGTATGCTGAAATTTTGAAGTTCCATGGTAGGAAGAATTCTCTGATTGATTAGTTCACCGTCGGCCTGTTTCCTAAGGACTTTTCTTTGATGAAAGGATTCAGCGTGCAAAAGAAATTGTGAACTCGTTACCCGCGGAAAACTACAATCTGCTGAAATTTTTGGTTCTGTTTCTTGGCGAGGTATGCAGCAAAGATTGGCCATATATCTTCTGAGTAGCTGCGATTTCAGGTTGCCTCGCATAGCGAAGTCAATTTGATGAACGCGAGCAATTTAGCAATAGTATTTGGACCAAACCTGGCTTGGCCAGGCGATCAACAAATTACGTTGCGTCAGCTTGATGAGTTGAATGAGTTTGCTTGGCGTTTAATCGACAACGCTGTCGAAATATTCAACTCACCACTGGATGAACGCAAATAAACAGAGACGTTTGAGAACGTAGCTCTTTGGAACGGGATGGTCGTACTTCATAGAGAATGTAGGTCTTTATTTTACAACTGTCCTATTTTTTTAACAAAAAATATCTTTTTGTTGTTCTTCCGGAGCTTCCAGGTTTGGCCGCAACCCGTCTTCAGCCGTTAAACAAAGACCAAAGAACAGAGAGTTCTCTTTAAATCAGTTATTTGAGTATCCTTTGTTTGGCTAGCCGTTTCTAACAGGAGATCGTAAATCGCGCAGATCTTTTAAGTAGACCTGAGCATTTAAGATCCCATCGAAACGTTTAAGGTTTCCACATATGCCCATGAAATAAGGTGAAATTCCAATAAGGAGTCTCTTTGGGAGCCTAAACTGAGTAAACAACTTATCAGTTCAGGTCTTTAAAGGAGTCTTAAAATCCAATATTCAAAGAAACGGTAGGAACAACAAGTTAAATGAATGCCCTACCAAGACGTTGAAGTTTTTCACCCACCGTAAAGGCATAATTGAAAGGCTACAACGTCCTGGTGATTTAAAGGCTTTCAAAAACATGTCTAAAGTTCGTATGATTTCCGTTCCATTATTTGAAGTGACAGACAGAATACCCTTCGCTAGAAATCAAAAGCTGTTATCTGTCGGTGCGAGACAGGAAATTTTTTGCATAACCTATTCAAAGAACATATGTTTAATTTAACACGTTTTCTTGCTGAAAAAGCCCGCCTAAACTATACGCTTAGAGAAATGCAGCACTTCGAACTCTCAGAACTATGAATATGAAACAATGCCATTAATAAATATTCAGCGGAAGTGGGACACATGGCTTCTTCATTGGACTTCTGTTTGGGGTTTTTATGTCATGAAAGCTATTTCCAAAGCAGGAGAAACTAAAGGAGCTTTCTTCATTCGAAATGTTGTATTCATAGCACTACCATCCACCAGGAAGGAGGAGGGGATGTGAGCTGTGTTTGAACAACTTTGATAAAGGTATTGAAGACAGGATTACTGTGAACGGATCCGTAAAGCTTCACTTATATCTGCGGCTTTTTCCGCTTGACGAATGTGAAGGATTTGCTCAAGTGACCCAAAAATAGCGTTTGGGTTATTCTTGGTCCGTTATCAGCGTATAATCAGAGAAATGAGATCAATCGGCGAGTGCTGTGACAACGGCTTGTTTAAACTAGTAAATTGGGCACAACTGCAGTTTAAACGAACTGCATTGTTAAATAGAGAGCAACACTTCCTTGTTGACGGCGCGTGTTGTTTCCATAGTTTTGGATTGTACCCCAAATGTTATTCAGGAGGATATAGGTTAGCTCTGTCATGTATTATGTTAGTTCGCTCGCTCTCTGAAATCCTATGCTGTGTCGTTAGGCGTGCGTTGCCATCAATAAAGAGCTGCTAACGGAACCCTCAGTGCTGTACATGTCAATTTACAAGACAACTGAACATCATTCACAATGGCTTGAAGGCAATGATTGCAATGCGGAGCGAAGATAGCAGCGATATGCAGTGTCCGAACGAGCTTGCAACCATACGAACAAGTGCTGTAGGAAAGAATGCATGCAAAACAACTGAGGCAAAACAAAAGAAGCATTATTGAAGTATCGCCATCTAAATCTGATGTGGCAACAGTTGTCTGTAACTGAGGATAGAAAAATAAAAATAGTGAGACTGGTGGAACTTTTTTTCGAAGCAGACGGTCATGTTTATTTTAGCACATAATTAGTGATGTCCTTTCTTCCACAGCAATGTCCTGTTAATACAGTAACTCTTGCGAGAAGGAAGCTTTTCTCATTCACTGACGGCACGAAAAGGTCAGTTTCGAAAGCTACCGTGATCTTTCTGCTCAGTATTTTCATTTCATGAGTTATTCTGTAAACAGGAAATCAGCGTAAAAAGAGAACGTGGAATTCAAATCTTGTTACCGCGTGAGTTTACATCTTCAAAAAAATAATTATTGTTTAAATAGCTCATATTCACAGTAGAATCCTTTGGTCAACGCCATTGTTTACAATTTATCTCCTTTGTTTAGGAGTAAACAATTTCTCCAGTGTTTCATTTCGAATCTCAATTTTCCTATAGTTTGCGTGTATCGTATAACACGATTTGCTACAGTCAGAGCTTTTTCAGAAGCGCCCTCTCCCATTATAAGAGAGCAAACTGTAACTATTTTTTGCAAATTCAATTCACAATAAGATAAAAGTAATCGTCATACTACGCAATAGAAGCTTGACTTGCCATTTTCCAAAATCTGTAATGTATTTATTAGTATGGAGAAACAGAATTCACCGATATTCACGAACGCTTCTGGCAAAGTAACATTTTTGATCTTGCTGTCACAGAAATTAATACTTAAGAGAACAGGCCCAAATGGAATCACCTTTTAATGGAAAACAAGGAGTCGTAGCGCATATGCATATCGTTTGGGCTGAAGTTCTTCATCTACAGTCTTGCTGCAGAGACGTTCTTGAAGCACAGAGCATTGTCATACAAAGCCTGAGAGCCTTCGCTTAATCATATAAATAACGCCAATGGAAAGACAATATAGCGACGCCATTACACCAAGCCCAACTGTAAACTGTTCTTGCACATAAGGCTCTTGTCCTTACTTTAACTGAACATTACTTATCGTCAAGCCTACGCAGTTTTTGCCAATTTCTGAAACTTTACACACCACGCAAGTTTGACCTGCATGTTCAGGCAGGTAAATGGCACCACAGAAGGGGCAAGACGAACTTTCTCTCCCGCGATATATTGGCTTACAGGTGATTGGGCATACGCTAAACGGGTTCAGTTCATCATATTCCATTAGTTCCTTATCGTTCATGTCTTTTTCACAAGCGCCAAGAACACGACGTGCTTGTCGAGCCACATCAGCACTAGGACCAAGTTCCAGCAATCGACGACACATAGAGGCGCACGTTTTGAAATTTTTCAATTTCAGCATTAAACTTATTGACGTACGAAGCGTCAGAATTTGGTGAGCTGGTTGCAGATGACAGTGGGTAAAATACGCAGCCATTTCAGCACAGCGAACTTGATCTGCCAATGTCTCCTTTGGCATTTCCTTACGTTTCAGTTCCATAGTAAGACCGATTAAATATTCTCGACAAATTTCAATTAACTGCTGAGCGTCCAGAACGTCTTGCTTGTTATCCACAACAAGCAGTGGAATGCTCAAAAGCAGTGCACGGAAGCTGTCCACTGCATCGGCGAATTTTCCTGTCGTTGTCAGTTGATAACATGACTGAAAAACAGGTACTGCATAACACGGCAAGAAAAACTGCTAGTTCTCTTCTCTAACCTGTAGTTGATTGGCCAAATCACTCAGTTTTATACCTACTGGTGGTAGGCAGTTCTTGACTACCGGATCCTTCCAGTGCTTCAATGGATAGGCAAACGATGGACCAACGGAAGGTATTCCGCAATATGAAACGCGACTTCGGCAATATCCCATGATGAAATGATTACGGAAGGGTGAAAAGTTGACTACTCCAATCTGATCATGCAACAGTCTAGTAAACAGATTCTGAGAAACAGAAATGGCGCTAAAAATGCAAACCAAATCACCTGAATGCAGTTTCGAAACTTCCTGCCATGACATGATGAACGACAAGGCGACTATTATTTATCCAGTGGCTGCTGACTGGCATTCCTCGGCTAGGCGGTACGTAAATTCCAGTAGCTGTCCCGTCGCCTTGTGCTTTCCTGACATTTGTTTTCTCAAGCAAATCTGGAGGCAACTCCAGATCTGCCTCCACTTCCCAACCACCTTCTCCCTCGCCTGTCACAGCTTCTGTTGGCGCATCGCACTTAACTGCTTTAGACATGTCTGAAAATTCTTCGCCTTCCTCATCATACAGCATGTCTGCTTCAGAACACCATTCCTCGCCAACTTCACCCACACCTTCCGCAGCAGTTAACAATGTGCTAGAAAGAATTCCGCCTTTTCCACCTTTGTCGAGCTCAGCTGAAACACATTCTCTGTTATCACATGCTGACTATAACATCATGAGACAATGTTTGCATGAACTTGGCTTACATTAAATCATGGAAACTTATAAATAATTTATCGCGGAAAGTATGCCATGCTTATACTATGGCGCGCCGAGACACATGCGTTGGAAAAAGCAAAAATAAAGCCTACAATCATGAAAAAAGAAGAATGCGGACGACAGTTACGGGAAATGTACCAGGACATCCAACTTTACCTTCAAACAAACCTCTGGAAACAGACAACAAAGGCCAATTATCCTTGCAATTGCCCAAAGGCGGAGGTGGGATCAGCAACGCTCCATTGCGGTTTACACTTGGGATTGGCAATCCGAGGTTCTCGATTTCAGATGCTAAGCTTGAAGCCTCGTCATCAAGACCGTGAACAGCAGCTGTAACATAGGCTAGAGGAGTTAGTTTGTTTTCTTTAAGGATCTTGACCCGCTCCCTGATGTCGCCTAGAAACAGCGCAACTTGAAATTGACCACACGTGTCCTTCCTTAGCTCAGCAATTTTCATCATCTTGCGTAGCTTTTCCCTGTTGCCAGTAATAACGTACAAAAAGGTCAGCTTTTCAAAATTTTTCATCCGTTGATAAGCAGTTTCGACCATTTGATGGTTCCCCTAAACAGAGAAAAACTATAAGCTGCACAAGCTGCTAAAAGACAAGCACGTGCTACCTGCAGCAAAGCGGCTGTAGCCAAAGCATCCCAGCAAGCTCTGTCGTCCAACACCTTTGCCGAATCAAATGCAACATTAAGATTGCTGCATTCCAAGGCTAGTCCGAAGCGTGTCTTTTCGTCTTTGACAAAGTGTAGGGCAATCTCAGGGTAACCCTTCTTTTGCAAGTATCCAATGATTGACTGTCCAACCAGGTTGCAATGACGAACCATATTCAGTACCTCATCCTGACGGCGATTGATAAGAGCTAACTTAAACTTGTACTCAGTCGGATTAAAAGGGATCAGCTTTGACTGAGCGTCTCGCCTAAGAAAGAGACAAGGTTGAAACTAAACGCGTTGAACGCCGTTTTCAGCGCACGATACCCGAGACAAATTAAACTGTTGCTGGTGACATAAGTTATGTATAGCGGGACGTCCAAGGTTCGAACAATGCCACCGTCTCCATTCACTATTAGATATTTGATGTGGTTACTTGTAGTGTATATAAACACCTCATTTTTGTCCCAAGCGCCAGATTTTACTCGGTTACTCTCATGCGTCGAACATAAGGTGTGAAGTCGCTTGTTCACAATCATCAAGCAATGCTTGCTCAGCAACGCCGCAACAGACATATCCGCCGACCAAACAACGTATTTGACCTAAACAAAACATGCAAAACGTAATTTACGAGTCGGCTAACAAACCTTGGAGCATTTGACGCTGGCCAGTTCGTGCTTCTGCTGAACATCGAATAATGTCAGTCCGTCCGGTTGGCGCAACAAAAGCAATCCCGGTCCTCCGTAAAATATTTCATCGCATAGAGGAACTGCGATTTTTTTAGAAACTTCATTTTTCAAATTTTTCAGCAGGATAGTATGCGAGCGGTCAAGAACTGCATATCTGAAAAAAGAAATCTTGAGTAGTTGTTGCTTTGCAACAGAAAAGAAGCTAAACGAGTAATGGTTGTGCGGCTGAACTTAGGTCCCCTTCTGTCACGCTATCACTACGCTATCTAATAGCCTTCTGAAATTTTCATTCAGCCATCGTTGGCAAGCCGCTAAGAGGAATTCCGTTATACAAAGCCCTTAGTGAACAGATTTTAAGCTGACGGGGAACAGAAACGACTTGTATGTTCAAACATGAGCAATAAAGTGGAACTGCTACTACTAATATTGGAATTACCATTACTATTAATATTACAGAATTATTGAAGAGGGAATGTCATCTGTTCCAAACGCTTTGACCGCACAGGCAGAAATATGATTTTTTCTACGTTAAACGATGACGAACTTTCCTATTCATTCATTAAGGGCTAGACCAATGAAGTTACCAATATTAAAGCGCCCCATTCACGGTTGGTCCATTTCCTTAGGGAAAATGGAAGTGCAGTGCTGATCGCGCTAGCTCAGTAGTCATCAAGCAAATGGCTCGTGAAAGCAGCAACCATACGGCTTCATGAGGTTTCGAAGCATACACAAAAATCAAGAGTAGCTGGACAACTTGCTTGAATTTCAATTTTGCATGCTAACTTCGCCTGAACAAAGTTTCTTCGACCATAAATATAATGGGTATCACAGAAAAGAGTAAACATTTTCCTAGCAAGCATATCAAGAAGCAAATCTCCAAGTTAAGCTAATACTAATCCCTTATCTCTATTTGTAAGGCGGGTACCACTACGCGTATATTACTCCTTTACTTCTACGTCAAATAATTAAGACAGACTTCCCGAACAAGCGAAGGCAAGATGTTGGAGCAGTATTGAGCTTGAAATGCAATCATTGAATTCCGTAGCTGTGCACAGGCGCACCGTGCTCAACAATGAGCATCAGTCCCAATTACAGCGTTCCACAGCAGTCGTAGAAAACAGGGGCTACAGTGAGAACATAAATTTTAAATTTCAACAGCCAGATCAACAGTGAGAAAAATTGTCCAGAAACAATGAAGAGAGAAACTTAGAACTAAGAGGAACACCTCCCGTACGACAGAATAGCTGAATAAGAAATGTGGTACGGCAGTAGTAATGCCGAGTACGACCAGTTCTTAAGTGAACATGCAATCAGCTAGGCGCTTGAAGCAGGTTCCTTCTACACGTCGCCTCTTGTATGCGCAGTGATACGGTTCGGTGACTTTCCGTAGATACGGAAATCGCGTACAGTCAGCAACCTAACATATACTGTCTTTACCTGTTCGCAATGCTCATCATGAGATTGACAGTAACAACTAATGACCACAACAGAAAGACCTAAATTCAAATAATAAAACAGAACAATTATAATAACATTCCGTAACGAGTAACTGGACTATCCCCCACTGACTTCCTGACGATGCGTTAGGAATATCATTAAGCCACGATGACGTCCGTGCGTAGCTGTCAGAAGCAGACGTATCGGTGATTGGGAATCTCAGATAGCTGATGTTCTTGCTAAAGCTCTTGGAAGAACGTTGTACTCGGAAGTCGTTTTCTTTTTCTTATCTCATAGCAGTTGTTGCAGCGGTTGTAATCCATCGGTGATCACATGGAGGAGGATTTTAATAATGCGTTCCACATGGAGATCATATTCCAAAACCTTTAAGGTGTCTGCAATTTGAAACATTTCAGCTAACTATGGTTACGCCTGTGTTGCTGATTCTGATTATGTTTCCTTTTTTAGCTTCCTCTTTCTCTGCGGACAATTGAACAATTTCTTCCAGTCCCACACCTCTGTTAACATCTCTCTTTGGTCCTCAGTACGCTTTTTCTCTTCTTCAGCAAGCATACCCTGAAATCCTCCTCCACCAACTTGTCTTCTCGAATGATTTTTCTAACTACTACGTGGGAAAGCTTTAAAATCATTGACGACTTCACTCCATAAGTTGTTCGAGCAAGTATTTACGATTTCTGGTGTTATTTCATCTGCTATAGCCTTGATGAATGCTAATGCATCAGGAACGGTGAATGATTTTAGGCACCGTACTGTCTGGATTAGGATCTGTATTAAATGCTGTTCGGATATAGCCAAATGCTAGGCGGGTGAACGCGGCATACATAAAATTACTGACGCCGTGGTCTACGGGCTGAAGCAATAAAGTTTAAGTAATCTGACCTGTTTCTTCATATAATGTTCCGCCTAAAATTTCCATCCCATTCAACTACGGATACGGTGGAGCATCCGTAGCACTTTTAACTACACGTCATTCCTACTTTGCTGGCTTACTAACAAACAGTCGTCCACAAGACACCCGTAGACGTGGTAAACAAACGTTAAATGCATCCTCAAGCTATGCTTACCTGTTCCGAGCGATCCAAACTGCGCTAAGGCCTTGACTGCGTTTAATTTCCGTACATTCCGGAGCAGTACCTGCACCGCTGGATGCCTCCGCCGGTAGGATACAATGTTCGAAAACGCCACTTTCAGGTTGCAAAGGTACCCTTGTCACCAACAGAATACTGTTCTCAGCCGGATTGTATGACAGGGAAAATGGGGGATTCTGAGCTTTGCCTCGAAGCTGCGCTATGGCTACATCTTTATTGTTTTCCAAATTTAGCCGACGTAAGACGCGTTCCTGTAAAAATTTAGACAAAAGGTAAGTGCATTAGTAGAGGCGTTTCCGTAGCAGTGATTAGAAAGAGGTAATGGACGAACGGAAATGCCAAAGCAGTAACCGAACGGTTCAAGCATTAACTTCTTTACTGCTCCTTGTTTGGAGTGAAGATTTCGCTTTTCTGCTAGTCAAAGACAAAACTTGATTATCTTCTGTAACTTTTATCAGCCGCGGTCAAACATGCGAAAAGCAAAACTTTCTGCATTGCGCTTGCCGTCATCAGCATTGTTAAGAGGATACGACGCATTATCGTATTTTGATTAAGATTTTTCAAAGTATACAGATATAATGATGAAGTTATAGAGTATCGTTAGAAAGAAGCCATTCTTCATGTATGTGTGCGCAAAACGCGCGCTCACTGATAGAATATCCATGAACTTATACTAACATCTCCGAAGTGAGAAAGTCTGAAAGAATCAACAAAGCAAACTTACCTTCATATAATAGACGAAATTCCGGTACACAGCAAAGACTGGTCGCTCGCGCTCTATTTTGAATATGATCATGCCGCTGTCATGCCCAGCGGCAAATAAATTTAGGCTTGGATGACTCGTAAGCACCCAAAAACGGTCGCTTTCTTGACGAAAAGTGTGCAAGCAGGTTCTTTTATGAAAATCCCAAACTCTTATAGTTTTATCTTCCGAGTCGGAAAGAATAAGATCAGCGCGTGGATGAAACAGTGCGCATGACACATTGTTGAGGTGGCCACGACAAGTGTCTACCTAAAATTATGACGCCAATGTAATCGTACCTAACTGCTATATGCAAGCATAGATTACATAAAATTAATGACATACAGTAACGCTGCAATTAATGACTGAGTCGCACCCTCGTAAAATCAGTCAACAAAGTTTAAGTCATTAGAATTGAAAATTACCTCCCAAACTTTGGCGTCATTGTAGCGCCACAGCTTCATCTGACGATCATCGGCAGCAGATATAACCAAAGCCATCGAAGGATGAAAGCTAACCCAGTTTACTCCACGATCGTGACCTTCAAGAACATGTTTGACAACCACATCTGGATGGCCGAAAAGGTCGGCTTGACCGCTTGTGCGCGCAATACGTTCATCGAATGTCGCAGGTCCGGGTGCGACGTTCTTTTTGCGAAGGCCTGATATATCCCACAGGCGAACAGTTTGATCCAGAGACGCACTGGCAACAAGATCTTCCGTCGGGTGGAATTGAGCACACATAACGTAATGGTTATGACCGGTCAAGATAGCTATGCTATTTCTTGACTGCCAATTCCATATTCGTATGGTTTGATCGTCGGAGGCACTAACAATCCATGGATACTGTTTATGAAAGAACGTCGTTCGCACGTAATCCAGATGACCAAGCAAAGTAAAAAGGCAACGTCGATGCTTATAATTCCACACCTGAAGAAACGAAATAGAGCTTACTGAACTGCACAGAATAGATTAAGGCACATTAACTTACCTTTACTTTATAATCATCTCCGCCTGAAACAAAAATTGGCTGCTGTGAATGGAAACAAATACCACGTACGGGTCCCTCGTGCTCGTCAAATTTGTCAATCATCACAGACATTCGGTAATCCCATAACTGTATGACGCCGCTATGCAAACTGGCCAGTATCCATGGACGAACAGGGTGAAAAGATAAACCTAAATAGTTGACGTATGAGCACTACACTCCAGCAAATTTCTAAACAGCAAAGAAACCAGCTAAGCTGTATCCTCTTTTACAAAGACTGAACCGAAGAAAACCAGTAGAAGAGGATTAGTGAAATATCTTTTACTGAGAGTACACTCACCCTTCACCCTGGCGGATTTTGATTCAAACTTCTTTAGCATGCCCCAGGAAGTCAACAGGACCGAACACGGTCTACACGT
Source organism: Trichuris suis (assembly GCA_000797535.1). Lineage (NCBI taxonomy): Eukaryota > Metazoa > Nematoda > Enoplea > Trichinellida > Trichuridae > Trichuris > Trichuris suis. The sequence continues at coordinate 1,828,989 of KN538379.1, forward strand.
CTACTGTAATGACTAATAGTGCTCACGTTCGGAGAAAACCATTGCGGAAAGGATGCTTCCTAGCAGCTTCGATTGACTTATGCCGACCAGTAGCAGTGTTCAAGCGCGCATAAGAAGGCAACAAATTTAAGACAGTTCCGCGTCTTGCGAATTTTTTACGCGCGGTTTTAACGAATTAAGCATTTAATGAGTCCCCTATATCTATGAGCTAAAGTGTTTCTTGTCGCTGCAGTAAAAAATGCTGAACGTGTACATCCCATCGATAAGGTATTCTTATGCTCATTCGGACGGTTTTAGTCAAAAGTGCCTTGTTGAAAGTCGCACAACGATATCGTATTTCATTACTGAAGACAGTGCAACATAGTTTCAAAAGCTTTGTTTCATTTTTCTTTTAGGATATTTGCGAACTTTCGTTTTACCACGTTTCTTCTGTAATCGTGTACGAGGCAAAATTGAACTTCATTTTGCTGTTGGTATTCAAAAAATGGCTTGAAAATGAATTTCCTTTCTTCTTTCTGTTTCTGTCACCATTCAACCAACCCCCTTCTATTTCAATATAAATCCCCCATTTTCTTACGTTGAATTGTTAATTTATTACTTTGTTTATTCATTCCCCTCATACCATCTCGATTAAGCCTCTTTCTTGTGTTATATATTACTTCTATAATTTTTCTATTACAGAATTCCCCTCTCACATTTATTGATTGCACAGTTATGTTGTACCCTCTCATCATTTGTCTTTAAACTCCTTCGTGAACAGCAGACGTACAAGTAAGCGGTTACTGTACAACGAGTTGTGCTGGTAGACGGCGGTCCCCGGTTTGAGTTCGCCCGTCTGTTCTAATTTAGTTTTTTTCAAAACTCTGGCAAATTAATCCATAAATAAATATGTTGTTTAACAACGGCTTGAAAATGCATTAAAGGTGACGTAGATTACGCAGCGTACACTTTATGCTGCATCATTGAGATTGGTGGAAAAAGGCTTGGCATAAGTATTAATGGTTGGAAGTTGTTTTCAGTTTAAGCCTGAGGCGCTTTAAAATCAGAAAACAACAGTAGTATAGACTTGTTTGAACACTTTAATCACTTAGTGCCCATTACGACTAGCTATTGCGGTTAGCATGCTTATGTGTTAATAAGTTCAGTTCAAATGGCGACAGATGGCACTATCAGACGTGTGCTACTTGTTAGACATGGGGAGAGAATGGACTCAATAGATCCTGAGTGGTTCAAGTGGTTCGGCAAACAGCAGTCTAGTAATGGCAACGTTCCGAAAATCCTGCCGCCACTAGCTGAGCCTGACAAATCGATTGGCTTGGACGGAAGAAGTGACCCCCCTTTGACCGTTCTGGGAACGCATATAGCAGAATTGGTTGGTGGTTATGTAGCAAAATCTGGATTCCGCATTAATACCGTTTTTTGCTCCCCTGCATTCCGTTGTGTCATGACGGCACATCATTTACTGAATGGTGAAAATGATTAGTGCCACTTTGGCATTCTGTTGTTTGACCTTTTGTAGGGTACGCAAAGGTGCTTTCGAGTGAAGAACCAGTTGACGCGAAAATAAAATTGGAGCCTGGATGGTACGAGTGGGGTTTTGAGCAAACAGTTTTCGTACCTGCATTTCTGCAAGGGGATAATTTGGCTAAACTTTGCGGCTACAACATTGACTTGCAGTACAAGTAGGTTTAGTGGAAAATGTTTTTTTCTTGGTGTTTATCATTTGTTTAGACCCATATTTGACTTGCAAAATCTCGATCCAATGGAGACGTACACGGATTTTCAAGAACGCTGCAAACTGGTTGTAAAGGGCATGCTAGAAAAATGCAAGGGTCCACCAGCTCCTCAGATTGTATGTGTAACCCACGCACCCTGCATGGATGCTTTCCAGCACGCCAAGAATGCTCCTGTACGAGAGTACAATAGCTGGAGCAAGATGATCCCGCTCGTACCCTACCTTGGCATGTTAATGTGGGAAGAAATCCCTGAAAAGGGATGGTGCTTATCTCCTCCTCCAGTGGAAAGTGTTTGTTACTCAGGCAATCCCACAATGGATGTTCAAAACTATTTGAACGGATTTCCTCTAAACGGGAAAACAGCGTAATATCATTAACATGACTGTCGTCAGACTGGTTGCGCGTACTAGTAAAAAAGTAAAGAGGATGGCTTAAACGAAAAATCCCTGACAGCCAATATGATATAGTTCAAGTATTACTTTCGAGCTGAACGCTGCTCACAGAAGGTAGTACATAGCGTTTAAATGCAAATGTTAAATGGGTTTAAAGCCAAATTAGATATAGAATTTTCCATCTTCAGTTTTCAGTCGTGGCTTTTTTAATCGCTTTTCCTTTACTGCCGTGACTTTTTACGAACACTTAAAATCTGAACGCAGGGTAACATGACGTTTTAACCGTAAAGCATCCTCTTCGCAGTCCAGAATTCATTCACATAGCTTTTTTAATGAAAGAAGGCTAGACAGAAATTACTGTCTCTCCTTTTAGTATAAAAAGTAATTTAAAACTAAATTTGAAGTGAACGCCAAAGATTTGTGCAGAAACGCCGTTGAAGGAATTTTCAACTGACTGAACGTATGTCGAACAGCCTATGCTCCTTACGTATTAGGTAGACGGCGCCCGTAAATGGTGAAACTGCTTGACCAGAAGTCAGATAAGCAAATTGAGTGGAAAACCATGGCAGTTCTACTACAACAGTTGTTCGCTGGTTGTCAACAGTTTGTGCTGAGCGCTAATGCGCTGATAATCACGGAAAACGATCTGTTCAAATCAGTCCTGTTCGACGTTTCTGGCGAGGAGCACGAGTAGTAACAGTGACAGAGAAGCATGAGAAGTAGAGTTGACCCTTGATGTAAACGAAGAATCAGAGAACTAGGGAAATGTTCAGCTAACCAAACTTCCTAACTCAGTCTTACATGCCTGATAACTTCGGAGCCTACTCGAACTATACTTTGAGACGTGCAATGGAGTTCGACGACTACTGTTTAACGTTACTGTCTGAGCTCCCTGCAACAGTGATATTCTCTCGATTAACGCTTTTTCATTGATATGCTCTGCCCTGAAAGGATAGCGGAAAAAATTGTGTCTCAGTTGGGAAACTCTGATCTACAATTGCTGTAGTAACTGCAGGCAAGCAAAGTAGAAGAAAAGTTTTTACTTCGCCTACACTCACAGATCACACAATGGCACAAACTGAATTTGCAGCGACAATAGTGACAGCAAACGCTCACTCTCGCAACCGAAAGCAAAAGCTCCCCCTCCTCGCGCTTATCTCTTAGCTTTTTCTCTCTGAAAGATAGGGATACAGGTTTTGCTTCCGGCGCGATAGGCTATCATGCAGCGCACACTGCCGAACTGACTCCCCGGGGTGAGTGATTAGCTGCCGCTGCCTTGATTTGCTTGCACAGCAATACTTGTTCGAAAGCTGAACTTCCTGATGCTCACTTTCCTGAAACTACTTTCACTGAAAGTTTATATCATAGTTTCTCAACCTTTTCCGCGCCAGCGCCCCCTACTTCCCTCTCGCTGGTGTTCGCCCGGCATAACTCTTCCGCTCCTTGTCTGACATGAGCGAATTGAGTTACCCCAAGCAGATGGTTTACGTCCATTCTTGTCTGCTTTTACCGCGTTACCGGTGCTTTCCGGGGTGCAGGACGATTGACCGCCGCCAGTTCGCCGCCGCCGAAAGAAAAGTATTTTGTTTCTTCTCTCTTCCCTTTAATTTTCCTGTGTTTGCTGTTACTCCATTGTCCTTTCCGTTTCCGCTCCCTTTCTTCTTTCCTTACTCCCCATTTTAACTGATTGATGCCAGGAGAACTTTTTCTCTGCTATTCGTCTGCATTCTGCGTTACAACAACCACTTAACCGGCGTGCTAAGAGAACTTTGAACTTAAGAGAACTTCCCAATGTTTCCCCCGGCTATGTACCTAACCTAACCCGAAACCAATATTAGTAACTAAACCGCGCACAGGCCCTTTAGTTGCTACCGTTGAAAACGGAGCGTGGTTAGGCTCCGAAAGCTCCGGAAAATTGAAAAATTGTGTGTAAGTACTCAATAAACGGTTTGTAACTTATCCGTAATTACCCAAGAATGAAAGGACATAAGGATTGGATATACAGAAACTGATTCTATACTTTTCTGTACTTTCCTACGCACGAAGAGCTCATACATGCCATCAAGTTACTGCTATGCACTGAGATTGCTCCCTGCGAAAGTTGGCTGAGTGAAAATTTGGTAAAGCGGATGTAGTCGACAGAGTTTCGCGAAACTCGTTTATGCTTACTTCTGAAGAGAAGGAAAGAAATTCTCAGAGTGAACAAGTGGACGTAAATTTAAAGCTTCTACTGCGTACTGCGCTTTAAAGTTCAGATCATGTAAGATATTACTTCTGTTTGCTGTCAGATACTAGAAACGTTGGCATGGCAAACTTCGCTGCTGATGAAATTGATTTACTGAATATGGTCAACATTTACTGTAAGAAGTTGAGGTTCAGGCCATCTTACAACGTGGACCGAAAAGAGTTTATTCGCTTAACTAATCCGACAGATCGAATGATAGGTTTCAAGGTGAAAACTACTAGGCTTCAGCAGTTATATACGAATCCGCCCTATGGTGCATTAAAACCGAAACGTGGCATCTATGTTCGGGTTGGATTTAGGAAGTTGCTTGGAGATTTTGATCTAAAACCTGATCGGCTCACTGTTTGCTTATGCATAGTCCCATACAGCAAGGAAAATATGAAACCTTCTACGTTTTGGAAGACATGTACACCGAGCACTGTTCGACATTTTACAATTGAAGTGGAATATGACCCAGCAATTGAAGGGACTCCTCCAGTTCGCGAGCCACCTCCTCCTCCTCCTCCTCCTCCTACTGGACCCCCCAAAAAAATGAAAGAAGATGAAGAGGATGAGGAAGAAGTTTCTGAATAAAGCGCCAAATCACTTGTTCGAGTTAGCCCATTGGTCCATTATTGAAGAGGTGCGTTGGAGAATAAAATAATACGACGGTGTATTTTTTATAGGCTCTGTTGATATTTATCTTATTTAGATAGGAGACTGCACGCGAACTGAGCTGAAAAATCGTCATAACAGGGCAGTAACTGACGAAAACTCACGATCAGCAGTTCGTTTGCTATGGCACGAAAGGATGCCATCGCTGGTATGAATCGCAGCGTGACTGAACTTCAACGTCAGAGAGGCAAATTTATCTGAGTTTAGGTCTTCACTTACAGCAAAGACATGAATATATTAATATTATAGATCACCATGTCCTTGAAGATGTAACTTTTTGGGTAATAGGATGATGGTTGCATGTAGGATCTCATTTCTTACGGCGGTGTCCTGTTTTGCGCAGTAGACTAACGCAAGGAGAAACTGTTTGCAGAAAGAATCACTTAACTTGCAGAACTGAAAGTGTTCCGTCTTAATTGCGTGGAAAACAGCTTGCGATGTGAAAAACGGCAGCTCAGATGAGGGCTGATGAAGTGGAAGTGCTTCCGTTGCGTATCAAGCTAGTCAATTTGTCTGGCGAGCTTCGTGACCCTTTCTGCAAACAAAGAGCTTCTCCTTACGTTACTCTACTGAGCAAAACGGTTGTGCGACAGTAGGTCCAGTACAACTGGTCCAAAGGAGAGTTCGTCCGGCGGGCAGTTCCTCCAAGAGGCATATGTGTTGCCTGATTTGGTCGGGCCAATAGTGTGACGAAGTGGGGGAAATGCATGTCCAGGAGTAATACAAGTAGGCGTCTCACTGTTCCTACAATGACAAGGATGATTTGGGCACGTCAGGGTTGTCGTTCACGATTAAGCATTGCAGGATAATTTTGTAGCGGCCTCTTGAATGTTTTCATCGCGATGCATAAACAGGTTGCCTTTTTCTCGACAGTCGTTTCGAGACTCTTCTGGTCCCTTCATCAGCATCAATAGCGACTATTGACAATGTTGTAGGCATAGGCAGATCTTCCTTTTATCTAAACCGGGACGAGTTTAAGCAATAATAAACGAATTGCCAAGAAACTGCTTAAGCATTATGATTAGCGAGAGTGAAAATTAAAGTCATAAACTGCAAGGAAATTAAAAACTGGCAACATCCTTATTGCTTAGGCGAGATTCCAACTAATAAAAAAACAGTTGTGCGTAATCAGAAAGAAGGATTGGGGAAAGGAGAAACAGTCATAAGATTGCTGAAATGGATCAGAATAGGAAAGAATGATAAGAATGATAAAGGAAAATGAAACAAAGCAAAAATGCTCTACTCATCTGGGAAATGAATCACTTTTTGAATCTGAGATCATTCCTCTCGTTCATCACACAGAAAGAACCGAGTTCAGGAAACTAGGGGAAATGGTAATGGTAACATGACTGCAACATATTCGTTGAAACGCAACTATGAATAGAAATCACGCCTCAAAATGATGCTTGCAACATGGCGCCTTCAAACAGGGAACATAGCTGCGCAACATAATCCATCATTGGTCAAATGCCATACACAAATGTTCCAGTTTTATCGGAGTGTGTGTTTCTGTTTGACTGAACTGCTTCGGTTTTACTAGACGATTGGACTTCGGACGATTTGTCTGTTGGACGAAATGTCCATTTGACGAACTGTTCGTTGGACGAGTTGCCTGTCGAACCTGTTGTCCTCTAATCGACAAAACAGGGCATCGTAAAAAAGAGATTCTATGTAAATCATGGTGCCAGTAATTCATAAGCGAGATTTTCTGCAACACGTTTCGCATTCCAGTGACCTAAATCAGTCTCTTCACTCACTAAGAAAATCGAATAACGTGAAGTTCAGCAGTCTTCAGTCCGCAGGAAGGTGTTTCAAACCATAATCCGTCTAATAGGAGTAGAAATACTATAGATAATACCAATAAAATCATCTGGACGGCACTGGTTCCTAGTTTAATCAATGTGTTGTTGATTGCAGCTTTTCTTGCCATTCTCACCTTTAGCTCCAAATACAACACCACTAAAATATTCTCGTAAACTTAATGATCACAAATTTAGAAGCACCAGTAATTTGCGTGGTGGCCTACTAATAGTGTTTCTGTTAGGAAAGGTTGATTGCAGTAGATTCTTGCAAGATATATGCAGGCGTATTTACGGATATTTATGCATTAATTTGGCGGTTGGCATTGCTATTTACGACTGCAGCTGTGATTTATCATCAAGGAAAGAAGGAAATTGGCAAAAATGTTATTGCACTCGATCCCGCGAAATAGATAAAAAGCAGCAGCGATTTCATAATGTCCTCCTGATTCATGAAGCTCATTGTGATTTTCAGGAAGGCAAGCTATTTCATTAAACTTCTTAAGAGCAAGTCAAACGTTTTGTTTGCTTTTACCTCAAAGGCTGCCACATTCTGCAATGAATGCTACTTTTGCATAGCATTCTTTGCAGTTTCAGTTAGCATTTCTGCTTTCCTGGAAACGGAAGTCTTGAATAGGGGTCGAAATTTTATCTTATAGAAACAAGCGGAGTTGTTCGCTTTCTCCTAACAAAGCCTATTTACCGAAAAGAAATTTTCTGCTAATGCAAAAACAAGACAGTAAATCATTAAACATAGGTTTCGAATACCCAATTATCTTAAGTCGCTCCTTAGTCGCCATTTTCTTATTTTAGTCCAGGTTTATGTTACTAAGCAAATGCGTACCCTACGTAGCGTAAGCGTGTGGAATGAGTCAATCATCTGCATTACAGTTCTTTGCCTAAATTTTTTAAATGACAAATCATCAAAGTTTTTATTAATATTTTATAGATGGTGCCTTCAGGATTTTTTCCTTCCCGTCTTCCTGAAGACCCAATCAGAAGTAACCTGAGAGCTTCACAAAATTGGATAAATTGGTACCGACTTCAGCCGTGAAATAAAAGCTATGAGGTTTCGTCCAGCCGTTAAGAAAGATCTCATTTCTAAAATGTAAGTCAAGTAAAATTTCCCAGGAAGAAAAAACTCAACTGCAGCACTTTCACTGGTAATTGAGAATCTTTCCTAACGACAGTCGAATAATCTATTTTTCCATTTTGATAGCAGCTCATCAAGCAGAGCTCAGAACAAAACAGATTGCAAGGGAAGCGTAAAGGAGAAGGTGATGGATTTGACAAATAGACTGAAATGGAGCCTATAGCTTTTATGAGGATAACAGTGCGATATGCAGTCGAGTCAGTAATTATCCGGTAAGCGCGGATTCGCTTATTCTGTTCAACAGTTGCGCTTATCTTGTTCACATGCAGCTTTCAGCATCTATCACGCGAAACGAATAAAATGTTTGATGACTAAGCAACGGATTTTTCTCAGCAGAATACGGTCACGTTGATTACAAACGCCGTACTTTTGAAGTACATTTCCGCCGTTGTCAGTGGAAATATCAGTGCCATCTGAAGTTTAGTTTCGAGTCGGCAATTTGAGATACGTCATTCCTTCGTTGTTGATGTGATTTTCCTTAACTATTTGGCAAACAGAATTTTATTACTGAAATGTTCTATAAAAAAATGAACACTTTAGTTTCAGCGTTTTTCGTATGAGCATAGACTTGACCACAATGGCGCCTTCTTATCTCGTAACTAAACATTTGCGAACCATCGTCTTTTATCTGCTCGGTCAAAGTTTTGCCCGTTAGTTTTTATGTTCATTCACAGCTTTGTGAAGGGCAGTCTATAGAGCATATTTACTCTTCAAAGCCACACAGGCAGTAGGGCATGAACAATGATGACGTCAACTTTCCTGTTCAAGATGTGTGCCAAGACTATTTTTGCGTGCGCATGCAACCAGCTTCGCGAAGAAGCAAAGCATGTGGCCATGGCCGCTTCCACCTATGCATCTGATCAATTATGCCATCGGAAAGATGCAGTCGGTTTACAGCTATGCTTTGCACGCTTCCTTTCTGTGATTTGCTATTAGTCAACAGATCAGGAAGGCAGGTCGGCGGTTGTTTAGCGCGCTAGGTGGAAATAGCTGAAAATTCAGCACAGCTTTGCTCTCAGAACTCACCAGTGAGTTGTTTTCGCCAACTAACTATTATTTTGAGACCGACGTAAAGGAGTGCGACAGCTGACTGGAGTCGATTATCTCTCCTGACGGAGGCTAGTTAGCATTCATTCGAACGCTGTACTGCTGATTTGCGGCTGGCAGCAACTAGTGCTGTCACTGGAAACGTTTTCGCTAAGAAAACAGGCTTCGTTTCGAGCTGTTGGTATGTTTCAGCAGCTAGGTAGTAGCAATACTTTATTCCACAAGGTTTGCTGAACGCAGTAGACTATGCCTGCTTATGTCAAACCAACCTTCCATGGCAAAAGGAAACATGAAGTTTTCCATAGTTTCATTTACAGCTAATAATTTGGCATTCAAGCGGGCCATCTCAACTTTTATCGCTTTACGTTTCCGCTTTTTCGCTAATGTGTCTACCAGTGTCCTGTTGATCATCTGATTCAGAATTTCCGATGAACACCGCCGGATACACGAGCAAGTACAGTTCCTACAGGAAGTATATTACCTCGAGCGAAGTGGCCTATGACTCAAGCCAGAGGCGCTCTACCTACTCGAGCTCCGTTGCGGATGAGTACAGCAGCTCTCGCGGTGTCAGCAGCAGCCGGAAAGAAATAATATCCGTATGCCGTACAACTATTCTTACTTACGTTAAATTGCGTAATATTTTATCAATTAAAGGGTACTGACACGCACAGCCTGCCTGTGTACATCGCCACTCAGGATTACCAGCCAGAAGCGACTAACAAGGATGGGTTAGCTTTGGAGGAAGGCCAAATTGTAGAAGTACTCGATAATAAGAATACTTCTTCTTGGTTAGTCAGAACGAAGGTAAGAAATTTTCATCTGTGTGAATCTTTCCGTGAATGCTTAGGAGCTTTGGTCATAATTGTTCTACTCTGTTCTTTGAGGTTTCCTCCTGAAAGCCAACTTGCTTTTGCGATGTTTTCTATGGGAACCAGTGCAGTTTAGTTGACTAAAGTTGCTCTTAGAAAGCCTTTCGCTTTGGGTAGAGATTACCGGACATTTGTTGCAAAAAGCAGACCTCAAGAGTTCCTTGCCAACTATTAGTACTCACTCACTCGGCTTGTCAACTTTTCCTCCAGCATCAGCTTTCGTGACCCTCCGTGAAGTAGCAGCAGCCGCAATATAAAAAGTAACAACGAATTGCATTCTTTACCGATGACTAAGACTGCACTTCACTTCACCTGTCCTACCCAACGCAACAAAAAGCCTCTGCGCTGAAATTGTACAGCTTGCTTTAAATCGTAGCAATGAATTATTTTTGACACTAATGGGCAACTCGTAGACGGGCAATGTACAGTTAAAAGGGATGTGTATATTGTGACTTCGCAAAACCGTTTAACATTTATTAGTTAATAATCCTAGGTTTAATTAAGTTCTTTACTTTTATAATCCCGCTTTCGTAACGGGTATCTGATAAATTTTTCTTTTCTATTGCGGTGAAGCTGGCCGGGTGAAGGAGCTTGCAAAAAGGTAAGTCCTGACCCGGGGAGCGACAACTTTTCACTGTTGACGGCTCCTGGTTACATCTTAAAGCTTCGCTTTTGTTGGACATTAAAAGAGGTACTGAGAAACGGATTTTCTCCACCGCAGTAGAAAAGTTAATGTAAGTTCTTCAATTAAGGCAGGAACTGCGCTTTATGCCTGAAATTAAGATTCAATGAACTACTTATGCCTCTCGACTTGTGTTACCTATTTGTAACTGTTACGACTTCTTCCTAGGCCCGTCCTCCGAAAATTGGCTGGGCTCCTGGAACGATATTCGAAGTTCCCACGGAGTATTATCGACTGAAGCGACACAGCCGTGAACTGTCTCCCACTGACAAGCCGTTGACCAAAATTGAAGAAGCCTTGCTGAAACGAAAGTGAAACCTTTAATTCGTTCGTTTTATTTCATTTCGCTCTATCTTAACCTTACTTCAGTGCCGTGTTTCAAGATCTGATGAAATCAGAAGAGACGTTTGTCTCAGAATTGCATCACCTGCTGCAAACCTACCTGCATTTTCTGGATTGCCAATCCCCGCCGCCCTCTGTCCGCCAGCTGAAGGATCAACTATCTTTGAATTTAAGGGAAATATACAATTTTCATGCGAAGTAGACTTTCAGTCTACCTGTTCACGGTTATTATAAAAGCTCTATTTTCTTCAGCGTGCTGCTGAAGGGATTTCAGTACTACAGCAATGACCCGGGCATTGTTGGGCAGACTTTCATGCGTCTTGAACGTGACTTTGATCACCACGTCAAATACTGTCATGATGAGCCAGAAACTGAGAAATTGTTGGAAGACCCCGTGGTCAGGGAATACTTCGAGGTAAATATTCATTTTTACCTCTGCTATATTTACAAATGTATCGTGCTTTTCCTGCGGATTATAAGGAGTTCAAAGTGGGCTGACCTCAACAAATTTTCAAATATTCAAGTGTACTAAACGTGTTCAGAAATGTTTTTAAGCACACGAAGCAGCTGTCGTAACATATTAATAGCTTCCTTGCTCAACATTGTTTAGCTATCTAAATATCTGAATTCAAGTTATTGTGCTAGTGCGTAGAGAGATTGTATGAAGTTATGAACTTGAAAGCATTTTTTCTTCTTAAACGATGCGCATAATCTCATTCTTTGATGTAGGTACTGCAGTACGCAAGAATGAAATTATGTGCACCCATTGAGACAGTGCTTTCTGACATAAGTAATCACAGAACACGATCTGTTTCAAAAGGAACTTGATTTTTTTATAATAAAGAGTTTAATCTGGATCAACTTCACTCGCACAATAGGACAACACTGCGAAGTACGCGATCATGAAAAATCCTATTCCCACAGAAACTACATTTTCTTTGTTATGAAAGGGCTGAATTTATCCGCTTCCGTTGGCCCGTAATGCAACTGGGAGCAAAGTCTGTGAGAGAATGGGCAGTTTCCACTTGAAATGGGAACATGCATTAATGTTTACATTGCAGATGAACTTGCCTGAGCACTAGAAGGGGATACTAAGGTTATCAGGTGCGGATATACTAGTAACTCACAGGTTCGTCGGTTCCTTGATCCTCAAGAGCCCCATGGCAGTATCATATTGCCACTTCAGTACTTTGCTCTGTAAGCATGCGGCCAGGTAGATAAACTTGAATTCGGACAGTACGGCAGCGCACTCTCTGTCTTCAGTTTCTTCTCCTATTCACGATGTTTTATTTTTCTGAAACAGTTCGTTCCTTCGAAGTTGTCGATAGCTTTAAATTAAAGCACAACGGCGAAAGTTGTTGACCAGCATAATCTCCGTATTTTTATGAAAACCGCAACCTTTCAGGACTTACTAGCTTCGCTTTTGCGCAAGTAATGCAGCCCAAACAGAGAAACCGGAACCCTACAACTTCATAACGTTAAGAACGAAGCAAGTTCTGAAGGCTTAATGCACCTTCATTAAAGCTATGTAAAATGTAATCTGTTCGGTAGGACCAGAAGTGGTTTTCCCAAACAGCTAAACCTCATTGTTTATTATTCCAATGAATATTTAAACTTTGCACAATCTGTCCCGTACGAACAATCTGTTACGCACGTTTCGCACTTACCCGCCCACAGAGCCAGGCGGAGTCCAGCTGCTTTACCTACGAGATGGATAATTTCCGCTTCTATCCACAAATGCAAACCGTGCACTCAGGTTGTTAATAACTGCCCTTTTTCAGCAGGTACATCAGTTATAAATTGCGAATAGTTACACACAATGGGCGCCTGTGAACGTGTTATACAAACTAAATACTCGATCTGTCTAGCAGTAGTCAGTTTGCTTTACAGCGTTCTGACTAAGCATTTGACGTGTTGTGCTTAAAAGTAATTGCTACATTGTTAAATTTCTAGACTAGCTATAAGGCCAAAGGATACAAACGTAGTCCTTTTCTCTTTATGTTGCAAATCGCATGTTCTTAGTAAGATGAATCATTTCTTAAGAACTTTTTAGTAGCTTCTATTCGCAACTAGTTATGCTGAAAATGAGGTTTCTCAGAACTGTTTGGATTGGGCAGTTACGGTGCAGTGTAAGAGTCTTAAATATTTAGTTGGACGATTCAAGTAGGGGAAAGAAGCTTTATTTATTCATTGAATTTTGAAGCTTTTGTTATATGAGCGGTTTTTGAACATCCGGAAATGACTTAATAAGAAAGGAATTTGCAGTACGATTCTTTAGTGCACTATACAAATGTTTCTAGCCATCTTAAGAATTCGTATGAACAGATCATTTTGGCTATCTCTGAATATTCACTGGAAATGTTATTGGTAGCAGAGATGACTTTTTTGTGATGATGAAAGCACAGTTAATCATGCTTTGAGTCTTGACAGCTTTAAGCTTCGCCATTAAAAGGGTGCTTTCTTTTACTAACACTGACAAGTTTCAAAGGAGGGTTAACCATGCTTTCATGATCACTTTTGAATTTACCCGAATGCTGATTGGTTTCATAATGGGTTAATATGGTTTCAACCAGGAGAGAGCTTACAGAGAACTATTCTTAAGCTATAAAAATGGCCATGTTCGTTTCCGCTCACCCACTTTTATATTGCACTAAACAGATCGATTCCTTATTCTTGTCAGCTCCATGTCGTCCAGCAAGGCGTTTAGAAACTTCTAGTTCGTCAAAAGTTGATACGCATTTCTTCTCCTTATATCTGTATCACTGAACGCAGAAATATGACTGTTAGTAGGCTTATTTTTCACGATCGTAAGAGGTAGGTAAGGTTCTTATGCAGGTTTCTATCGATGCCAGTCATTCGCTTTTAAAAAGCAACGTTTAGCACTAATACTGAACGAGATAGACCTTTCAGAACAAGTTAGCTTCCCATACGATGAAATATTGTTCATTGTGGTAACATCCTCACTACTAATCAGCTTTCATTTGTAGAAAGCAAAGGAGCAAATCGAAACATCTGAGAAAACCCTGCTGGATTATTTACGCTTGCCAATAAAGCGGATTCTTGATTATCAACAAGCGCTGAAGGTATTCCATTGATCCTTCCCACTTTCTGAAATGTTTCTTTGATGGATGAAAGTTTTAGGAAATGATACGTTATAGTATTACGGCAAATGTCCCGACAGATAGCCTACAGAGGGCTCTGGAGCTAATGCTTTGGATTCCAAAGCGCGCTTCAGATTTAAACCTGATTCACAACATTTTGGATTTACCGACAGAAACTGCGAAGCTTGGAAGACTGTTAAGACATGTAACGTGAACATTGACACAAGGAACTGACTAACGGAATTCAAAATATTCATAGGAACAATTTGAAGTTTGGCAAGACAGCTTGGATAGACCCAAAGGACAACTGCACGTGTTTTTGTTCAAAACAAAAATTGTAGCTACGGAAAAAGTAGAGCCTGAAGATCCTGATGAAGTTCCCGAGTTCAAGCATGTATTCACCGTGCGGGTACTTTGGTTTTTTACTCATTAATGTTGTACAAAGCTTAGTTTCTCAACTTTTCCACGAAACTGGTTGGAACTTATCGTTGCATAGAGATTATCTTTTAATATAGCAGCAGTTAGGTAGCGCTTTATAAATCCTGTGAACAGCAGTTTCTGTTTAGCTCGACAAATATGATATAAGGGAATACCTTGGAAACAGCAATATTGTTCAGCTTGTGCCAGTTGATGCGTCCCTGCCCACGTATTTCTTCAAGGCTACAGCACCGGATAATGCTGAAATAGTCAAGCAAGCTTGGATCAAAGATGTTCAGGAGAACAAAGAGACAACTGGTGAAAGATTTTGTCTACACCGTGTGCTATTAGTCTCGAATTTTAGGAGAACTGCCTGAATCAGAAGTGGAAGTGCAAGGAGACTTTATTGACTTCTCTGACATTAAAAGTGAATTTTCTGAGTACTCCAGTGTGTCTAGGAAAAGTTCTGAATATGGCGGTACTACTAAAGCACGAATAATGTTTCATACTTTGAAACAGCTCTTTTGCAGATGGTAGGGATGACGAAAGCCCACCCGCGAAGAAACCAAAAACTCCTCCTGCTATCTCTCGTTCAACTTCCGCTCAGAGCGTTTACAGTATGAACATGGAGAGTTGTAAGCTTTAGGTTTATTCGGAAAGAAGGACCTAGCGCGGTTTCTCTTACAGTGACGCAAACCGGATCTATCGAAATGGAAGGGAGTAGCGTTACCAGGACTCAGTACGGCTTTCGAACGGTTCACGAAACTACTGCAAAAATGTCCCTGAAGGTGACAGGCAATCCGATGCCTGTTATCACTTGGTAAGCCTTTTCGTTGCGTAGACGTGGTACCGAAATGAGCGTGATCGACTTAACAATTTAGGTACAAGGATGGCGTCCTTCTACAAGAAGATGAAAGAAAGAAGTTTTACTCAGACGACGACGGTTACTTTGCCTTGACTATTGAACCTGTCCAAGTCGAAGACACAGGCCGTTACACCTGTGTCGCTACAAACGAGTATGGACAGGCAAGAACTTCTGCGTTCTTCCGTGTAGTTAGAGGTAAAGTGGCACAGGGGTTATTCCTTTCTGAATTTTGTTCGCTGTAGTTGACCGAGAACCTGAGCAACCAAAGTTCCTGAAGGTTATGCGCGACTTAGAATTGCACGAAGGAGATACAGCTACATTCACTTGCGAAGTGGAAGGTTGGCCTGAACCAGAAATCCAATTTTACTTGGATGGTCAGCCTATTCATATATCTCGCGAGCATAACATCGAATACGACGGTCGAACAGTAAGACTGACTGTTCGGGAGGTTCAACCTGAGGATGGAGGAAGCTATGTGCTAAAAGCAGTCAATGGCTCAGGCGAAGTACAGTGCGCAGCTACCTTAACGGTGATAAAAGACCTGGAAAAGAACAAGATGCCTCCTTATTTCCAACAACAGCTCAACGACGTAGTTGTCGTTGAAGACCAGAGCGTTAAGTTTAAGACTGTCTGCAGCGGTGATCCAACACCAGAAGTAGTTTGGTATATCAATGGGGTCCAACTGACTAACTCTGACAAAGTGCATATGATTGCGGAAGATGGAGTTTACATACTGACAATCGACAATATTACCCAACATTTCGACGGGGAGCTTACATGCTGCGCTTTCAACAGGTACAGTAAATGTTGCTCGATTATTCTTTGGGCAAGGGGAAGTTAGTTCCTTTCCTCTCTGACTAAGTTCAATACTGGACTTAAGGATATGTGAAATTCTAAAGTTCGATTTATTCATGCCATATTGTGCATATATATTGTTAACAATAAAACTGCAAGAAGTTTATGGCTGGGATAAATTTCTATATTACCATGTTTTGAAGACGTAACTAATCCTTATATTACCATGTTTAACTTTATAGTTTGTGAGACGACCTGAGTAGGCGTCAATTGCTTGTGTTGAGGAACACATCTTGACCAGCAGAAACAAGGGATATTATGAAATTTAGCGAGTCCACTCCATTATACGTTCAGCCTCTCCAAGGCCCACTGAAAAGTTGTTTAGTTGCAGGCACTCAGAAGTGCCAAAGGCGTTAAGTAGTTTCAGACGAATGAAGCGATGTTCGTTACTTAAGCAAAGTTTCTAAGCAATAGGTGTTAGTATTAATGCTTTCTGCGGTTGACTGAAGCTCATCGATTCGTGTTACTATAACAAAAGATAATAATTTCTATTTCTGAGCGATGTGCTTTGCCACTATTATGAAACAAAACTTTGTGAGCAATTTCCTAGGCTGTTACTAAATATCTTTTTCCTTTGTTATGCGCACTCATTTTCAGACTTGGAGAGATTAGTTGCTGCTGTCGGATCACTGTTAACAAGGCTGATTACCCTCCCAGTTTTGAGCAAGAGCTGAGAGATCAAGTAGTTACTGCTGGTGAAGCTGTGAAGTTGCAGGTTGTAATCAGTGCTCAACCTGAGGCAACTGTTTCGTGGTGGTTCAATGATGAGCAGATTTCGGAGTACCACCCTAGTGTGCGACTGTCTGCAAAACCGCAAGCTGGAATCTACAGCATTGAGATAACGAAAGCAACGACGGATATGTGTGGGGTAATCAAATGTCAAGCTTCAAACTACCTCGGAACAGTCTTTTCCTCAGCAAATTTGTCTGTGGAGGAAGCTAAGTCAGCACCGGCCTTTAGAAATATGCTTCAAGACATTGTAGCATTGCCACGAGAGTACTTGAAGATTCACGTAAGTTTCATTTCTTCATTCTTATCGAAATGTAGTACTGAAATGCATAAAGCTTGCGCAATATGTTCTGTTTTTAGGTTTCTACTACTGGCTATCCACGACCAACCGTGGCGTGGAAACTAAATGGAGAGGAAATAAAAGAATCGCCTAACGTTAAAATCTCAAGCAGTGGGAATGACTATTATTTGGAAATTCTGTCGTTCACTGAAAACGACGCAGGGGAACTGGAATGCACTGCTGTAAACAGTTTAGGCATAGCGAGCAGCAAATGTCAGGTCTCAACGTCTCCTGCAAAGATGAAATCAAACTTTGAAAAAGACCTCCCTAAGTCAACTACTGCTGAGGAAGGAAAACCTATTTCCTTCTCTGTTCAATCAAAACAGTCTGCGACGTTTTCTTGGTTCCTTAATGGTAGGGAACTCCACGACAGTGATAGTGGCATTCGGATCATGGCAATAGGAGACCAGGAAAGCCGGTTAATCATTGAATCGTTTTCTGAAAGTTTGTCTGGAAGGTTAACCTGCACGGCGACCAGTCCGCTCGGAGTGTCAGAAACGAGTACGGATATCAAGTCAACATTGGGTATGAAGGAAGGAGCGGGACCATTACCGCCCATTGTGCTAGCTGAATACGGAGGCAGGGTTTTGCTAAAAGTTACCATTGAATCCGACCAAGCTGAAGTGTGCTGGCGCCTGAATGGCGAACCATTAAAGAATAGCGAGAAGGTTCACGTTGGTCGTAAAGGCGCAGACTTTTTCTTGGAAATTGAAGACATCGACGATAGCGCCAGTGGTGAACTTCTCTGCGAGGTTCGACAGGGTACTCGATCGGATACATTCGGAACTACTGTCAAAGTAGAACGCAGGGCTTTGACAACCTTACTTGATGGCTTGAAAGACACGACTGTGCGCGTTGGGGATACAGTGCAGTTCAATTTGAGTTTGAAAGACGCCAAGAAATACGAAGTGAAATGGTTTCTAAATGACCATGAACTGGTGGAATCAGAGAAGGTGCACATAAATGTTTACCCAGAGCAAGCAGAATGCTGCCTGAAAATTGAAAGCATAACTGAAGAATTCAATGGCGAACTGAAATGCAATATAATGACTCCGTCTGGCGACTATGTCTCCTCAGCTCAACTGCATGTCGTCCCACGAGCAGCACCAGTTGTAGTGAAGGGCCTGTCAGATTCTTTCGTACAGGCTGGTGATACTGTTAAGTTTAGTGTATTTGCTGAAAACGCTGTAGAAGGCAAGGTCAAGTGGGTACTTAATGGCTCTGAGCTACTACCTTCAGACTCAGTAATCATTGCAACGGAGCAACAGAATGAGTGCAGCCTAACCTTGAAGAACATTAATCCGCAGCAAAGCGGAGTACTGGAGTGTTTGATATCTACACCATATGGTGTTTCTCGCTCTTCAGCGAAACTGACTGTTAAGCCATTGCCGGAAAAATTGATGAAACCAGAATTTCGCGCCATTATGGCCCCTGTTGTCATCTACGAAGGTGACACTCTTGAAACGCGAGTTGTTTTGGAAGGAGAACCTCAGCCAGAAGTGAAATGGTACATTAACGATGTTCCTTTGGTTGAAGACTCAAACGTGGAAATCACGACAGAGAAAGGAATATCAAAAGTTGAAATCAAGAAGGTCAATTTTGACCTGAATGGGGTATTGAAGTGCGTTGCGAAGAACGAGTACGGCGAAGTGGCAACTAGCACATCAGTATCCATCCGCCGGCAAATACCTGTTGAATTTGAGCAGTTCCTTTGTGACACGACTTGTCGTGAGGGTGATACGCTGAAGCTCAAGGCGGTCCTTCTAGGACAGCCCAGACCAGAGGTATCATGGTACCTTAAAGGAAAAAAATTGGTGCAGACCGACAAAATACATATATATACTGAACAAAACACCTACGTCGCTATAATCTCAGATATTACTTGTGACTACAGCGGGGAGGTACTCTGCAAGGCGGTCAATGAGTTCGGAGAAGCGTCTTCTTCAGCTATGCTGACCGTTCTACCACGAGGTGTTCCTCCTGATTTTCTTGAATGGATGAACAGCATAAGCGCGGTTGACGGGGCTGAAGTGGTGCACCACGTGAAATTTACAGGCGAACCAACGCCAACAATAAGATGGTTTATAAACAACCAAGAAGTGCACAATTCAGACAACTTTGCTATTCACACTGACAAGGATGTCTGCACTCTTACGATCAAGCATTTTTCAGCCAGCTTAGTAGGTGAAATAATTTGCAAGGCAGAAAACGACGCTGGTGAGGTGTCTTGTACCTCCCAGATGTCCTTAGCGCCTGCTGGGTAGAACTTCTTATTCTCACATTTTGAAAGTTTTAATTCTTATATGATTTAGCTATATCCGCGAAGAAGTCAGCGAAAGGAGTGAATTGGAAGCAGTTGCCTTAAGTACAGGCGAGATCGAAGGATCTGAAGCTGGTACAGACTTCGCTGTTAGCTTGCCAGACGAAGATATGGAGGTAATATTTTCAAAGCTGAAGGGAAGACTTCAGTGTTACTGTACATTTGAGTTTGTCATATAAATTTGCAGGAAGAAACCAGTCGATTGGAAAGTTCTGTTCTCGCTCCAAAGTTCATTACAAAAATTAAAGATACAAGGGTTACTGTGGGAAAACAGGCTGTATTTGAATGCATCGTGCCTGGAACTAAAGGAGTTTGTGTCAAATGGTCAGTTTAAGCCAGTAGCCTTATCGTTTTATCATTTGTGTGATACAACACCTTCCTTCAAATGAATGTTTCAGAGGCACGGAAGCTCATCCAGGTTGATTTTAGGTTAAAGGATAATAAGGAAATAGAACTTCTTGCTCGAATCCGTGTTGGAAGCCATAAGGAAGAAAACTTAATAATTCACCGTTTAACTGTTGACGATGTTACAAAGGCAGATGCTGGAACATATACTTGTGTCGTTATGAATGAGCATGGTCAAGAAATATGCTCAGCAAGGCTGGAAGGTATGGTTTTTTATGAATTCTTATCGTTCACCATTTCTGTCTTCATAATTCCCCTCATACAACGTAAGAATCATTCAATTTCGATGCATCTGGGAGGTAATAAGGTTGTTGTGATGCTTCAACAGTTTGAATTCGTTTCATTTGGGCATCGTTAAATGAGAAGAGAATTGTTCCTGCTGTACTATCTGTTAGTTTTGTCTCATCTTTCCCTGTGCGACCTAAGAGTAAGAAAAAGGGAAGCAGCTAAATCTGTACGACTAATTTTCTAAGAATAGAGATTAACCTTACTGTTTTGTTTCATGTCATGGCCGCGAGCACTTAGTCCTACATGTGTATTCATGTTAGTAGCGACCATAGTTACCTTAATTCCTCCATGTTTTATAATGCCGGTCGACCGTGTTGGTTCTAATGATCGGAATGATGTATCTCATACTGTAGCAGCAAGTTTCATTCCCCTAAAACTAGTTGCACTTTTCGCGTTTTAGCTGATGTAATTGTGAAACAAAATAATGATAAAGGACATGATGGGAGCTATTAATAATACTGACGACGTTCATTATTCATAAATTTAAATTTCTCGGAGATAGGGTCTTGTAATGGGCTTCAGTATTTTCATAATTGATCTTCAGTTCACGGCTTTTGCCCGATGTATCAGTAAATAAACTTCAAAATGCCTTACCAGCGAATGGATAAGCACATTGTATACCGTACGTTTCGGAACTACTCTTGTTCCGTCGTTAGCGGTGAAATAAGTCAGTGGCATAGATTTAAATTTCCGTAATGCAGATTTTTATTAATCTGTGATCTCTGCCTCTTTGCATTATACAATATTTACTCCTACCTGAGCAATGCTGTCAGTATTGCTGGCAAGTTCGCTTATTTCATACTTTCAAAAATCTCTATTAGCAAGTCGTTTTAACGAAGTGAAGCAACGCAGATTCATTACGAAAAATTGTGTTCGGTTGGATTATGCAGCGAAGATATATGTGCACAGTTCTTTATTGTCAAGATAGCTCTTAAATAGCCACAGTGCACTGTCATTCGTAATGGTGTTCCCATGGCCGTGAATTGCCCATGATTATATTAGCATGACTGTGCACTGATTTTGGCTTACCTTCTTTCTTTCCTTTTTGCGGTGAACAACCCCTTCTTCTAAAATTAAATAAAAATTTTTCGGACATTGATCGTTGTCCTAAGAACGAGTTGTTCACCGCAAAAAGGAAAGAAAGAAAATCTGTCCAACAGCCGTTACGAATGGACGAATAAAAAAAACCTTTTAGAGCCATTATTATTTTGTTATAGTGGATGAGCAATGGACAGTAGCTCAGTTGCCTGAAACCGTCCCTGAGATAGTTGAAGTGCTCCATTCCTGCGTAGTTGAAGAAAACGAGGAAGCTATCATGCATTGCACAGTAACTGGGTGCCCAGATGCACAAGTTCGGTGGTACAAGGACAATGTTCAGCTGGAATCATCGAAGAGGCACCAGATGGTTAGTGAAGCCGAGGGAGTCTTTGTGCTTAAAATTCCGAACGTAACGATGAAAGACGCTGGTGAGTACAAGTGTGAAGTTTTCAATGCTAGTGGTGTCGCTTCAAGTACAGCAACACTGACGGTAACAGGTAATCAAGCTAAGTTAGTAGTTGCTGTTTAAGTAGTGCGGATTACTTTAAGTTCCAACAGCAAAAGAACCCACTGTAGGTGAAGCAATGGCACCTAAATTTGTTGAGCCGCTGATGGTTTCTGAAGACGCGCATAAAAAAGTTACCATGTTCACCTGTAAAATATATGGACAGCCGAGGCCTCAAGTTCGTTGGTTCAAAAATGAAAAAATGTTGAATTCGTCGTACAAGTATGAAATTATAAACGAAGAACAGGATTCATATGTTCTGAAAATACATGACACAACTACAGAAGACAACGGAGAATATAGATGTGAAGCCTTCAATGAAAATGGCATTGCTTCAAGTTCAGTAGCGCTGACAATGAAATGTAACATTTTTACTCTGATCTCTGCACTGCAGACGTGTTCAGCTGCCGTTTTCCTTTAGTCGAACAAGTAACTGAATCGACGCTTCCTGAAAGTGCCCCTGAGTTTTCAAAGCCATTGAAGTCTGCAGTCTTAAACAAAGGAGAGGCATTGCATCTGGAGTGTACTGTTGTTGGACAGCCTGCTCCTTCAATTCAATGGTTCAAAAGTGAAGAGGAACTGAAGACGACGGAAACTGTTACAATTACATCGCTTCCAAACGGGGTGGAATGCCTAGACATGAAGGAGACGATGCCTAGCGACTCTGGAGATTATCGTTGTATCGCTACGAATCGACTAGGCTACTCTTCATCAGAGGCAACAGTTGCAGTACACGGTAAAATTTATCATTGTATTTCTTATGCTATTTTTTTGGTGCACGCTTATTTCAGCCCCTGAGGAAATGGAAACAGCTGAATTATTGGAATCGACCACGGAGTTTGTTGAATCACTCCACAACCAGACAGTTAAAGAAAATGAAACAGGGATTTTGAGCTGCAGGGTAACCGGCCCTCCTGTTACCTCAGTTCAGTGGTTTAAGGAAGACGTACTGTTGGAATCATCAGAGAAGTACGAGATTATAAGCGAAGCGAACGGCGTTTTTGCTCTGCAAGTGCATGACAGCACTGCAGAAGACAGTGGGGAATTTAAATGTGAAGTAACCACGGAGAAGGGCTCATCTATCTCTAAAGCCTACCTGACTGTGGAAAGTAAGAAGCCTTAATTTGTTGCCTATGAAGTCAGGTTAGAAACTCGCTACTTCAGAATCGTCAGTAAAGGAAGAATTTGCTGAAGAGCAGCCGCCGGAAATTTTGAAATCACTTACCCCGACTTCATTGAGAGAAGGGGAATCTTTGACATTGGAATGTACTGTCACTGGTAAACCTCGCCCAACGGTGCAGTGGTTCAGAAACGGAGAAGAAATAGAGGTAGACGAATCAGTTAAACTGGAAACAAGCAGTGGTGGTGTGTGCCGACTGACGGTGCACAATGTGACTCAGAAGGATGCAGGGGAGTATCGATGCATTGCAACTAATACATGCGGAGCTTCATGGAGTGATGCATCTGTAACCGTAAACGGTATTGTGCCCCTTGATAGTGTATCATTTTTGTGGCTAACTGCTAACGCTTAAGTCGCTGAACAAGCCGTTCCGACATCTTTGACTGAAGCAGCGCCTTTATTTGTCCGGCAGCTGCAGTCTTGCACGGTGAAGGCGAATGAACAGCATATTTTGCAATGCAGGGTCACTGGAGCGCCAAAGCCTCAGGTCCGTTGGTTGAAAAATGGTGTAGAATTAGAGCCATCGGCGAAGTATGAAATAGTCTGCGAAGACGGCGAAACGCACATTCTGAAGGTGCAAAACTTTAACAAGGACGACTCAGCTGTATACAGATGTGAGGCATCTAATGAAAAAGGTTTTGCAGCAAGTGAAGCTAATATTGAAATTCAACGTATGTTTCAGGGATTTTGGATGACTTTTCTAATTGTTGTACTTTTGAACTTTTAGGAGCTGAGGTTGCCACAGCTGTACCAACGTTCTCAGAAACGCTGGTCTCAACTTCTGTTGTCGAAGGAGAGCCTTTGCTCTTAGAATGCACAGTTTCTGGAGAGCAAGATTCAATAGTTGAATGGTTCAAAAATGGCCAGAAGATAGAAGCAACGCAAAATGTTAAAATTGAATCACTTGCTGGAGGTGTACAGCATCTTGAAGTGAGAAACATAGCATTGAGTGATTCTGGAGTTTATCGCTGTGTTGTTGCAAACCAACTGGGTGATTCTTCAACAGAAGCGAGAGTAACAGTGCAAAGTATGTTTTCTGCTCCCATTGTCTTTTCAGTTGCTTGAGGATTTTTAAGCGCACGAAACGGTTGAGGAAGCGGAGTTATGTGAAGCTGTTCCGGTATTTATCGAAGTGTTAAAGTCCCAAGTAGCCAAAGAGAACGAAGTTGCTTCCTTGAGTTGTAAGGTGTACGGCTTACCGACGGCAGAGGTTCAATGGTTCAAAGATGGCGTTGAATTAAAGTCGTCAGAAAAATATGAGCTGATAAGTGAAGTTAGCGGAGTATTTTTGTTGCAAGTACACAATATCGGCAAGCAAGATGCCGGGGAATACACGTGTGTTGCCACCAATAAAATGGGCTCTGTCTCCAGTAATGCATTCTTAACAGTCAGCGGTAGGCGCCTACTTCCTTCTGTTCGTATTCCCTTGCACTATATATTTTTAGTCGCTGAAGAAAGAGTGAGTGCTAGCCAACAGATGGCTCCTGCGTTTTTAAGTGCAATTACTGAGGCTTTTCCAATGTGTGGGGAAAAGGTGCATCTGGAGTGTGTTGTCACAGGTAACCCCCCTCCTGAAGTACATTGGCTGAAAAACGGGCAGGAGCTATTATCAACCGACATGATGAAAGTCAGCTCCTTCTCTGATGGAACACAATGCCTTGAAATAGAGCATGTGGCGGTGAAGGATGCAGGGGATTATTGCTGTGTGGCCACGAATCCATTAGGAGAAGCTTCAACCAAGATCGCGGTAGTTGTGCAGAGTACAGCGATTCTGCTCTGAGAAGTATTACTCTTTGAATGTGCTCATTTTCAGCTGCTGAAACAGAAGGCGATTTTAAGCTTTATGGTACTGTTCCACAATTCGTTGAAACCCTTCATAACTGTGACGTGCAAGAAAATGAAACGGCTGTTATGAAATGCAAAGTAATAGGCACGCCGCTGCCTGAAGTTAGATGGTTCAAAGAGAATGCGTCGTTAGAGTCATCTGCAAAATTTGAGTTGACTAGTGACGTAGATGGATTGTTCCTTCTGAAAATACACAACGCCAAGGAAGAAGATGTCGGAGAATATAGATGTGAAGTATTCAACTGCAAAGGTGTTGCTTCAAGTAAAGCACAGTTGTCAGTCACAGGTACATAGCGCTGTTTTGTGCTACTAAGGACAATGACATATTTTTACCTTCAGTGGGCGAGACAAGTGAGGCAGTTAAGGCGTTGGAAGCTCCGCTCTTTGTAAAAACGCTGACCTCATGTTCTCTGACCGAAGGAGAACATCTGCAGTTGAACTGCGCTGTCTCAGGTCAGCCAACCCCGACAATCCAATGGTTCAAAAATGGAGAAGAAATAAAAGCAACTGGGCTAGTGAAAATAGAATCCTTGCCTGAAGGGATCTTAACTCTTGTTGTGCAAAATGCTCATGTGGGCGACTCTGGCATGTATCGCTGTTTGGCTACTAACGAAGCGGGGGAGTGCTCAACAGAAGCTACTGTAAGCGTTCAAGGCAAGTATTTCCCTTCCATTATTCAATTTTTTCCTCTAAACACAGGTTCATTTCACGGGCTAGACGGGACGGGCACGTAGAGAAATTCCTTTTTTATTTATTCTGGGCGTTGCTCTGCGCATCAGTGGCGTTTGAAAACTTTAGAAAAGCTACTTGTATTTAGCCTTGTAATTTCCGTAACCACTTTCAGCGTGTGAGACAATGGAGCTTGAAGAACTGGCGGAAACAGCACCTGAGTTTGTGCAAGTGCTTCATTTCTGTGATGTAGCTGAAACTCAAGAGGGAATCTTGTCATGTAAACTCACTGGATTCCCAAAACCCCAAGTTCGGTGGTTCAAAGATGGAGTACCAATTCAGCCATCTGAGAAATACGAAATGGTTACTGATGATAATGGGCTGGTTCTGCTGAAAGTGCACGTCGCAGGTAGAGAAGACAGTGGAGAGTACAGATGCGAAGCCTTTAACAGCAGAGGTGTCGCTTGGACAGAAGCTCCGCTGAATGTCAAAGGTTAAAGCATTTTTAAAAATAAATTCCGGCTCAATTTAAAATTTTTTACATTTAGCTGCTGAACTAATGGAATACGAAGAGGGCGAGGAGGTTGCTCCGGACTTCTTAGAGCCTGTTCAAGCATGCGTTGTGAATAAAGGTGAAGATGCTGTGCTAATTTGCAGGGTATAGTGCGCGTTATTCTGCCTTC
Source organism: Trichuris suis (assembly GCA_000797535.1). Lineage (NCBI taxonomy): Eukaryota > Metazoa > Nematoda > Enoplea > Trichinellida > Trichuridae > Trichuris > Trichuris suis. Next base: position 1,855,148 of record KN538379.1, read on the forward strand.
TAGTTACCTTATTTTGCGTAGATATCTGGTGTTCCAACTCCCCAGGTATGCTGGTATAAAAATGGTGTACCGCTTGTTCCTGACGAGCGAGTAGAAATTACTTCCTTCGGAGATAGACACACATTGGTGGTACACAATGCTCAGCAAGAAGATGTCGCGGATTACCGTTGTGAAGCCAAGAATGATGCCGGTGTCGTGTGGTCAGATGCTACTGTGTGTGTCCTCAGTAAATTGCTCATAAGATTTGTTCATATAGTGCTCTGTTAGCATAAGCTTTTCAGGTGAGGATTACCTTATGGAAAGTGTGCAAGATGAAGTTGCACCGTTCTTTGTTCGTGAAATTCAGCAGGAGTCAGTTAATGCGGGCGATAGAGCTGTTCTTACTTGTCAAGTGCCTTACGTGCTAGTGGCATACTTAAAGCTTCCTCATTTTTGTTCTTCAAGGTTTCCGGTAATCCCACACCAGAAGTTCATTGGTACAGAGATGGAAAACTTCTCGATTTATCAAAAGATGTGGAAATTGCCTCTACTTCTGATGGCACAGTTACACTTGTAATCCAACATGCCAAAGTGGAAGATCAAGGAAATTATCGCTGTGAAGCTGTGAACATCTTGGGTTCTGCTTGCTCTAAGGCACCCCTATCAGTATTCCGTAAGTTATTTTTAGCATTCATAAGTCATGTTTTCAACAGCCTGCCTTAGGGAGTATGCATACTGAAACATCAGGCATTAATAACTACTCTATATCATAGGTTTATTTTATAGCTACTGAAGAAATTATGGAGGTTGAAGAATCTGCGTCTATGCAATTCATCGAGCCATTACATCATTACATGAGGGAAGAGGATACCGTTGCAGTGTTTGAGGTACAATTTCAAACGTTTTGAATCAAAATTATTATAGAGCCGATGTTTGAGAATAAATACGAAAGAGCTTGCTAAGCAAACTTGCTCATGGTATTGCCTTTACATTTTAGTGCAAGCTTAAAGCTCAGCCGGTTTCAACAATTGTTTGGTATAAGGATGGAGCACCAATACTGCCAGACAATTTCACGGTTATTGAATCACTACCTGATGGGCTACAAAGGCTGACCTTAAGATGCACAACAGCCTCCGCCGTCGGACATTACGCCTGCCTTGCAAAGTCAGATATAACGGAAGTCAAAACTGAAGATGACTTACTGAGTAGTAGTGCATGCTGTTTTAGTTCCAATGAAATATATTCTTCAGTATCAAAAGTGCCATTGGCACTGGAGTTTCTGCAAGGCTTGAAACGTCAGTGTGTCAAGAAAGGAGACACAGTGACTATGAGGTGCCAAGTAAATATGAAGGGCCGCAGTAAGCTGCCCACAGTCAAATGGTAAGTTGGCTAGTGCTTTTTGCTTCTTGCACCGTGTTTGCTGCTTTCTTGTAGGTATAAGTCTGGTAGAGAACTGCTGCCTGATAAACGTGTCAAAATGGAAGCCACAATGGATGGTTGGTTCACCTTAACTGTTTCGAAGTTTGAAGAAAATGACGCTGGAATGTACACTTGCATCATCACTGAAAATTCTTCAGTGATTAAGTCTGAAGCTCCTGTGGAGTTAACCGTTACAGGTTCTTACGCAGGCATATTGTTGTAGAGTAGCACTATAATTTCTTTTTATAGAAGCAGGAGGCGAGTTCACTATTGTAAAGGAACTAGCCAGCCAGACTATATCGGCTGGTGAGAAACTTGAGCTTGAGTTGGTAACGTCAGAGTCATGGGATGACATAAGATGGTATGATACGGATCCAATCAGTTGAAATTATTTAACCCAAATTTTAGGCTTCACAACAACGAAGTAGTCTTGAATGATAAACGCACGAAGATCGAACAGCCAGAAGCTTGCGTTTGCCGTCTAACAGTTGCTGAAACAAGTCCGAAAGACCAGGGAAATTATTTTGTCATTGCAACAAAAGGAAATAAGACAGTAGAAAGTCAGGCAAAGGTTATAGTCACCGGTGAGCCCAGTTTTGGTTGCATTCTCTAGATTATTGTAAAACTGGCATATCCTTCTATTTTTAGCTTATTTAATCTGTTTGGATGGTCTTCTGAGTTCATGCTTTTCTAATCTTTAAGGCATATGCAATGATGGTAAACGTGAAGTTTCAAGTGGCTTGAGAGATGTATACAGAGAGATAAGAAGACTTCGTAAAGTTTTATTTTACTCGTCCAGAAAAAAACAAAGTGATATGCAAATCATTTGGCAGTTTAGGTTTTAGGGCGCAGGACTGTACTTCAAAATGCCAATCTTTTAACATTGAGGTAAATTTGTCTTTCAATCAACAATTCTAAAATAGTCTTCTCTGTTAACTGACTTAATTTAGGGGCGTAAAGAACCTTTTAGTCCTACTTAAACAATATTGAGTCTCAGGACATATTAATATTAATAGTTTTGGGAAAACAGCTGTTTGTTTGAGACAGAAACATTTTACAGATTCCTCCACAACTGATGCTCTCTTGACAGGGTGGATCTTTGGGCTATCACTATCTGTCGCAGGCTCCTCTTGTTGCGGTTTTCTGCATGTCTGGTATCCCTTTAGGTTTGCGTCTGTTGGAACCTCTGAGATGCGCGCCTTTACTCCTCATAGATGGCGCTTTCTCTGAGTACCTATGATGACGGAAGCAGTTTTAACTAGAAAAACCACTGTCCAGATCGTTAACATTTGAACATTCTGCAGCAGATCAGTGTAGTTTTACTTTGTCTGAAAAGGATTATTCTCGTTGGTAGAAGGTAGTATGACGGGCCTTTCTTATGTAAATCTATAACACGCAAAGCTAAAAAGCGAATTTAATTTAAAAGAATGGATGCTCAATAAATTATCTGTAGTAACAAGAGTGCAATTCAGATATAATAGGCTTCCAGAGTAAACTTTTTCTTTCATCTGCTTTCGGGAATGTGGAGAAATTAGTCCGTTTCAAAGTTCTACGTCTTCACCTTTCGAAGGTGGACGTCAGATCAAGTTAGCTAAGCCTCTGCGCAGCAATCGCGCTCGGATGATTCCCTTGTCTTTTTAAGTGATTGCCCATCCCTACACTGTTGTAGGACATTTGTTCCTTACTTGCTGCTTCACCACCGTTGCAAAGAAGCGCTTCAGCCATAGTGATGATCTGTATGTATCCTTATGTTAGAAAGTAGTCAGCCGTTGCCATCTGGATTATCCATAACTTTCTGATAAATGCATCAGTACAGCAATTGTTAATAGTTCCATTCTTTTGTGAACAAATTGCCTAACTCTGAAATACGCATGCGTCGACGTCGTGCTGTGCAAGCAGTCAGATTTTCGTGCTAACTCATGCTTGGTTACTTGGGCATACTGCCTAACGTAATGAGGGTAAAGAAGTGTTCGAAATTCCAGCTGCGCAGCTGAACGCCAAACATTTTCTGTGCTTTAGCCTTTTAAACAAAAGAAACATTTATAATCCTTTTTTCTTGTTAATGGTTTAAACATTGTTCCTTAGTACTTTCTGCTTTGCTTCTAGATTTATGCATATGTAAATTATACACTGTACTTTGAAAATTCAAGTTTTTGTTTATATGCGTAATACTGATGAACCATGCGTAATACCGATTGAATATTGATGAGCGATATTAATGAAATGACAAAAAATCAATCAATTTTAGGCAAAAGCATGAAATCTGCTGGGTTCACTTAAAATTTGCTGCTTTGTTTAGTTTTAGTGTCTCCTTAATGTTTATTAGCTTTGTTAACTGTTTTTACATGGAAAAATCCTTTCGAAGAATGCTTTCCCGTTTAAAATGTATCCGCCTTCAGTTAGTTTGACTCGCTGCCTAAGGAATCAAGTTATTTTTTCTCAGAAGGGAAGCACTTGGAAATAACAAAGGCTCTTGAAGATATCACCGTTCCTGCTGGAGCAGAAGTCACTTTGGAGGTTCAGTTTAATGAACCGATTGATCATGCTCAGTGGTACATTGCGTAGTGTTAATCCATTGCTATCGTTTGTATCTGCTTGGTTTGCTAGGTATCTTGACTCAAAGGAACTGGTCAGTGATGCGAAAGTTTCCCTGGAACAGCTCGATGAACGCATACTCCGGTTGCATCTAAAAAACGCGGACAAGAATGACGCTGGAGTTTACGGAGTTGTTGCACATTCTGGCGAGCAGACAACTGAGTGTAAAGCAAATCTTTCTGTTCAAGGTGTCTAAGGCTTAACGTTTTTTATCTATCCGCTTTGTTACGTGAACATAGTTTTTAGCTCAGCAGTTCCTGACTATCACAAAAGGTCTTGACGATGTCCTTGTCGAACCTCACAAACCTTTAACGCTAACTGTGAATGTTGACGGTTTGCCGGAAAAAGTGGAGTGGTTGAAGGATGGAGAACCTTTAAAGGAGCAAGCTAATTTAAAAATTGAAGTTCCTGCCAACGGCGTGTACCGTCTTGCCATCTCTGATACTTTACCTGATTCTGCTGGGCTATACACTTTTCGAGCAATTGATGAGACGGGGGTGATCGAATCGTCCGGTACTTTAAGCTTAATGGACATGGCTGAAGAGCTACCACAAAAAAGGATTACCAAATTGGAAATGGTTGAAGGACTGATGGACCAAGCAGTAGCTGAAAGAGAACCAGTATGCTTAAGAATAAAATTAAACAAGAAACCAAAAGTAGTGAAATGGTAAGACGCTAACTTTTGATTAGTAATCTTGCTAGTATCCCTGCTCTCAGGTACAAGAATGGCAAGGAAATTATTCCGTCAAACAGGTTCAAGGCTGAAGTTGATGAAACTGGCGCCAGCTTAGAAATCAGTTCACTCTTAGCTGAAGACAGTGGCTTGTACGAAGTAGTGGCGAGCGATGAACGAGACAGTGTTGCTAGCAGTGGGAAGCTTCTCGTGACAAGTGTGTATTAGCATAATTTTTATCAGTCTGGTTGCTTTAGAATGACAAGTGATAAGAATTTTAGCATTGCATTGTATATATATATA
>KN538379.1:1860216-1880202 GCA_000797535.1 Trichuris suis
TATATATATATTCCTAAGATGCTGTTAGCTTTGCATGTTAAGGTGCAAGCCAGCTGGACATCACTAGAGGTTTACAAGATAGGACTGTTATGAAAGGAACCGAATTAACCCTGGAAATACAGCTATCCAAGCCAGCTGATATGGCCACATGGTATGCCCAGAGAAAAAGGCGACCTGTCTGCTGAGTTCATGCCCTCTTGGTTTTAAGGTACCATGGTACTGAAAAATTAGCGAACGGTCAGAACCTGCGACTGGAGGAGATTGACGGTCGTGTATATCGACTTCACGTTCAGCACGCTGATATTCAAGATGCTGGGGAGTACCGAGTAGTCGTCAAAGGTGATGGAGAGAAGGCTGAAAGCAAAGCGAACATCACTGTCAAGAGTAACGAGTTGAATTGCGTTTGGGCGTAGCTAAAATAGGATGTTACCTTGCAGCGATTCCGAATCTGCGTATCTCAAAGGAATTGCAAGATGTTTCGCCAACTTTACATGAAACTGTCATTATGGAGGTTCTGCTAGAAGGTTTACCTGACAACGTGGAGTGGTTTAAAAACGGATCGAAGCTGAGCAGTGTCCCGGGAATGCGAATTGAAGTTGGTGGAGACGGTTGGCATCGGCTTATTCTTGAGGACGTTTTGCCTGATTCTGCCGGCCTCTACAAATTTCGCGCGTCTAATCCAGATGGTTCAGTTGAATCTTCTGGCACTGTAATTTTAAAGCAGCCAGTTGAAGAAAAGCCTGGCGATGCCGAGGCAGCTTTGACCCTTATGAAAGGCTTAGAAGACCAGACAGTGGATCTTGGACACCCGATCAGTCTTTCTGTGAAACTTAATAAAAGGCCTAAAGACATAAAATGGTGAGAGTGCGCAAAGGTACGCATATCTCATGCGTTTACATACTAGGTACTCAAACGGAAAGGAAATTCGTCCGTCGATGAAGAAAAAAATTAAGTTTGATGGACTTGAAGCAACGTTGGAAGTGGACAAAGCAAGTGAAGATGACGGTGGAATCTATGAGGTTGTAGTCAGTGATGAAAATACTACCATACGTAGCAGTGGCAACGTGCGGATAGCAGGTAAGTGTTCAATAGCACGAGATAAAAACAGTTGAATAGAAATCACCTCGTAACGAGTGTACGTACATGGATATTGAGATGACGTGTTACCTGTAGTATAGTAAATAATCAGCTGCTGGTAGTTATCAGAAAACTAAGAGTATCATTTACTCATAAAATTTTATTGTTAAAAGCTTTAGGAATAAATTGCGCCAACTTCGACACTAGCAGGTGGGAAGTGTGCTAAGTTGAACTTCGTTTCGTTAACAGTTTGCTTCATTATGTGGCGTATGTCATATCAGGCTCCAGTAGTAATGCTGGACAGTCACTTGTAATTCAACTGTGGGTTCCATTCATTACGAAAGGGCAGGCATCTTCAAGGAGAGCGTAGTTTGGAATTAATTAAAACCGAGTTCTACTTTCTCCTGAGGGTATGTGAGACTGCTGAGGCTTAAATAGTGAGAAGTAAGGGCGTACAATTTACTCCATGTCTCAGTACGTGGACGTTTCAAATTTCAGTAATGAAATATTCAGTTTTGATCGCAGTGAACGCATGCTAAATTTAAAGGATAACATTCAAACCCAAATATATGGTTTCGGGGAAGGAATGAAACTCTTAATATAATGACCCATTGTTAGACAACTGACGTTCAAACAACTTAACTTATTCTCTTCAAACCTTTTCTTATTAATAGATAGGTCATCTAATCCTTATAACATCAACAGCAACTTTTCTGGAGTTCATAAATATTCTCCTTGCAGTGCCGACAGCCTTGAAGATTATTAGTGGTTTGAAACCTTGTAAAGTAACAGTTGGTGAACCGCTTGTTTTATCTGTAGGACTGGAAGGCAATGCAGATCTAATCGAATGGTAACTGTCTTGTTTCCTGGGTTACAGTGATTAAGTGGATTATGCTCTTGTAGGCTTAAAGATGGAGTAAAACTGACGAATGTTCCGAACTACTCATTTACCTGTACGGAAGGCCTGTACAATTTGCAAGTAAAGCAGGCTGAAATGGGGAACGCGGGAGAGTACATGTTCATTGCGAGAAAAGCGAGTGATGCTGTTTCTTCTGTTGGTTCAGTTGTTGTTAAGTCTCCCCCAAGTGAAGAGGCGGTTGAGCAACCGGAGAAGTTAACTTTCGTTGAATGTCTGGAGGATCAGCAGCTTCAAGAAGGTGACGAGCTAAAACTGAAAGTTCAAACAAACAAAAAGCCAATGACAGTGAAGTGGTATGCGTCCTCTGAACCTAATCATGTGAAATGTGTGACGTTTTCATAGGACCAGAAATGGAATTCCTGTAACTTCGACAGGCGGCACAAAGTTGGTCGACAACGGTGATAGGGTCTTTGAGCTCATAGTTGAAAATGCTTCGCGTGGTGACGCAGGTTCGTATAAAGTTATCATTGGAGACGAGCATGCGTCAGCTGAGAGTGTGGCTGATGTAGTAGTCATTGAGAAAGGTAAGGAGCGTCCGTATACGTCGACATTCTAATCTTAAATTTAGCAGCTGAAAAGCCATTGCAAGTACTGAAAGGAATGGCTGACCTTACTTGTGACATAGGAAGCAAAGCATGCTTTGAAGTCCAAATTTCAGGGAAACCGAAATCTTACAGATGGTAAGCGTGGGCAGAATTTAACTGGTATTTCTGGTTTTTCACTCCAGGTATAAGAATGGTAGAGAAGTAAAGCAGACACCTAGAATTTCTTTAAAGGAGATGGACGGTGGACGCTATTGTCTTGAAATAGAAAAGACTGTCACAGACGATGGTGGCGAATTTTCTTTCGAGGCTGAAAACGACGTCGGAAAAGTCCACTCTCAGGCTCTGCTAACCGTTCAGAGTCCTGCTGCAAGGAAAGGTCCAGCTGCAGAACCATTGGTTATCACACGTCCTTTGGACGATCAAACAGCCGAAGAAGGCGCTGAAATATCTTTTGAAGCAGAATTTAATAGAGGACCAAAAGAAGTTCACTGGTAGGTCTACTTATTGCTCTAAGCTTACTATCAGGATGTCTAAGAATTTAATTCTTTGTCTATACATTAAAACAAAAGCCACTTGCCTTCTATTGTAGCACTTAATTTCGTTCAAGGTACAAGGGCATGGACGTAGTCACAGGAAATGAAAAGGTCAAAATCAGTTCACCTGCAGTGAATGCATCTAAACTGCATGTTACCCGTGTATCGCCGGAGGATTCGTCTTCGTATCGCGTCGAAGCTATTGATGACTTAGGAAACATTGTTACTTCGACGGCTAGGCTGACAGTGAACGGTGAGCCAGTGCATTGTCCCAACTGCTTCTTATTTAATTGGTGCACGAAATTATTTAGCAAGTCCTGAAAGGCTGGAATTCATCAAACCGATGGCTGACGTCCAGGTCGCGAAAGGAGACACAGCTACATTGGAGGTGCAGGTCAAGGGAATCCCACAAAGTGTGAAATGGTAAGAATAGGAAAACAGCCACATATGTTTCTCATTATTACTGAAATGCAGGTACAAAAATGGCCGCCTGTTGCCGTCTCAGGGTCGCCAACAGGAAATTGGTAAAGGCACATATATTCTGAAGATACCCAACGCTTCCGATGATGATCAGGCAACATATAAATGTGAGTTGGAAAATCAGCTTGGCTCCATCTCAACTGAAGGGACTCTTGTCGTTCTGCCGTCGGTCGAAGAAGCTGGCGAAAAGGAAATTGGCGCCCTTAAAGTTCTTAAGGGACTTGCCGATATTACTTTGTATGTTGGAGACGATCTGCTGCTTGAAGTGGAGTTATCATCCAAGCCAGAGGAAGTCCTTTGGTTCAATAATGGTCATCCTGTACTGGCAAGGAACTGTGAAGTCGAAGTTATGCCAAATGGACACGCTGTATGTCGTTGTCGTTTGCCTAACATTGACATCAGCTGTGACGGTACGTTTACCGTGAAAGCTCGTAATCCATATGGCTCTGCTGATTCATCAAATAAACTAACTGTCAAAGGTACGTGCTGACAATTTTTTTTTACAAACGATCAAAACATGTGTAATACGGCGCAATTTCCAGGTAAACCGCCGAAAATTCTTACGGGCCTAGAAGATCGTCGCACATCTCCTGGAAATCGTGTTGTATTTGAAGTTGAAGTTGATCGTAAACCTAAGTTAGTGAAGTGGTACAAGAACGGCAGACTGGTGAAGGAGAATGAGCGTACAGTTTTAATTTCTGTCGATGATTGTACCTACCAATTGGTCCTAAATGATGTTGACAAAGAAGACGTAGGCAATTACTTGGTGGAAGTGTCTAACGATTTTGGCGTTGCTAAGTCTGAAGCTAAGCTGACCATAATAGGTAAAAAGGTTTTGCACTTCTTTTCCTTTAACCGTCACGGTTTTGTTGCAGAACCAGTGGACGAAATGTGGCGTTCTAGTCCAAGGATAGTGAAAGGTCTAAATGACGTAGAGATTTTCGATGGAAACCACGCCACGTTTTCCGTCACGGTAGAAGGAAAACCTACATCCGTTAGATGGTGAGTTCACAATGAAAGAATAATACAGCCCTGAAGTAGCTGATTGAAATAGGTATCGGAATGGAACGGAACTAACTTCAAGCCAGCGAGTTCTCCCCACTCAATTAGATGGTTTTACGTACAAACTGACTCTTCGCGAGTGTCACAAGGATGACATGGGAGTGATAAAGGTTCTGGCAATGAATGATTTCGGCTCTGATACTTCAGAGGGAAGGCTTATAGTGAAAGGTAATATCTGAACTTGGAGAGTTTGGGATTTGGCGCCCTCTATAATTTTATAGAAGTTCCAACGGGGCGGATGCCTTCTGGCATGGAGAAAGCGGCCAGATTTATTATTCCACTGGAAGACGTCGCAGCTGAGGAGAGCAAGAAAGCAGTTTTGTCTTGCAAGGTGGAAGGACTTCCTACCCCATTGATCACATGGTTCGTATGCAAGGAGCTTTATTTTTAACGTTTTAGTTGAAACCAGCTTTAGTAGTGCAGCTTTGGCATGTATTTCTCTGTTGCCTGGTTTAAGTAATTGGATTGAGATTGGATAATCCTTTTTCCTTAAGCTAGTTAGTTTCTTGAACAGCTTTCAGTGAATTTTCTTAGAAGTTGTTGCTTCAAAGCATTACTTCGACGCTTTTACGTACGCAGCCAGACTTAAGCTGAAGTTCAAGCGAGTCCGGTTCAATTTGAAGCTAATGACAAAAGCCAACCATTGCCATTTATAAGTTGCACTGAACTGAGTATGATATGAAACTGTGGGTCTCCATCCTGAGCAATAGTCTGATCCTCTAAGCTGAAAACGTATTCGGTTGTGGTTCTCTATAAACGAAATTCCTGTATAGTGCAAAGGGATGCCATTGAACTTTTCTGCAGCTTGGAGAGCTGAGGCCATTTTTTCCATTTTTCATATGGTTAGCGGATTTCTGTGAAGAGAAATAGATCATAGCGCGAAGCTGCCTTCTATTATTAGGAATTCAATTTTCTTCATGTCCTTTATACAGAATAAACCGTTTACTGAAATTCATTAAGACATGGAGCGTTCAGAACGACGACAGGTCGCATCGTCAGCATAACGCTGATGTCAGCGCTGTTCTGAAAGTTCCATATCTTTAATGAATTTCAGTAAACGATTTATTCTGCATAGACAGAGTGAAATTCCCAAAAACCCTTACAAAGAGCTATATCTTCAACATTAAGCATTTAGTTTTTAGAACAGGAATAACTTTTATAGCTGCTTAGGTTTTTTAATTCGTTAAAGCGCACTGTTACCAGTTTTACCTATTTATCATATATGCGCCTACAGGTGGAAGACTGAAATTTCGAAATTCGTTGAGAAAGAATTTGATTTTCAAATGAAGTACACATTTTTATGATATGACGTTTGTTGTACAGCTTACCCTCTAAGATAAGATTGACCATTCATCTGAGTTTAACCTGCAAGACAGGTGCAATATCACTTTAATGTAAGATTATTGGTTGCTCTATCTCCAGAGTGACGCGTTTTCAGAGTAAATCTATTGCCAGTTGCTTCTCGTAGTGCCATCTAGTCGCGCAATGCTGAAACTAAAACGTAGGTCACACCAGTCTACTCAGAGAACGGAATCTTGTCTCTTAGCCACCCCATCACCCTGTAAGTTTGCCTGTTCCACCCTTACCTAAGCCCAAGCCAAAGTACAAGACATATATTGGCTTAGGCTTGGGTATGGGCAGAACAAGATTCTCGGCATGCTCGCCAGTGAGGGCAGGACAAGATGATGGTTGGCATGCTTGCCAGAAGGAAACCTGCATTTTTCAGACGGTGGACAGTTAAGAGAAAACATCCGCAGAACGTCTTTAAGTTCAACAATACAAGGTTAAAATTAGGTATAGTTTTAAGCTTTTCGCGTGCTGATTTTTGTGGAAATGTTAACGTTGAGAGTTATTTCCATTCTCCTATTTGTGAAGAAAATTTCCTGGAACGTTGCTCTGTAAGCAGTTCAGCAAAGTTCCTACATTTAGGTTCAAGGATGGAAAAGAAATAGACAAAAACGAGCGGGTCACTTACAGCATGGACGAAGATAAAGTCTGCTCTTTGTCTATCGGCGCGATAAGCCCAGAAGACGAGGGTTGTTATGCAGCTCTGGCTAAAAATTCGTTGGGTCAGGACAGAACCGAATGCTACTTAACTATCGCTGGTAAGACAACTTGGAGTGATTGAACTGCTACATTACACATTTGATTAGCTCCAAAAGGTGCTGAAGAACTTGAACATGGCGTTGCTCCTGAGTTTATAAAGCCCCTTCGTTCTAAGTCTATCATTGAAGGCGAAGACTTGACCTTGGACGTAAGTGCTAATATTGTGTAGTATCAGACTACGGTTTATTGATTTTAGGCTCGCATAATTGGGAACCCACTTCCAGAAATTTGTTGGTAAGTTCCTTCCTTCGCAGGTTCCCGGTATGGTGGAACTTCTTAAAAATCATCTTTCTTTAAAACTCTGTAGAACAAGTTTAAATCCTGACTAGGCTTTAGCTCTTATGCATTATTGATTGATTGATTGCGGAGGGTAGTAGCAACCCTTAGTACCCATGAATTCATCTTAAGCTATACAGACCAGTTCAGGTTTCTTTTAAGTGTCTTACCACGAGACTTATCGCGAATCTGCTTCTCATGGCGGAACGTCGTTCAATTCTTCAAAGTTTTTTGGTAGCAAGTATTGCAAAAGCTACTATGATTAACTGAGGAAAGCGATTAAGTGGGTCTGAGCTCACTGCGCGCAAAATTATTAAATGGAGATTGGAAATGCGCTTATTCCATCAATAGTGTATGCTTGAACGACTAACTGAGAAAGCACACTGAATTTTCAGAGAAACAACACCTGCTCCACTGTTAGCTAGCGTGAAGTGTTCACTTTCACGTAACGAACTTTCCTGTTTCTCAATAAGTTTAATACTTCAGAACTGGCACATTCCGTCCTCAACGCTCCAGTGGTTGAGGGATGTTTTCCAGGTTATATCTATATGGTCTGATGGTTTTTCTTACCGTCTTCAATATCAGTCTGGATTCTGCGATGAGAAGCTCATGATCTGACCCGCCGTCAGCTCCAGGTCTTGTTTCAGCTAGTTGTATGAAGCTCCTCCATCGCTGGTTGCAAGGCATATAATCGATCTGATTTCGTTACTGTCCGTCTAGTGTGGTCACGCGTACACTCGCCGTTTAGGTTGTTGGAAATGACTGTTTGCTATGACTAACGAATTGTTTTGGCAGAACTGTATTAGTTTCTCCCGCTTCATTTTGCACTCCAAACCTAAACTTGCTTCGTATTCTAGACGCCTTTTGATTCCCTACCTCAGCATTCCAATCTGCCAGGAGGGTAATTTGACATCCTTCTTTTGTCCAGGAGACGACGTAGGTTTTCATGGAATTAATTAGCTTCAGACTTGTCACCGTCAGCGGTCAAAGCATAGACATATCTTTTCTGTGATGTTTAAAGATCTGCATTGAATTCTGACTACTAGCACTCTGCCATTCTTGAGTGCACGCATCTCAAACTGATCTTCTGAGCTTTTTGACTTTCTGAACCTAACTATGAAGGTTTCTCCATAACTTCTAATGCATTCGTGCCTACAGCAGTGTACGTAGTGATCATTTGAATTAAGTTCGCCCGTTCCTGTCCGAATTAGCCCGCTAACACTCAAAATGTCGATGTCCAGTCTTTCTATTTCCCGTTTGACCACCTCCAGTTTTCCTTGCTTCAGAGGTTACACTCCAAATTCCTCTGAGATACTGATCTTTACAGCATTAGGCTATCTTTCAGCACTACGCATTATAGGCTGAGCTTCCTTTCGGCTTTGGCCCAGCCGTGTCACTGGTACTGGGGTTACCTGTCTTCTATTCTTCTCCAATAGCTCGTTGAGTGCTGTCTGACCTGACGCGCTCATCTTCTGAAGGATGCCTTTTATCATTTTAAGAGCATGCATTGTGTTTTCTTGGCAAACATGCAGTAGTGGGTTGTCCTTTCTTCCTCCATTGACCTCCTTCTGTCAGAACCATCCACAATTGACCTGTTCGTCGTGACTAACTTTCTATGGCATATCACATAGCTCCGCTGAGCTTCGCAAGTTCCTCGACCGCGATAATGGCAGTGAACCATGGAGAGAATAGTAACATTAGCTCATTCTTTTTATGGAGCATTAATATTTTTTCGTTTTTCACTTAACGATATCTCCCGTTAAGACGCTCCATCTAGCGTGCTAGCTCTGAAAGCTCTGCGTAGTATGAGTTGTCACAACATGGAAGTTCGTTACGTGAAAAGTGAGAAAACATGGACCTGCTACCGGCCCACCAATCTTTAGCATTAATCTTATTGATAATAACCGAATCACTATTCGTTATCCTCCATGATTTTGATTTTATGAGCAGGTTGTGAGTATTCTGCATGATTGCTTCTATTTTAAAAAATCTCAGCTTCTTTAAAATGAACATTTAGGTTTGTCAACGGTAAAGTGGTGGAGCCAACAGAAAGAGTGCAAGGTAAAATCGAATGCATAGCTTCTGAGGTAGTCTTCCGGCTTGTGATAAAAAGCGCACGATTGTCGGATGCAGCAAACTACAAGTGCGTAGCCACCAACAAGTACGGTACCAAGGAGAGTGCAGCTGATATAACCATTGAAGGTTCGAAATATAGAATGGCCCGTTGCTGTACATGATGTGATGCTTAATACTTCAGTCCTCAAACCGGCAGATCTTGTACAACCGAAGTTCGTGATTCCTCTGTCTGACCTTCATGTAGCTGAGGGAGAAACGCTGCGTGCTGAAGTGAAAATCCGTGGTAGGCCTGTTCCGGCGCTTTCCTGGTGAGTTTTGAACAACTCTCTCAGTTCGAATCGCAGCGATTCTTCAAGGTTTTGCAACAAAACTGAAGTGACAAAGAAAGATAGGCTGTCCATTGAAGAACTCGGTGACAACAGATGGTTGTTCACTTTGAAGGATGCTCGTCCTGAAGATTCTGGCTTTTACGAATGCGTTGCAACCAACATTATGGGCTCTGACGTTAGTCAAGCTTATTTTACCATTAAGCGTAGGCAAATTTGAACAATGTTAACATGGGAAATATCCAGTGTTTTAGCTTCTGGAGTTCGACGAGAGAAAGGAGCCGACTTTTATCCACCAGTATTTAATGTTCCACTACACGACCGGTGTTTGCCAGAGAAAGCAACAATGACGATTGAATGCTACGTAGACGCAAACCCGAAAGCCAAAATTCAATGGTGAGAATTTCTTGTGTTAGTTACCTGTTGCTATACAGCTTTCTAACTCAGGTACAAAGGGGATCTACCGCTCGATGATAATGCACATGTACAGACTGAAAATTATCCTGATGGCAAGTGCCGCCTGAGAATAAACTTCTTTTCTTCTGGAGACGTTGGTTACTATCGTTGCGTAGCGACCAATGAACTGGGTTCAGCCACAACGTCAGCGTACCTGTCCATGGAAGGTCAGCAGCGAGCTGTCATATATCAAAGAGTGTAACTCTTCCTCTTTCGTATAGTAGAGAAAGAAGGCGAAGTGGAAAGACGCAGAGAATATGCTCCTTACTTCACCAAGACGTTAGAAAATGTTCGAACATGCGTTGGAAAATCACTAGCACTTGAATGCACTGTGGCTGGCGTACCTTTTCCTGAGATTCGTTGGTAAGGTCATTCTTTCGTTCAGTCAGCAGCAGTTTGTTTTTGTTGATTTGCCTTAGGTACAAGGATGGCATGATGATTTTTGGACAAGAAGCAATAACAGAGCTCTTTGAAGATGGAAAGTGTTGCCTAAAGATAGAAAGAATTTCAGATAAGGACGTTGGGGCCTACCGATGCGTTGCTAGCAATATACACGGTTCCAGCAGTTGTGCGTGTACAGTCGGCACAGAAAGTAAGACCTACAGCATAGGGTCTGTATGTTAATTGTCTTAATTGTACTTAGTACTGAAAGAGGAACGAAGAGAGGGTCGAGAGCCTCCTGTTATTTTGAAAGGCCTGACAGACCTCTGGGCAGAGAAAGGAGACGATCTGGAGTTCAGATGCGAGATAGCTGGCAGTCAGCCGCTCGAGATAAAATGGTCTTTTTTAACCCTGCTGACCTGAACCCACCATTGACATTCTTTAGGTACAAGGACGGGGTTTTGCTACGACCGTCTGAGCGACTGAACCTTGAATTAAAAGAAGATGGCACGGCCACTCTTGTGATTCACTCATGCAAGTTCGCTGATGAGGGCATGTATCGCTTACTGGTCGAAAATTCAGAAGGCTCAGCACATTCAATGTGCTCCGTGATTGTTAACGGTACCACTGCTTTCATGATTTGAAAACACACTAATAATGTACAATGTAGCTAAACTGGAGAAATTTCCTGCATTGGTTTTCCCAACAGGAGCTGCTCCAACAGTCATTATACCGCTTGAAAACCAACGGCAGATTGAAGGGAACCTGATCGACCTAGCCTGCCAGTTCTCAGGCGAATCAATCCATATCCGTTGGTATAAGGATGGTCAGGAAATAGGCTCTGATGGACACATTCGAATTGAAATCTTGGACAATGGGCAAACTCGTCTGTCTATAAAAACACTAATGCTAAAGGACGAAGGGTCGTATCGATGTGTGGCAAGCAACGAGTTTGGTTCCTCATCAACGAAGTGTTTCATGAGAGTTGAAGGCGAGATTTGCATGATCTCTTCAATACCGTTTGGTTATATATATATATATTTTTTTTTCAGTGGCTTCGAGGGGTATACAGCGGGAACCCATCTCTCACCTTCAATTCAGTGTTCCGTTGAGAAATAAGCGAGCGTTGGAATATCAAGACATTCACTTGGAGTGCACTTACAGCTCTGCAGAGATACCAAAAATTACATGGTATTTACTTGAATGATAGATTTTTAGTAATGATCTTCTGTAGCATTTTGCCATTCAGTCGACTGATGACCGCCGATAAAACAGGTCTTTTAATCACCAGGACTGCTCATGTCCCGTTTTCAACAAAGAAAGACAGGAAGTACAAGTAAAATTATACTTTCTGCATTCCTCCGCTGAAATGGAACGTGAGCATTCCCAACAGCTGCGGACAATAGAGACTTTGTTTTATCAGTGACGAACAGTCGTCCCGACTGACAAAATGGTATATAGAGCAAAACCCCGTATTCGCGGTTGAGAGCTGCGAAAATAGCACATTAAACACCTAATCGGCGTCCTCAGTATCCGCGGTTGAGAGCAGATACAGAAGACCACGAGTAGGTTTTCAACGTCCAATTAAATTTCTGGAAATATAGAGGAAAAATTCTGAACACATCCATATGATTTTGAGAGTGACCTATTCTATGTAAGATGATGATATCGTGCGGTCTCCTGCTCTGCTCTGCGAGAAGGACATGAACTGCTTTTTCTCCAGCTCGAGTGTTCAAGCTACATATCCGTTAATCATTAGTAAAAATCAGCTTTCCAAGTAGGGCTAGTTTTCTTTTCAAGTTACCCCTGTTTTTCTTAATAGTGGCGGCAAGCTCCCGTCAGTAATTCGATGTTGCCAACAATTAAGTGCATCCAACTGCTATCACTGTTACATGACGCCACCCCGAAAAATCTTGCCATGAAATGATGAATCTTGAGACCACTAATGACAAGTCCTACGGACTAAGCCTTTTTTACTACGAAACTCTACTGAAGTTAACATCTTCAGACTTCGTCATGATAATATAAGCTCAGAATTCCATTATATTCCATTATTTTTATCTCAGAATGTTATTAAAAATATTTTGTTTTATTATATGAACAGAGGGCCTTTAATGATTACTATCATTAGCTACAAAGTCATCTCAAACTGGATCTTATTTGAGAATTGAACTTCCCATAAGAAAGCAGCAGCAGCTGCTGTAAACTGTATATGCTGACATTCGCTACTACCCGCGAATACGGGGTCTGAGTGTACTTTGCTTTTCTGCCAGCACCTGCCACGGGGTAAATTGTATTACCAGGCTCAAGGACGGTGATGAACTGTCTGAATCAGACAGAATAAAAATGGAAACGTTCCCTGATGGCAAATGTAGATTAACTATATTTCGAGCGACTTCCTTTGACGATGGCCTGTACCGCTGCGTAGCTGAAGACAGCACCGGAACAGCGAACACAAAATCTAGGGTTACAGTTAAACGTAAGTAGTTTAAACAAATAGTGGCCGTTCCATTTTGCATGCACTGACTTGCATACACCCAGCGTCAATTATTCAGCTACATTCTGTAATCTGAATATATTCAGCCGTGTTTGCTGATATTGGTCCAGCCAAGAAAGCAGAAAAGAAGGGAAAGCCTCCACTGTTTATAGAGCCACTGCGTGACGTGAAATCAGCTCAAGGAGAAGCAGTCCGGTTGGTTTGTCAGGTTCAAGGAGATCCATCACCTTCAATAAGATGGTCTGGAATTATAGCTTCCGGAGCCAGCAACATAGTCCTTTTTCTAGGTTGAAGGATGGCGATCGTGTATATAACGGCGGGAAGTATAGCATCAGTTGCTCTGAAGATGGCCTTGCAGAACTGATTATTCAAAAGTGCACTACGTTTGACTCAGGGTGCTACCGATGCGTAGCAGAAAATGAGTACGGATCAGCGAGAACATTGGGTACAGTCAAGGTTACCAAGGAAGAAAGTAAGGCACTCATGAACTTGGAGGATCAGATAAAACAGGGAAAAGCGCCTGGTTTTATCCATCCACTTACTGTTAAGCGCATCACAGCTGGAGGATCTGTTGTTCTGGAGTGTCTTCCGTATGGAAATCCCTTCCCTGATATACGATGGCTTAAGGATGGGGTTGAAATATCCCCCAGTGAGCGCATCAAAGTTAAAGCAGAAAAGGATGGCTGGCAGCGTTTGTTCATAAGCGACGCTCTGTTGTCAGATGATGGTTTCTACCGCTGCGTTGCATCAAACGATTTCGGTACGAACAGCACCAAAGCAGAGTTGATCGTTGAAGGTAAGCGATTTCCCGGTCTTCGCAGAATGTTACACTTTACTTACTTCAGAAGATCTGGAGAAACGTATCTCACAGGAACCCGTCGTTGAGCCTGAACTCCATCAAAAGCCTAGGTTCAAGCAGGGGCTGGAAAACATAACTATACATAAAGGCTCTCCAGCGGAGTTTGAATGCTTCCCCGTTGGCATCCCTTATCCAGAAGTGCAGTGGTATGATTGACAAATGCTAAAGATTTCCTGAAGCTCATCATTAAACTACAGGTTCAAAAACGGCAATCCTCTTATGCCGTCAGACAGAGTAGTTATGTGGAAAGACCATTGGGGTTACCAACGATTGGTCATTTTAAACGCAGAACTGGAAGACATGGGCGAATATAAGTGCCAGATATGCAATGCTGAAGGTTCCGCTGTTTCAGAAGGCAGTCTGACCGTTCTTTTCGGTGAGTAAATAAACATAGCGTTTTTCCATCGTAAAGCCCCTTACGACAGATGCGTTCGAGAAAGAGGTGAAAGGCCTTGCGGCAGCTGTCAGAAGTCACAGAGAATTCGCTGATAAGCCAGAAATTGCTTTGATCTTAAGGCATTTGAAGAACAAGCATGCATTTTCTGGCTTTCCTGTCATTTTTGATTGTCTGGTGAAGGGACCTGATGCAATGGAAGTTCAATGGTCTGTTATTATAAAAGACGCCACTGGTTTTTAATTTTGCAGTTTACTTCAGGTTTCATAACGGAAAACCCATTGATTCAAACGACCGAGTCTCCATGCACTATGCGGGCGGAGGTTCGTACGCACTGGTTATACACCACGCGGAAGCACTGGATGGGGGTGAATATGTTGTCGAATTCAGAAGCCCTGGTGGAGTAATTAGCAGCTCTGCTGTGCTTGACGTAACCGGTCAGTCTTCAACATTCAGTTCAGCAATATTGCGTTTGTTACCTGCTTGCTTATGTAATTTAGTCCCTCAGTTGGACACCATGTCAATTGAGGCTCGGTCTAACTCGCTGTCTCATCGACCTTACGAAGCGATCACAAGGAGATCAAAATATGTTGGCATTCCGACCCCTCCAGATCGTGGTCCCTTTATTGCTGAGGTGACTGGCCATTTTCTTACGCTGTCATGGATTCCGACAAAAAGGGCCCCGCCCCGCTATTCACAAGTAACCTATATTGTGGAAATGCGGGAGCTTCCCTACAAGGAATGGTATGTTGTGGACTTCAACATTCCACAGCCTTGCTGCAAAATTCGAAATATGGAACACGGCAAAAGTTACCAATTCCGCGTGAGGGCAGAAAACTTGTATGGCATCAGCGATCCGTCACCACCGTCACCTCCTTCACAATTGATGGCTCCACCTCAGCCAGTTTTAGGTAGCCAACAGAATTATGCATTTTTTGTAAACAAGGCTTTACTAAAATAAGTTGCGCGATTAATATTCTAAAAGCAGCTTACTTGCTCAAGCTACGACAGAGATGAATAAACATAGGTTTTGTATTAATACAGTAGGTGATCCATTATCCGGAATCTGAAATGCTCCAAAATCCGGAACTTTCGATTGTTGACATGACGTTGCAGCAGATGACCTTTTGCAACGTGTCTTTTGCAGAATAGCGTGGGACTGCTGCAACTGCAAGTAACACATTCAGTAATCTGTGTGCGACGCCTATGTAACTGGTTTTCGCTCTCAGAGGTTTGTACAGGGCTGATGTGATGTGGAGAGAAACGTTACGTTGTCTATCTTAACGTGTGAATTTAAAAAGCTTGTCTGTTTCGCTTGCTGCATTGCTGGTTAATTGCTGCTACTAGTTGCTCAGCCTTTCTACTTGCTCTGAATATCTGCCACGAATACCCGTATGGACAAGAGTGGTAAGGAAAAGAGGACACATTCATGCAACAGCCTGCATATTACAAGATCCGGAAAATTCTGAACTCCGGAATACCTCTCGTCCTGAGCATTCCGGATAACGGATCACCTACAGTATAAGCGACCTTACGCTTTCTGCATTTTGCATTTAACGTTTTCGCCCTACAAGAGAGTGATATAAGCAACTCCTGCTTCTACGCAGCGTACAACAATCAGTTGTCTCAGTAACCATAAGAGTAAGGGTAATGCAGTCGGTTTTTAGAAAGTCACCTGAATCGTTTACGTAATGACTGCCTGTATTTCAGTTGTTCTCTTTCGGTTAATTCAAATAAGTTTTTTAGTCTTTGCATGAGCTTTAAACGCTCAATTCGTTCAATGACCAGAGAATTTTTCTTTAACGTGATGAGAGAACACAATTGACTTTTAGTTTGGCAACAGATACAGACTATGTGACCTTAACCGCTACTATTCAGACAAGAACAATCGTCCCATACCCTTGCTTGACCCATATGCTCAAATTGCCATTCAGAAAGTTTATGGTGAACAATACGGTAAAATATTGTGACATGGTGAAGTTTTACTTCTAATTCATTACTTGTTAAATTGTACAGCATGTGCTCCTTGGTTTTCGCCAATGAAGACTAAAAATTTCTACTGCGCCAGCCAAGGAAAGGTGACAGTTCCTTTACAAGTGCACGGTTACCCAGCACCGACAATAACGTGGTATTTCCGTGGTTTGGAGCTGAATACTTCCTTGCCAATCACGAAATATGAGTAATTCAGCATGGTATTTGGCTTACGACAATAAACGTACAATGAGCACTGTCTTCAGCATACGGAAATGTGGCGCAGAATGCTCACTGACCATTTCCGCCTTCACTAAGGAAGACGTTGGACAGTATCAATGTAGAGCAGCCAATGACAATGGCGATGCACTGCAGGATTTTATGATCGATATTGCAGGTTCGTAGCAATCGTTGTAGCATCATTGCCTAATAAGTACTAAGTCAGCTTGGCGTCTAAACTTTTCTTCTTGCAGTTCGTCCTTGCTTTATCCAGCCGTTAAGAAGTAAGGTAGTTAAAAGCGGAAACGTATGCTCTGTTGCTTGTCAGATAGATGGAACGCCAATGCCGGAAGTTAAATGGTTCAAGGTGAATTTTAGTACGATTCTGATCGGAGAAAAATCAATTTTTTACGCAGGACTGGAAACCCCTTTACGAAAGCAATCGTATCAAATTTGTCTTTGAGCCACCTTCTACATATTCCTTGATCATTGAAACTCCATTGTCGCGTGACACAGGCGTTTACACGTGTGTTGCTTCTAACGAAGCTGGGAAGGTTTCATCCAGCGGTACAGTGACCATCGAAAGTAAGTGTTTTCTCTAGGCAGCGAAATCAGCTTACAGTCGCACAGGTATAAATTACGGTAAGGATTAATAACGTGATAGCTTTTATTTCACTAGGAGCACAGCTGCTTGATTGACACCAATTTTTCTTTTGCAGTGGAGCCATATGATTATTAAAAAGACTTCGGTGCGGACGGATAAGCTTGATTGCATCCGAATGTTGGAAACGTTTTATGCTTTCATGGTGTTGCAGTACCATGGCACTGACGCTAACGCTGTTGTTGGCGCTAATGGGTTCCACGCTTGAATGGCATAGACGGAACCAATTATATATCGACTTGTTTCTAGGAATAGAAAGATGCGTAGGTTTTAGCGGTCACAGTCGGCCATAAATGNCTGATGGTCAGTTCAGGATATTTATTGGCTTGTAGGTACATACGCCATGTTACATCTTTCCTGGCTAACCTGAGCGAGCTGCTTTGCTGTTCTCGTTTTCAAAGGTCATGAACATTCTGTTTTCGATGACAAGTTTCGACGAGTGTACATTTCATCCCAGTAAAGCAGCTTACTGAAAGTTCTGGTTAGTCCTTGAGAAACGTTAGCCAGCTGACGCCAAGTTGCTTGATATTTTGGAAAATATTTCATTCCGGAACTAAAACGGACTTCCAACATCATTATTATCACTATTATTCTTATTATTATTACTCTGAAAATGTAATACCTAACGGTTCTTCGAATTTCATTCGTTCTGTACAGATTAAGCCGTTTATTGAAAAGCACAAAAATATTACGAAGCTTCCGGAACAATGGCATGTCTCATCATCGGCATGGATCACTATTGCACACAAAATAATAATAGGGGCTTTCCTGAATGCGTTCCACAAACAAATAAAATACCTCCTACTAGCACTGCTAATCCCACCGTACCGCTGGTCACTGTACTGAAAGGTAAGTGGAGCGATTGGACACGCAATGTCTCATCACCTGGTCATGTAGTCAGAGTCACAGCAGCGGCGTTACCGGCTAAGCCTAAACCAAAAATTGAGCGGAAATATGTTTTCATTTCGGTTTCATGCGAAATCTGGGAACTCCATGTTGCAGTCAGAGTCCATTTTGGGCTTCCGCCTAGCTGCTGTATAGTTACTGTGTGGTACTGCCTTACTTGCTTTTAGTTTCATCGGTCATCTAAGAATTATGTAGCACTGTCAGGCACAGTATACGTAATTGTTCTCCATTTTTGGTTAGGCTTAGGTGGCTCGAAGTTACTATGACTGCCTGCGCCAAGTTGCTTGCAGTTGGCTTTCTATAAACAAGTGAAACGGTTCCGCATGGCATTTTTGGGTCATGTAACATTCGTGCCCGTACGCGATTCAGCAGGAGAGCAGGAAATGCTTAGTATAGCGTTTCGCGGGACATTTGCAACCTTGCACACCTGCGATCGCTACCTGTTCAGCGGAGTTGCTGGATAAAAAGGAGAACTGAGAACCGCACAGTCACCGTAGTGTATACGTCTGATTTTCCGCCATGTATCTTGCTTATCGCACCGTATGCTTGCACCTTAAAGTGCTGTCATGTTCGCTGTGAGTTTTGAAACAGTTCTTGTAGGCAGCCTAAGCCTAAACCTAAGCTTAAGACGCCTGAAACCCTGGTCATTCATTTTCTACGTAAACTGAAAATTAGAAGCGCTCAGACTGCGTACCGTCAGCTCAGTGTAGACGCCACAATAAAGCCGCCAAGTGATCGGTGCACACGATACAATAAAGCCGCTGCAGTTCAATGGCCTCTTACGCCATGCAATCACGGGTCATCAGTAACCGGATTATCAATCATCACAATGCTGTAGCATGACGCGGGGATGGCTGCCGTGGGTGGCCAAATTCCGGGCACAAACGTTACAAGACCCGCATTTTTTTGCTGTTGCTCACAGTAACTAGACGCTGCCAGAGCCAAACTTCTGGGATCGCCGTGGCAGGCAGACGGTTGATGAGCAATCTTTTCTGGGAAGCATTCGGGAAACACCATAATAATAAAGCTGAAGTTCGTTACTTCGTAACGGCATACGTGCACTTGTTTGAAGAAACATACGGAACGCAGCATCTTTTTGACAGACGCACTAACGGCTTCTGAGCGCCGCAGTCTGCCTCCGCAGTGTTATGTAGACTGACTGTGACTTCAGATGGTTTTTAAGTTGGAAAGTCTGAGGGAAGTAACTGTTAAAAGGTGCAAATGTGGATTAATGACTGATGAAAGCAGAAGGGAAAACTAAAAAATGCAACTTAAGAAATTCAGAAAAAAAGAAGTAATGAAGGTCGGCAAGGGGAGATGAGGTGCGGGCGACAAATGTAAAGCTTTTCTTTTTTCATGAAAGACCCACTGATAGGTATAAACCTTTTGTTAACATTAGCGACGCAGCTTTCGCGTCAGCATAGACCCGTCGTCAGCTTCTTTGTCAGCCGCCCAGTTAACCATACAGAGACGCAAGCGCCGCTTCAGACCAACCGCAGCGGTTGCATAAACGAAAAGTGAGAGCGGCTCTGCTTCCGCAGCACCCGTTTATTCTGGTTGGTCTGGAGGGGCGCTTCCTCTCTGAACGGGTTGACTGGGCACGATAAAAGACGCTGATGATCAGTCTAGGTTGACCCGTAAGCTCCGTTGTTAATGTTAATAAAAGTATAGCGGACCCTCAAGCGTTGGCCGTGACACCCTTCCGTGTTAATGTCACTTGACTAATGAAGTTTACTACATCTCGATGATAAAGAACAGTAGATATACATGGCAACGGTAGAAAATGCGCACACAGCACTACGGCGCTTGATTCGCTTCTGACATTGCAGCAGCCAGACATGCCACCCGTTTCTCTGACTTCTCTGAGTGTTTCTGTCCCCATTTTCCGTTTTCCACGTTATCACGCTTGCCTGCGTCCATAACGTAGCGTCAGTTGCGCTAGGAAAGCTTTAGATCTATTAAAAGGTCTTTCGTCAAAAAGAACGCTTTACGAGAGAGAATTGGGTTTTGGGGCACATCGCCCGGTAAATTTTTTACCTAATAAAGGAGCAAGTGGCAAATAAGCAAGGCTTAGAAAAAAGGACTCCGCCGTGTCTATGCTACTTGTTCAACAACTAAGGACGCAGCGTTATGAATCCTGTCCCTCTTTGTTTCGCCCTTCGCTATTATGGTGGCCGCGTGACTAAGGAAAGTCTTACTGCCACATGCCTTCTCATTTCGATCATAACGTCCCAGTACCTAA
>KN538379.1:1880302-1918673 GCA_000797535.1 Trichuris suis
GCGTCAACGTGAACGATGCGGCAACTTGATCTGCGTCAACGTCAGCCGCTCCCCGGTAAGGAGTACACACCACTAACTTTTTACGGAATAATGCCACTTTTCGCGAATAGCACAAACCTGACTACTTACAAAAATGCGATACTCAAGTTGTGGAATCCCAATCACCTATTGAGTTACTGAAATAACAGCAGCACGTGCCCGTTACTTTCTCACTGTTGGAGTGCTTCTAAAATGTAACGATGCGATTGGAATGCTTTTAGGTAGTGAATGAGTAAAATTTTTGTTTTGGCTGTAATCCTTGAGTATGAACGGAATATTCGCGGAAGCTTGTCTGACGAATTGTGTTGGTCTTTGGTGACGGCGATTGCTGATAACGCTAGAGCATAGTTTCTCAACTCTTTACGCGCCGGCGCCCCTTGGACATCGCTAGTGCCGTTTAACCGTAGCCGCCGTTCCAGTGTCGGTTCCTCAATGGTCGGCTGGAAAGCCCAAAGCGCTTATTCGACTACGAACACCTTTTCTTTCAGGTTCCATTCGTTTAGGCGCTAACTGACGCTGATCTGACCATGGTCAAACGTCTACTGTCCATCGCCCCTTGAGATTCACTGTTCTAGAGAATAGCTGTTTTTGATAGCGGTGATAGTGATGAATTGAACGCTGATTGCTGTCACGGGAAAACGTGAAAAATGCACTGACGCAGAAAAGTTTCCAGTCTCATGGAAAATAATAGCAGTTGCGTTATTTATTGCCAAAATTCGGGTAATCCAATGCGATTACATAGTTCTGCCTCGTAAATCAAAGTTATAGTTCCAAATGGATTCTAGCAGTCGCTTTATCTGCTTTTCTATCCTTCGAATTGTTTGCCCACGTAGTGATCGATTAGCAGGCTTTGTAAACTTCTAACGACGAAACACCCATTATACTGTCACTGTGGAATGTGAAACTGCGCTTCAACGTATCCAAGCGCCTTCGCGGCTGCAGAACGTTCTGTGCGTAGAGGCATCCACGGAAGGTTCCATGTGTTCGATTAACATTGTGTGATTGATTGACATCGCCTGTAGCAATCAATAATCCTTAGCTGTGAGTCTTTTTGATCTTGGAGAAATCGTTATGCAACTGCATGTGTTAGATGCTATCTTCTGCAGTTTTTAATGTGTAGGTGTTAAATGATCGTGCATTGAGTGTTACTGTTGATCGTTATGTTTGCTCTACTATAAGCTAGGAAAGGCAAGGGTAGGCAAACGATTGTATGCAGACTAGTCGAAACAGGCTGTGCTGCTAACCTGTTCTGCTCTGTTCCCTTGTTTGGCCTGACGTCAGCAGGAGTGGTAATATTAAATGGTTTATGCAGTAATCTGCCATTCTCACATTAGTCAGATCATTATTGTGTACGTACTGTTTTCAGCTGTATCGTTCGACTCGTTGGCAATAGTTCGATTCGTTACCTCTTTATTAGTATAAAGGATTTAGATGGGTTTTGTCGAAAGGGATTATTATGGTACATTTAGCCAGTCTTTGCCTTCGCTCGGCACTGGCTTTTCCCGTTTCCGACCATTTGGCATTGTTGCTTGATTGCATTCCTGCTTAAAACTCCCAGTTTACTGTTCATTCGTGAAATTTTAGGTTGTTTACGAGGACAGTGCTCCGCTGGACGTTTACTCTGTTTGCCATGTGCACACGCAAGCGCTCTTGCTGACTCTGAGGACCACCTCTTCCGTAGGTTCGTCATTAGGTATAGTGTTCTCAGTTTTCAGGATTGACTCTAATCTGCTGTTGCAGGAAACCGCGACTATGATCCAATGGAAAGCGGTCCTTCGAGCACCGTTACCTCGGCTGTAACTGTTGAAAGACTTCCTGGTCACAGAGACGTCAGTTTAAACGCTGTTTCCCATCCCTTAAAGCTCCTACGAATCTCACGCTCGAAGTCTTCCTCTCGCTTATGGCAGCATATTGTGCCACGATTGGGCTCACGCTCCCAATCTGAACAATGCCTTTCCAAAAGCAGAAGGCAGCCGGGACCTGTTGAAAGTACCGTGATTCAAGTACGTATATTCTTCAAACTTTACCATACTTCGGTGTTTTGCTTCTCTTCTGTCTCGTCTTCTTCTTTTACGGTTTTTATAACTTTTGCAAAGCTAAAATTTCACTTGTAGTTACGTGAAATGCGATGCGAAGCTTTCGGGGCTACTATTCCTGTCATCAGCGGAAAATTTTCGTTACGCTGAGGATGGGCAAGAGTAGCCCCGTTAGCTTCCCGTCGCATTTCATGTAAGTACAAATGAAATCTCAGCTTTGCAAAAGGTAGAAAAACCGTATAAGAAGAAAGTGAAACTAACTAGAACGTGAAGCGGGATCTGTTGCCTTTTTTCTTTTGTCCGCCGGAAAGGAGAAATGTCTTAGTTATGAAGTTCTACTATTCTAGAAATCTTTTCAAAACTTCTTTAAAGTACATTATGGCTACTAGGACGTTATCTTTATGGCTGACCAGCGATAATTGCTTTTTCCACGTGGGTACTTTTCCAAATGCCCATCCTGGCTTTGCCTTTCTGTTCCGATCCTATGATCAGCTGGTAGTGCACTTTCAGTGCTACAGGAGATGATATGCCACAATCATTGCACCTAAAGGTGCAATGATTGTGGCATATCATCTCCTGTAGCACTGAAAGCTGTTTTTTCTTGTGTGAAGCTCATTAGCAGTTATTTTTCCGTCGAAATGAATAAGCATTCCGCAGCAGCTTTATTTCGTATTCAAGTGAAGGAAGGAACGTAACAAATTTGTTATCCCTCACTTGTACTCTCTTCAGTGCAACTACTAGAACTCCAGTATTTCTATTAGCAGTATGTTTCCCAAACCGTCTAGATTCTACCTGAGTACTATGTTTTTACCTCAAGGAATTATCTGATGAATTGTACATCCATATTGCGGAAAGAAAGCGATTTCCCATTTTCAAGCGGTCTGCATTTCTGCCAACTTACTCATCATAGGCTACATTTGCTGTTTGGAGAAAATAGGCAAAATCGTGAACATTAGAGTAAGCTAGCGAGGTGATGTAAGGATGTCCATTTATCAGAGAAACTGGAGTCCTTACGTTTGTCGTTAAATGCTAATCATATTTCGGGGGTTTGGGATACTCGTGTATTGTTCTACTTACATTTATAGTTGTAATTTAAGAAACAACAGCTTGGAACAGCACTATTGCTATCCACACAGGTTCCCTGATAGCACACTTACAGCTGTAGAACTGCGCGAATGCAGCAGGAACGCGTAGTAGGAAATATTTCATCCACAGCGCTCCAAAATCCGGAACATTTTTGAGCGTCGAGACCATGTCACAAATGTTCCCTACATAACTTCATGTGATGATCCTGTTGGAAAATAGCACCGGACAGCTAGCTAGCTGCAATTAAAAGTAACACAGTCGCTGATGAACTTGACACTAACGTAAGAACCATCGATGCCGACGGCAGGATCTGGTGAATCCCAGAGCCTCCGCTCTAATTTTGGCTTTAATAACGAAAAACGGGTTTAACGTGGTTTTGTCATAAAGTCTAAAGAATTAAAATAAAAGGTTTACGACGAACACCGTTGTTAATGAGGCGGACAACTCCGAAGGAAGGAAACATTTTTAAAGATCCCGTGAAAGCAACATAAGCCAAATAGTTTTATCCTACAGATTTTCAACATATTTTTTACAATTGAAGAACATGGGGTATAGGTTTCATAATGCTATGGTTATAAGCGTAATGGCTATTGTGCAATAAAATTCCCGTAAAGTCTAATCATGATTATAATTGCATCGTCAGAGTAACGAAGTTGGTTACATTGATGCTCCAGTAGAGCTTACCGAACTCTCTCCATTAGTAAAGCGTGCGAACAGTCCCACAAATTTACCCAGTCTTTCTTTTCGGCTGATTGCCAATTCCACGTTTGTATTGATATTAACAGTTGTCAGGTTAAATCCATTTTTGAAAGAAAAATTGAAGAAAAGAGCAGCATGTCTGAATTTGGTAGGATGTCTGCTTCTTGCAGCCTTTACAAGTTATTTGCGTTGTTGCCAAGGAAGAAGCATTGTACTTTCTGCTGATGCCTATTGAATGGTCACCAACAATGCACTGTAACACAGTGAATTATGTATTTAGAGTCGGTTTCATGGCTGCCTAGACGCGTGTCCTTCAGCATGTGTCCTTCCGTTTTGCAAATTGCGACGCAACGTCGTTATCACGAAGCGTCGAGACGGTATGTTTGGCTTCACTTTACAGGTTTGCTTTCGTACTTTATCTTAAGGGAATTAAGCAGTATAGGAACCTCGTTTTTTAGTCGTACGTGTTCGAGCGATTGAATTACAAAACCCTTGAAAGAACTACTTATGTTGATCATGTAGCTATCGACTCCCCTTCATTCGAAGCTGGACTGCGATGCGGTTTGCTCGTTTTTTGCCTTAACCGTAACAGTATATCGCCTTTTAGGGGATATAATTTTGAGTATAAATGGAATCGATGTGCGCAACTTTACCCACCAGGAACTAATCAGAAAAATTAAAGGTAGCAAATCCCTGCATATGACTGTCTTGTTCAGTAACAACATGGAAAAGATCGAGCTTTATAGCCGTTCCATTAAGCTTTTGGTGAGAGCTGTTTTGTTTTACAATTAGTTCGTTTTCTGCTTCATTGAAGTGAACTAATTTCTTAACCTCGCATTCTTTGTCTTTCTCGTGTATGTGGGTGGTTAGTTGAGTGGACAGTCCGCACGGCTTATTTCCGCCTGCCTGGACAAATGAAGGGAATTAAAATGGGCGCCTTTCCTTCGATGTTGTGTGGTCAGATTTCACGGAACGTTTAGCCGTCATAAGCAAATGTTAGTACATCCACTTCAAACTTACAGATTTTAAGCCTATGGCATCGCGCCACCAGATTTTTAATTCATTGATGCAGTGAACTATTGCTTCTAATCCATTGTCAGCGGTTTTATTGGCTTACCTCTGTGAAAGCGTAGAAGTTTGCTTCGGCTGCGAATAAGCTGGTGTCAAATGAATAGCAATGCAAGCCCGCAAGGTGAAAAACATCGTAAGGCTTCACTCTCGATTGCTGTGAATATCATGTTGTCCCAGTTGGCTTTTCTGATGAGCATATGTTGCAGCGTGTAGTTGTGATTTGACTGATATAGTCATTTATGATTGAAAACTCCATTGCATAACTTGCGTAGTTTAGAAGCGTACAAGTTGCTGCAAAGCCGTCAGGTTTGACATCTCTGTATAGCTGATCATTATCTAGACTTAAATGCTTATCATTGTTCTTACATTTTGATGATCTTGCTCGAGCATAAATGAAATTCCATTCAGTGTAGTAGGTGATTTGCAGATATATCAATACATTCTAAAGTTTCGGAAGACGGGATGTCTTGTAACGGGCTTCGGTATTTTCATAATTGATCTTCAGTTCACGGCTTTGGCCCGTTTTGTGAGTCTGTAAATAAACTTCAAAATGGCCTACCAGCGGATAGATGAGCAGACCGTTAGAGAAAATACAGAACAATGTCTAACCGTACGTTTCGGAACTGCTCTTGTTCCGTCGCCCTCCTTTACACCGCTGACGACGGAACGTGAACAGTTCCGAAACGTACGGTCAGACATTGTTCAGTATTTTCTCTAACAGTCTGCTCATCCATCCGCTGAAAGGGCGTTTTGAAGTTTATTTATTACAGACACATAAAACGGACCAAAGCCGTGAACTGAAGATCAGTTATGAACATTCTGAAGTTGCAACAATGTGTAGATAGAAAAGGATAGAACATGAGAGAACCCACTGATGAAACGGTCGATGGAATAAGTTTCTTCTGAATATTTCACTGTTCTTCAAGTCGATGCTTTCTATGTGTTTTTATGAATTACTCGTTCATCCGTTTTGGCTTTCTATTAGTACATGTCAAATCATTAGGTCAGTGAAGAAGGTTAGCGCGTATTCTACCAAGGCCAGTTATCCGTTTTTTAAATTTCTTCATCAGGTGTCAATTTTTTGTACATTTTCAACTTCACGTTATTAGCATATAATTTTTGTCTTGTAACTGTGATTCAGTAATGCGGGTTGAGTTTTGTTGTAAAGAGCTGTGAAAGCAGGGAAATGCACAGTTCAACTGACCAGAAAGCAAAACAAAATGCTTTGTGTTGTCTTCAACAGCTTCCGTTGTAACGTTGTTCCGTCGTTCATTTGTTCATCTTGTCTGTAAAACAACTTCCTTCGTGCAGCCGTTGCATAGTGTTTACAAGCAAGGAATACCTTCATCTGCTAAGTACGCCTTTGTCAACTGATTGTGACGATGCTACATGGTGAATGTTTCTGGCGCATCATTTGCAGGTTAATTCTTCTCGTTTTCATGACTGTTAACTACTTGAGAGCTTGTGGAGGTAGCACAGCAGGCGCGAGTCTAAGAAACTCTGTGGCGGTCGTAAAACAGAAAGTCGGGATCCAGAATGCTCGAAATCTCGAACGATCGAAATCTTGAAATTAGAAATCTCAAATAGTTTAAGTCGAAATGGTCGAAATCCCGAATAGTCATATTGTCAAATAGGAAGAAATGCCTGAACGGCCGGAACCTTCGCATGCGTTTCATTCCTGAAAGGACAATAAGGACAAGAATAGGAAGGAATCCAGAATGAACCGAAATCCTGAAAGTCAAATTTTAAGGATGCTTCGGAAGTCCAGATGACCAAACGCCCAAATGGTCCTATTGTCGCTGTTTTGTACTAAAAGTTGCTAAATGGTGGTTACCTTTCGACTGCGAAGGCATTTTTGTGTCGCGACTTTGCTCTCTTTGCACCTCTGTAGGTGAGCCTTGGGACTGCTTGGTTCTCTTTATTTGGATCTTCCTTTCCTTATTCTGTTTTCATTCTGTTGCATTAGATAACTATATAATCATTTTGCTGGAAGGATCACATCGTCCAATTCCTCCTGCACGCACAGTTCATGTTGTTTGGTTATTCTGTTCCTGTTCAGCGCGTTTTGGTTGCTAAGTGTTCTTGCATTTTGTTCATTAGTATTGATGACTAAAACTGCCCTGTAGTAAGAAGTTCAAGTTTCATCACTTTTAACTTTTCCGAAATGCTGAGGATTTATGCAAGCTAATGGAGAACCACGGTATATTTCTCGTTTAAGCAAGTTTATTGAACACCGCTTTTGGAGAACACATTCTCTTTCTCGTTATTATAATCTGGCGGAAGTAGTTTGTCCTAATTCCATGGCACATTCGGAAATCGCAATTTCTCAAAATGTTCTTCACTGATCTTTCCACCTCTTCAAAAGTAGATATCTCCTTTTCTATTCTTCTAGTTCTGAACTGAAAGGGCGTAATGGTTACAGGTTTCCATTAGTTTCTGGGCCCTCGGTATTCCAAACTGCGGGGTGAGTTTGAGCCGGAGGTATTAACTTTCCTGTATTACAGGCCACGTGAAATAGAGGAGCTTCGTCTCGGCAAAAGGAACTAGACTGGATTGCCACTTCCTTCTCCAGTGGATCACGTTTTGCCAAAACTCTTCACCGTTGCGGAACACAGCGTGTATCTTGACGCAATGCAGAACTTCCGTACTAGTCTTCAGTCACTACTTTTTCCGTTTTGTTGTGGATATCTGTAATTAAACTTCACAAGTGCCCTACCAGCAAACAGGGCACCGTCATCGCTGAAAGATATCCCTCATTTAGCAAGCATAAGTATTAATAAAAAGCAACCACAATAGGACAATTTGGCGTAAGCATTTGGACATCTGGACTACCGAACCATACCTAAAATTTGACTTTCAGGGTTTCGGGGTTCCTTCCTATTCAGGAACCTGTCCTTTCGGGAATTAGAACGGGAAGTCGTGTGAAGGTTCTGGCTGTTCGGATACTTCTTGCTATTCGACAATATGAGTTTTCGGGATTGGACTTATGAATCAAGTTCAAGAAACTGGAGTAGTCTAATAGTAATTATCGTTCAACCTCGCTTCATAAGACTTGTTCATTTTCAGCGGCAGGTGTTAATACGTTCGTGAGCATTTTGTTTTCTAATCGGTCTATGGAGTTTAAGTATTAAAGGATGCAAATTGAAAATTGGTTGATTAGTAACAGGTCCAAATTGTTTCTTCATCCTTCTTTTAACGTTAAACCCTGTTTCTCTCTGTATGGCCACAACAAATAGGAAAAACCAAATTTATTGATAGCAAACAACTGCGTAGCTTTCGGAACTGACGCGTTCCGTCTTCAGCGCTCGAACATTCGCTTTGTGTATGCAGCAACAGTTAAAGGAGGTACCACAGCGGTCCATGTCCAATATTAATACAGACCATTGGCACTGCGATTTCCGTCAACTGATTCTTCCCTCCTATGTCAGTCCTGCTATCGCTGTTTTTCTTCATCGTCGGTATTCTTTCTTCCTGTCAACATTCCCACCACTCCTCTGACCCCTCCCGCGGCTCCCTAGCTTTCCATCGTCCGCCTAACCTTTCATCGGCTCCCAGTCACATCGTTGGCTCATACCGCTCCCCCGTTGCTGGTCTAGACTACACCAGTACCTCGCTATAGTTGCGCAATTGGTTCCAGGCCACCGCAATAAAGCGAATATCGCAATAAAGTGGGTCAGGTGAGATTTTGTTTTCCTAGCGCCGGAGAACAGTTGTCCTGGTCAAGAAGATCTAGCTTTTCCACTGCGTGTAACACGTGCAACGAGACTGAGACTAAAGGACAACGCAATTGCCATAGATAACACATCTTTATTGCTAAAAAATTGCTATTCACTATCCGAACTCTCAACGAGTCGTAGCAATTTCCGTGGCACAGGTCCTTGCTTCGAAGAATAGAGATGACCTGTCCAGCGCGGACCGACAGCCAGTTTACATAGTCAATGTTGCAGGCGCCGCGGCGCAATTATAGCGAGGTATAGGTGTATTTCCCTTGCGATATGCAGCATCCTGTCCGGCGAATTAAAAGAGGAATTAGGTTTCTGCCTTCTTTTTGGTGGTTTGGGTAACCTGATGTAAGTTGTAGTAATAATTCAGTGAACTTTGTGTGCGCTTAGGTACACGTTTTTGATAGATCTGAATTTGGTTGTGATTGATGATCTTTCAGAATTTGCTGGTGGATAAAGAATTTGAGCTTTCTGTTTTGGACAAACAAGAAGAGCGACTAAAGAAAAGTGAAGCACCGCAAGGCGAGATTTGTTGATTGCCTCTATAGTTGCGTTTTAGAATTACCGTTATTATCTGGGGAGCACATGCTGGAATTAATGAAAGATAATTTCCCATCTGCACAGTCAGTGAACATACCTGTCTTGAAAGAACGACATGGCAGAAGAGCATGGGGCATAGAGCACGGCAGCATATCGTCAAATGAACGCCACAGTGCTCATTTGTTTAATCCGGTTTCCACCCACTTCAGACAACTGACGGAGTTACTTCGAATTGATTCTTCTTCTGGATCGCAGTCGAAAAGCAGCACAGACGACGGTCGTTCCCTGTCGTTAGCGTCAGCTGATTATTCGTTATCTGGAAGTTCTGAAGAAAGCACAAGATTGTGAGGTTTACGGTGCACGAAAAGGCAGCTTCTTAGCCAAGCGATAGCTTACAAAGACTGCTTACGGCTGCCGCAACACTTAAATCCTGTGGCAGCACACATTAATGCGTTTCATGGGTTAAACAAGTCCTGGCTATAGTTTCTGATCCTGCATTCGCTTGAGCTTGGCTTTATGCAACATAAGAATAAGCCGCTGTGATTTGAAACAGTTCAGATCGTTTTCATCTGCTCGTCAAAACTTTGTAGTCACTTAACATTCCGTTTTGCCGTATATCGGGCTCATTAGTTTTGATGCTTTCAGTGTACTTCAAGAAGTGTCAGTAATATTTATCATTTTTAAGATTATGTGCAACTATTCATATTTGTGATTTCCTGAAGTTGTCTGTTCACAGAAACGTAACATGGTCAGTGCGCGTAGGCTCTCCAATTGTGTCGTGCTCTCTAAAGGAACTCACAAGTAGTCTGCAACGGAGCAGCATGGTTTCACTAAAATAACGCAGATAGTCTTCAACTACAAGGGGGTGAAGCTTTAAGAAAGGACTCATCCCTATACTCTGTAGCATTGGAGAGAGCTTTTCATTCATGTGGATATGAATGTGAATCAGCGTTCATAATTTCAGTAGCGAGAGTTGCAGCACAAGATTTTTGTACTCAAATCTCCAGTTGATCTAAAGAATGTCATAGAGAGCGGCTATTGAAGTAGCGCTGTGTCAGTACATGATAACCCTAGAAATTTACTTAAGACTTCGTAACGGGGCTTTTTTTTTTTATAAAAAAAAAGCCCCGTTACGAAGTCTTAAGTAAATGACAGAACATAGGAAGTGCCCACGGAGCACTTAGGGACAATTCTGTCCCAGATAATGAGTTGTAAGATGCCCCCCTTTTTTGAGTTAATCTATTTTTAGATTTCTTTAGTACCTTCTCATTAGTTAGTTTTTCTTTAAACTCCCCATCCTGAGAATAGGTTAACAGTAAGAAGTATAGTTGCACAACGATTCTGTGCAGGCAGACGGCAGGGCCCGGTAAGTCTTGTCCGACTGTTCTAATTGAGTTTTTTTTTTTTTTTTTTTTTTTTTTATCAACGGTGGCTATAATTTCCGTATGATTTAAACGGTAAATAACCCTAGAAAATCTGTATCAGGTCGACGAATTGTGATCCTGAATGGGCACATGAGTTGCATAATTAATCTCCTCTAGCTGAAAGACAGAAGCAGTGATTCCTTTTACAGCGGACCCTGTTGCTAATTAGGGTTTTTGAAAGATGACTCAAAGTTTTGGTCCATATGGTGCCATGATGAGATCCATATTTCGGCACGTAAACTATTCTCGCAAGTTTAATCACCCCGATGTTTGCCTTTCGCTGCAATCTACACTTGGAATGACTGCTATTTGCTTATTCTTTTCGTCATAACAGGTGGCAATAAACTGCAGGCAGAAAATATCAGGTGCATGCATAATGCCTTCTTATTTAAGCTTGCGCTTGAATAGCCTCGAGTATTGAGCAACCACTTCGGCTGCCCTGGTAAGGCAGCTGAACAGGTATTTCACTGCACGAAAACGTTTTACAGTCATTTTCATTCAGTCGTTTAAGGCTCATTTTCGACATCATGTGTTTTTTCTGTTTAAACAAAGAAAGGCAGCACTAGAAGCCAAAAAATGTTATGTAGTGGAGTTGTGTGAGCAACTATCTGTTGAAAGTGATGGGCGCTTCCACATTGAACTTGTTGACACGCTGAACTGGTGATCAACTTCTACCTACCACAGTCTCTCCTCAGCTGCATCCAGTTTCCAGCCGGGCATATGCGGTGTCTTTGTCGTATAAGGACATCTGATTTCCGGCCGCAGAAACAGGGGTCGCAGTGGTCTAGCGGTCAAAGGAGGGATTCCATTCCATACCGCAGGTCCGGAATTCGAATCCCAGTTCCATTTCCACTGGAGTCTGGCTGTGTGACGAGCCGGCTGATGGAATAAATCGGTCGCATCATACCGGCCGTAGGCCGGTCTATCGCCGACCCCACTTCCGTGGGACAAAGGCATAAGAAAAAAATTTGTATATATACGCGAGCCAGAGGGAATTGGTGGTCGCATGTTGTAGAAATAAACGCTTTCTGTGTGTCGTTACGCTTGGCCTACTCTCGCATCTATTACCCTGCCACGAATTGACTACAGTTACTCTCAGTTGTGGCTAGCTGGCCGACGCCATTTTCCAACAGGATGATCACGGGAACTCAGGTAGGGAACACTTATGACATCGTTTCGGTAATGGAACGCATTCAAAAATGTTCTGCATTTTGGAGCACTCCGGATAAAGGATATCTTTACTGACTTCGCAAGTTTTACTAAGGAACAACTGAGCTTCAAAAATTAGAACATAAAAATTTAACAATCTCTTATGCACTTGTTTTTTTTTTGGTCGGTAAAGTTTTATTTCCATGGCATCATGCTTTCGTACTAGTCGTAGGAGCTGGCTTCGATTCGGGTGTTCGATCAGCGATTTCATCCGCTACCAGAGGTTTGTCTTCAAGAAAGGAAGCAAGTTTTGCTTGCAACAGTTTTCCAGCAAAATTGAAAGGAGATATCAAGCCAGAAGTGGAAGGGTCATTCACCTTTTTCTCATCTTTCCTTTCGTCTGCTACAGTTCTCCAAGGCTGATTGGTAAATCCAAAGCTCTGAACCGCTGCTTCACGCAAGCCATTCCTAAAATCAATCCACTTCCTTTCATGAAGACCCCAAAGCGAGATTCTTGGAGAAGCGTATCCTGATCCAAAAGTCACCGGTTGCATGGGATATGTCGGCACAGCTGTCACTCCTGCATCCGCTCCAACAACGGGCGCGATTCCTTCACGCTGAATGCTTTCCTTAGCAACTTGTTCAGACTGTGGTTTGGCAAGGGAACCTGACTCTTGTGTCTCATACAGCTTCGCTCCAGAGCTGCCACCGGGTGGAATGACCGAATTGACTTTTTCATCATTCGGCAAGAGCGGAACGAAAGGTGGCGGAATTAACGGCTGCCACTGATGCGACTTTTGCTTTGACGCAATCCTTTCGTTTGCTTTTTCATTTACGGTTTTCTCTGTTTTGGATGTCGACGCATGGATTCCTTGCCCTGGGTGACTCACAGGAGATAACCCTTCTTTTCCTTTGACTTCCACTTTAAAAGCACTAGGTTTCCCAAGTCCATATCCAATCCGCGATTGCTGTGGCGAAGCTGCTAGTGCCGATGGTTCTAATTTGTAACCTAAGGACGACTGATCGCCCTTTGGGATTTGTTCTTGATGCGCTGTTTTCCGCGGTTCATAAAGAGTATCTTTTTCCTGCTTTGGACTCTTTTTTGAGGTTGACTGCAAACTTGCATTCTGTAAAGCATGGTTCATTTCACCATCCAGTTCTAGTCCATTAGCTTCTTGACGCACAGTGCTAGTTTGAACTACATTTCTGTCTGATACCACTGAAGTATAGGTGGTAGTATGCTGTACAGACTCTTGATCACTGTACTCAGGTTGATGCACACGGGTTTGATTTTCCAAACTTGTTAACCGATGCTGGTTCAACGTAGGTACTTCTGTATCGCGTAGTGGGCTTCGCGATGGCGCAGTGCTCATTTTTTCAGTTGTCCCCTTGTAATCCGACTGGCTTGCAGCGTCATCGTTCTGTCCTTCTGCAGCTTCATACTGAACAGGTAACATCTTGTGAAGCTGACTAAATGGCTCTGATTGTATAGGTTTCTTATCCGGCTTGACTCGCCCAATTCTTCGCTGCTTGGAAGCGCCTGTCCCAACAGGCGCATATGCTGGGGCAACATTTGCTAACACTTCGGCATGAAGCTATATAACCGTATCTCTTTATCGACGACTCTAGAATACACTGAACTTACTTCGCGAGGAGATGAGCTAGGAATGGTCTGTTCCAATGGCAGGAAAAGCTCTTGTGAACGCCTTACAGTCACTTCTTCGTCAGGCATCTTAGTGGAATCAAATTTCATGTAGCTTTCATTGGTATACCCCCGCTGGAGTAACGTATCTGCGATGGAGACATGATCTAAATGCAGAGGGGCAAGAGGCATAGTTTTCGCTTTGCCAACTTTCAATAAATCTTTCGAGGGCTTTGCTGTTGCCATAAAGT
The DNA here is from genome assembly GCA_000797535.1 of Trichuris suis. Classification (NCBI taxonomy): domain Eukaryota; kingdom Metazoa; phylum Nematoda; class Enoplea; order Trichinellida; family Trichuridae; genus Trichuris; species Trichuris suis. Next base: position 1,893,962 of record KN538379.1, read on the forward strand.
GCAACTGAAAAAAGAAATTAACGTAAAAGAAGTTCGCTCTTACTTTGCCAGATTCTACCAGCTTCCTATTAGCCAGGTCGGCTCCGACTCCTTTCCGTAATTCTTGTTCCTGATCGATTGAACCACTTTTCCCGTTTCCTGAAGCATACAGCGGCGCTCCTGAGGGGACAACTGGACCTCGCCATTGCAATGGTCGGAGAAGGTTCTGAGGAGCTGTGATGTGTTTGTGTTCCTGTCGGTATATGTCACTGGGATAGTTCAATGGCTTTGGAAAAGTTTCCTGACGAGTAGGAATTCTCTTCTTGTCGTCCTCACCCTGTGAGAATTTTTTTGACGTTATTCCAGAAATAGATCCGTACTGAGCTTCAAAGCTGGGTCTCCCCGTTGCTAGTTCAAAATTCCACATTTTCGGTTTTCTCAAGGCAGTTATCTGTTGGGCTGGTGGCGAAATGAGCCTTAAATTTCCAGCTGCGTGAACAGGCCTTTCCTTGAGATCATGACCTAAAAACCCAGGAGCTTTTGCTCATAGGTAAACCAAACAGTCTGTTTGGGTCTGGGCCTTACCAACTGGATATTGTGATCGGAATGCAGCGATTGCGCTTTCCGACTTGGTAACATATGACGGTTTGTGAAACAAAGACGCTCCTAGAGGACGAACAGGTGGGGATTCCAATTCCTTGAAAAAGCCACCTGTTTCTTGACCAGCAGAATGATCCTTCAATGAACTTTCGTCTGCTACCTCTACAGGCTGAAAAGCCGCCTGATCTGATGTCTCTTTTCCTGTGGTCGATGGCACTTGCTCCTGTCTTGAAAGGGGAACTCCAGCGGTAGCTAGGGGTTCACCATTCCGAACAAACAACTGATCACCTGTCATTTCGTATGGCGATTGTTCCTCTTGCGACTTAGCCGATGTTTCATGCTGTGACGCCTTAGTTCCTAGTCCATGAATTATTTTAGAAATGGCCATTCTAACAGGCGCAGGTGCTAAGTTAGGCAGAAATAATGCACTGGTATCTTCTGTTGAGCTATAAGCCTGAGGCATGTTAAGTGCAGCAGCACTTTCCTGTTTCGACATTTCCGGTCCTTCCTGGTGCGTGATCGCAGAAGCAACTCGAGCAGCTGACTTAGTAGCACCTTTAGGTTGCACGGCCAAGTAATCATATTGCGCACGATCCTTTCTTTGCTCTTCAAATCCATTTTTTATTTGACCTAAAGCAGAGAATGCGTGGTTATGGATTAGTGATGCCAGCAGCCCAGCTTCATGCTAATGAGTGAATTCATACTTGGAGTGAAGCCAAGGTCATTTTGCAATGATAAAGGCACTTCTTTTGTATCTGACTCTGAAACGTGGGTGAAGCTCGTCTTCAATGGAGCTTTTTCATCTGGTTCAGATGCGAGCTTGAAAGTTGGAGTTACCTGAGGAGCAATTCTGTAATGGGTGAACGTGACTTAAAATCAAGGTCAGCACCAAGGCTTCTTGTGGTCTGCTCCTCTGGCTGTCTGAAGTGTCCAGGTATTCCGCAGGACGAAGTTTATGCCTTTGACTCATTAATGTTGACACGCTGAGCTCAGGTGCATGCACCAGTTTGGCTTCATGCATTGTTCCAGCACTGCCTAAGTTCTCAGCGTGAGCATGTGGCTCCATCACGTCCAACGGTCTATTCATATAGTCACGTTTTATACATGGCGTCGAAAGTCTCTCAACAAATATAAGACTATGCTTCGGTTCGAATCCACCGTTTACGAGAGCCGCTGATTTCGGTCCGTATAAGCCTGGTTGGAATGCCACTGCCGCTTCCTCAGGGTATGCCACTTGTTTGCCTTGAATTGTTCCTGTCGCTGACAAATCTTCATATCTGTCGATTTCAGAGCCAAAATTAAGAACATAAATTAAGTATCTTCACGTAACCTTTCCTGATGCAGTAGCTTAGGCAAGCGATAGTTTTCGTCTGCAGGCTGAGAACTGTGTCCTAAAATTTGCAGAGTTTCAAACTGTGCCTTAATATTAATACATTCAAGGACTGATGGTTTATACGACAATAATGTTCAGATACCATGTAAGGATGGGTTATCGTTCCTGGGGGATTCGCGCAGAGAGGTAGATTCGTCACCTTTACTTAAACCCGCAATTTTGCTCTGTGCTGGGCGAAGTACCACTGCTAGACCTGCTTCTTCTTCAGGCATACCTTCCAGCAAATGTCTCACAGGTCCTTTCTGATAATCTGTCTGAAATGCGTAACCAGGGTACTGTTATACTGCAGTTAGTACGTTACCATTTTTGGTAGGAGTAGACTTGGCTGAGATGGAGCTGCCTGCTTAATTAATAATTTGTGCTTTCTTATATCCTTCATATTGCCTGACGTTATCTGAAACGTGTGTTATAAGGGAGCAGTTGTCTTCCTGAACATTGTAGCATACGTCTCTAGCTGACTGTTGCTCTTGCTGGGCAGGCAAAGAGCCACTTATCCCATTTCTTGCGCTCAGTAATTTCTGTTGCAAGAATTGCCTATTCCAAACGTTTCTCGCTCCAGGCCAAATCTCTAATGAACCAGAGGTTTCTTCCGCTTGTGAAAACGGGACAGTCTTTTTCACAAATGAATCAGGTGCTATTTGCTCTTGGAAAATTGAAACTGTTTTTCCTGGCCTGCGTTCATCATTATACGTTTCCATCTCCTTTCGCTCCCCTTCACTTGTAGAAAATGGTGGTGAATTAGCCGCAGCGTCTGCCATATTTTTAGAGCTTCGCATTTGTGGTATATCACCACTGGCTTTGGGAGACTCACTGTCTAGTGCGATCCGGTGTTGACCATGAGGTGGCTGCCACTGTTTTACCACAGTGTTCGAGCGGATTAACTGTCGGTTCCGTAATGGCACAGGGAGATGTGCTTGCCATGAATTAACCCTTACCTTCGGCACTAGCCACTGCACCGCATCTCTCTCCAGTTCAGGTTTTCCTTCTTCTTTGACCACAAGGTTTGCTTGAACCATTCTTGAACCTGATTTTGCAAACAGTGGAAAGTTTGGTCTGTTGACTGCTTCATCCTTGTTCAGTTCGCTTGGACGATTCCCCTCATGTTCTTCCAATGCTTGGTATGTTTCTGCCTTTGTTGAAATGTCTTCCAAGGGCGGCTTGCTGTCATATAAAATTTCAGGGCCTCTTGGCTTCGCAGTGCTCATTTCTTTTTCATATGTCCCGAATTGTTCAGCATTTTTTGTACCTTCTGTCCATTCATAGGGATAATGGTTTGCCAGTGCTTGAGTATTTTTCCCAAGCTTGGGTGCTTTCTTCATTAGGTTTTCCGTAGACTGAACTTCTGCCCAGTAATTTTTCTGTTCTTCCGCGTTTACGGTATCAGATTCTTCTTTCTCGTTTAATCGGTCAGCTTGTTTTGAAAATGACCGTTCTTGTGCTTGAAAATCATTACGACCGACGGAATAGAGACTGGCAGGTTGATCCAAGACTGCCTTTGGTTCTGAAGCTTTGTAGAAAGGCATCTCTGCACTTTCATCAGCACTGTCTCGCGGTAATCCTGAAAGCAATACTACTTTTCTGTCTAACAACTTTCACTACGTTTTGCTCACCTGAACCGTGAATAGTAACTGTGAAAACTGACATTCCTAATATAATAACACCGAGCAACATTTTTCACCAAACGAAATTGCAACAAGCTCAAGGAACAAGAATAAGTGCGGTTACCTTTCGCTGATGAATCAGACTTGCACTAATGACGAAGGCGTCTCCCTTAGTATAAGAATTTGCTGAACATATCTATGCTAATATATTTGTTTGCAGAAACGACTAACAGAGGGCCAGTTTCTTGCAATTAAGCTTGGCCGTTATATGCTATCTAGAAATACGCACGATCTCAGCCCTTCTAGGCGGGACGGTTCATTACTAGCCAGTGTAAACAATAATTCAGGTAGGAGTAGGCCTGGGTTTCTTCTAATATAAAAATTGTGTACTTTACGTTTGACACTGCCTAACTCTTTATCGATTAACTGGGCACGGGTGAAGCGCGTGGCTGTACTCTGAAGTACAGCGTAAAAGAATAACTGCTGTTTTGAATTCCAAAGTGATATAACTGTCCACTGAACATTTCGGCTGCATTTGATCATAAGAGTTCGATCATGCCACTCTGTCGTTATGATTTTAAGATGAAAATGGTTTACGAACAACTGACCAAATTGAGTAAATGAAAAATCTTCTATCACGTAGAAGTTCTCATGAGAGATATCACGGCGATTGTTCGTTTCAAAGAGATAAAATATAATAAGAGAGTTTCGAAGCTTTCAAAACCTCCAAGTGAACTTGCAGCTGCGAGGCGATGACTTTAACTTAATCTGATCGAAAGCTATTACATGCGCACTTGTTCCAAAGCTTATTAGTTTTGAATAAAATCTGGGACGCGGCGAGTTCTCTCAGTTCCCACTCCTTGCTGCACTGAAAAACGTACAGATCTCACTGATACTGTAGTGTACTGCCATCGCTTGGAAGTGCTACATGCAAACGTCAATAAACGATCTACTAACGTATTCTAGCCACGAAACTGGAACATGATACGCATGGGTAGAAAAGGGTAGAAATCCCGCATGGGTCAAAATCCCGATAGGTCGAAATCCTGAATAGGTCGAAAAATGCACTGTAAAGTGTGACCTTGTTTCAGTTGTGCATTGGCATCTTCTAGTTTTGGATTAATCGAAATGACTCCTTCAACATTTGCGGCTCACCTATGAACGCAGCTGGTATTTTTTTCAGCAGAGCAATCTTTTTACTAATCATAAGAAGGCAAAGAGATCAACCCAGTTAACAAAACTAGAGGAAAGATAGAGGATGTCAATGCACAATTGAAACAAGGCCACACTTTACAGTGCATTTTCGACCTATTCGGGATTTCGACCTATCAGGATTTTGGCCCACACGGGATTTCGACTGTCGGGATTTTGACCTATCAGGATTTCGACTTTCAGAATTTTGAAAGCCACCGAATTAAGGCGTCGTTACTTTATTATGCAAGAAGTCAGTAATTTAGGCATCAGCCTTGATAGCGTAATAGTTGCGTTTTCTATAGTTCACGTTTCTACTTTTTGTGGTGAGTCAACTTCAGCCGATAGATGCTCGTTAACTGACTTAAGTTTACTATTAATAGGCTTTGTTCCACCGAAAGCTCTTCCAACGAAGCCTTAAATACCTTTTAGAAACGGGATTGAAACTAGAGGGCACTGGAAAAGCGAACAGTTGGATCGATGACTAATGGTATTTCTCTTGCATTAATATTAATACCTTGATTCGTTTGGGCCCAGTTTAAGAAGTTTCGTTGACTACGTAGAATCATTTGAATTGGTTTCAACAAGTCCGTTAAAGTTCTTGCAAACATCTCCATGCGAATTCTGCGGACAAACCTTGGCTTTAAACCTAAGGCGTCTTTCGCGTTGGATCAGTTAGTTGGAACCTGACGTTAAGTAGAGACAATTTTGCCTGTTCAGAGAGGGTTACAATGAGTGAAGTTGACCTGTATGATCTCTGCAAAGTTTATACGTGTGCTACTGCGCAAGGAAGGGCAATAACCATAAAACATATGCGGTTGTGCGGCAATGGTTCCAGCACTATTGGTCCAGAGGACAATTTGTCCAACGCCCAATTCTTCCAAGGGGCAATTCGTCCAACGGGCAATTACGCTGGTTAATTTGGCCGGGCTGATTAAGCGACGAAGTATGGGCATGCACACTCAGAAGTAGCACAGCAATGTGACAAAGGAAGAACATGCATGTTCGAAGTTTGTGGAACTAGACGTTCCGCTCTTCTTACAATGACAAGGGTGACTTGGACACGCCAAGGTTACAGTTCAGAACTAAGCATTGTAGGATAATGTTGTAGCAGTCTTTTGAATGTTTTCATTATGACGTAACAGGATGCTATTTTCTTGATGGTCGTTTCGAGACTTTTCTGGTCCTGTCATCAGTGTTAATAAGGAATATTTGTGATGTTGTAGGCAGAGGTATTGATAGGTTATCCTTCTAACTGTCTAAACTGGGACGAGTTTAAACGATACTAAATGGATTGCCAAGAAGCCGCTTAAGCACTGATGATCAGCGAAAATGAAGATTAACGTACATAAAGTACAAGGAACTAAACAACAAACCACGCTCCTTATAGCTCAGGCATTCCAGCTAATAAAGATGCTGCTGTTCATAATGAGAGGGAAAGTTTGAGAAAAGGGAGAAATAGAATGATGCTGAAATGGATCAAAATAGCCAAAAAATCGTAGGAACGATAGGAAGGGAAAGAAGCTCGGCTCTTCTAAAAGTATCAGTTTTTGAATCTGAAATAATTCCCTTCCATCATGCAGAAAGAACTGAGTTCGGAAGACTAAGCCTAAGCGAAATGGCATCACGAAACATATTCGTTGAAGCGCGGCTGTTAATAGAAGTCAAGCCTCAAGATGACGCTTCCAATATGGCGCTTTCAAAAAGACAGCATAAGCGCGCAACATAATTCCATAGTTGATCAAATGTTGTGCACGAACGTTTCAGTTTCAGTTTTACTGAACTGCTTCGGTTTTACTAGGCGATTTGACTTTGGACGAATTTTCTATCGGACCTATTGTCCGCTAGTCACATGTAATCTAATGAAGAACAGGACGAATCAAAGTATATCGTTGCTGTTACAACTTAAACGTTGTTTTTAAATTACAACAGCTAACCGTGGTACGTAATTTAGGTGCATAGCCTCCTGCTTCGAGAGGAATTAAAAATGAATCCTATGCTACCAACTTGCATTTACAAAATTACGTAAGACAAGTTTAGAGGCCACTTTGTTTTCGAAACGTTAAAGCGCCGTCCAGGGAATAATGTGTCCATGTTGGAAAATATTTTGCTAGCGTGCTTCAGACAATCGTGAATTCAGCCAATGAGTGCTTTAAAAATTCGCCACGCGAATAGTTTCGGTAGTTGCTGCTTTCTGCTGTTTGCGCCTGTCGTTCAATGCACAACTCGTAGAACTTATGAGTGAAGCAGTGGGGCGTAATTGCAGTTTCTTCGTTCAGTTCAACACAAATCAAGCAGTGCACATTGATTTTTAATCTTCAGGTAATCAGTTACCCATCTTTACCGCTTGTGTTGCCTTCCTCGTGGTAGTTATGACTCATCGTAGTCACCCAGCCGAAAAGGGTGAAAGGAAGTTTTGCATTTGGTTTTTGATGGAAAAAATTATTATTAACTTTGCTTGCCGCTTGTCATTCGCCTACGTAAACTCCTTTCGTACTTCGAGTGCGTCATTTCTGAAAACGGTGAACTTGCTACGTGACGTTTATCCAACATCCACCCGGTTTTCTATGCTTTCTTGCAGTTGATGTTGTTCATTTACCAACATTTAACTAAATGTTTTCGTAGAACTATTTTTAAGCAGAATATCGATCAACGCGCCACATCGCTTAAGCATTTATTGGAGCAGTCTAACGTAGTAATTCAATCTCAGTCGTTGTCCGTCCTGACCCAGATAATAGTGAAGCCACGTTGGTCTAAATGTCGAAGAGATGGTTATTCTCTTAGCACCTGGGCAACAGCTATGTTATTTAAAATAGTAATACTGCTGGAAGATTGAATAACGGTTAATGGCATAACGAAATTTATCGCCTTCTATGCGCGAAAAACAAATCTGTGCATCGAGTAATAAAACTTGTATGCCACCCTACGCTTTTATACTGTTGTTTGGCAGGGACAAGAAAAGTTTGTTTTCGCGAAGACGTCACTCTGTGATAAATAAGCAGGTCTGTATAATCCTACATATTGCTCAATCCACCGCACGGTGCGCTTGTTTTCACTGGCAGACTTTTATCAATTAGTTTACCTGACTTTTTCTCAGTGATTAAAGTTAATGAAACTAATAGCAAAGCAAAATTACTTTAAAAGGAAAAGCAAGGCAGAAGCTTTAAGAATGTTTGAGGAATGCCGCAATATCAAAGGTTTCTGTTACCCACGTCAGCCACCACGCCAAAAAGCAAGTGGATAATTGTAGAAGTAAAGAATCCATGAGCTTTAAATTGCAAGCCGCTTAAGCAGCATGATGAAAACAACGCGGGCGTACCGCTCCGTTCCGTCGTGAGCATGAATCACTTCGCTGTCCAGCGTGTGCACGCTGTATACGTTCCTCGATCGTTAGTCTCATAGTACTCGTCTCGGCTGTCAAACTGAACGTCGTAGCAGCATCACAGTGCACGTGTATAAGTAACCCTAATTTTACTTAATGGTGGCCTGAACGCACAAGAGTACTTGTACTGGCAATTCAGATATATCAAAAAGAGCCATTCTGTGCATGGAAATCCTGCCTTTTCCCTTTGATAGTGAGTAGTGTCTGTGACTAAAGATCGAATGCTTAGCCAAGAGATGGATGGGCAGTTATCAGTAAAACAAGGGCATTGATCTGCACGTTGCATTGATATTAGTCATTGTTATTAATCTCATATCGTGCCTAATTTATAAACTAAGCTCTGTCGTAGGCATGCATGCACAGGACCAACAAGGTAAGTGACACGCCTCCGCGTGGACCTTGAAAAGTACTCCGCGTTTTGCATTGTTACCGGGAAACTGTCAATGCTTAAATCCGTTTGTTTCAACTGCTACTGAAGGTAAAAAGTTACTTGTAGAGTAAAAAGGCAAAATGAAAATTGATGTAATTAGCCGCTCTGATGCAAATCCTAGCGATCATTTCCGCCCTAGGGCATTACGCTGACCTGTTGCTTGCTGCAAGAATGATAGCCAGATAATATAAATAGAAATAGATATTCGGAAGCGATGTCACTCTTGCATTCAAGACTTAGCCCCGCAGTACGGATCACATTTTTAGCAAATACAGGATTTCATTTATGAATGTACCCTAATCGCATTATCTCAAGACAGGTGAGTTGTCTTCGTAGGCTAGCAGTATTAAAACAAATACAATCCACCACTACCAGTGTACCTCATGAAAGTTCCAGTCGTTCAGCTTATTCCAACATTGCTTGCTAGAAAGAGTGCACAAACTTTCAGATGATTGGCACACAGATGCATGAAGTTGAACAGCATACCTGAAGTTGCTTGCTGTCAGCTGTCCTGCTACATTCCTTCATTTCATCAGCAACCACACTGAGCTCGCCAACTGTCATCTCGCTTTTTGATTTCCTCGAAGCTGACGGGCTTTCTCATTGAATATTCAAGTCTGCTTCCTGCCATTCTTCTGATACCACGTTAAAGAAATTTGAACGTTGATGTATGCGACCCTTTAAGTCTGCCTACTATCGTTTGCGCAATGTCATACACTGCTGCAAACATTGTCATCCGACCACACAACTCGCCTTGTAGCGACTCATTAGAAATGATGCTATCAGTACTTAGCCAAAAATAAAGAAACAAATTAGAGCGGACCGGTTAAGCAATTCGGCAAACGTGTTACCAATAACATGACGATGCAAGGCTTGACAGTTTTCGAAACGCAAAATTATTCAAGAATGGCCGGCCGTATGACAGCAAAGCTTTTTTTATTTTCAAGAAAGCATTTGAACAAGCAGTTTCCCGCACTAAGTTCTCTGCGTCGATTACATTTCTTTCGTAAATATGCTTCTTTTGTGTTTCATAAGAACTTGGTGAGTTATAAACAAGCAGCAATGAAAGGAACAATCATAAGGAATTTCAGGGAAGTTAATTTTCAGTGTCTTTTTGGTTTGGAATCTGATAACAATTTTTTATTCATCCATTCGTAACAGATGTTAGATAGGTTTTCTTTCTTTCCTTTTTGCGGTGAGTCTGATAACAATGTAAAATGAAAAGATGGCATTTCATAATCAATGCACAGATTTCCACTGTTTTCACAGATGCAATGGATTTTACAGCAAAGAAAATGAAGTGAAGGTTCAATGCGCCCTAATGTGCAGTCAAAATCTAGCGGGTACACAAAAGTTAAATATGGTTAAAATGTTCAAGTTCGCTGCTTGCAATGTCATCTGCTTTCTAAACATTCTGATAGTCCATATCAAAAGCCACACTCCAATGTGAAAAATGCCACGCCTAGAAATAATGATAATAACCGCAGATGTTACCAATGTGGCAGAAAAAATTTGCCCTTGGGGAAGCTGCATCGTGAGCCCAGAACGTTTTCAAAATGAGGCACACCATGATGACATGAATATTTTTAATTCATGTGAACGAAAGTTAGACGATTATCACACTCCTCTTTCTGGTTCTATTCCATTCCATCGTTTGAGGCAGTTGACAATTGTGAGGCTGGCAGACTCCTGGGTTGCCAAGCAATGTGTCTATGTGATTCTGCAATGGCACAGCTTGAATGATGGCGCTCAGGTAAGCACTGGTCATTAAACTGATCAATTATATTTCTCCATTTACGTGTCTGTTAGTTGAGTAGGCGACCTTTTCTGTTGACTCATGCATACTACTGTCAGCAACACTTGTTTTACTATCACTTCATTAGTGTGTCCTGAAGAATACAAGTTTTTTATTTATCGCATTTATAACTGGGATATCACTACGAAAGGAACCATTTCTCATCACTTAGGAAAATTTGGGAAGGTATGTAGAATTTCCCTTATCTGCGTAATAAATACGCGTTGACCTTAAGAGTCAAGAAAAGAATGCAGTAATATGTGTATGCTGCAAACAGACAACTGTAAGAATCTTTCCACCACAATTATTAAACCTTTAATGATTGATGAACTGTTAAGAGGTAGTGTCATTGAAATTTCATTAGATGCATCATTTGCCAAAAACAAGGCAGTGGTAGCTTCCTTTTGACGACTTACTTGCAACAATGTAAGGACTCGGCTCAGTGGTTTTATCTCAACAAATGAAGTGTCTGACTTAATAGTTTACTTTCCCCACACCACTTTACCCGAGCCTTCAGTTTAGATAATGTATCTGAGTCTTAGTTTATCTAGGAAGCCTCTGTGATGCTGCCCTCTGTAATTTTCTGAATAGACCAAATAAGGAATACCCCTATTTCCCTATTCAAGCAACGGCCGAGCTTTATCCTTCCAATGAAGGTAAAAGTACATGCAGAACAAGAAGCCTGAACTGGGGCGCCTGACAAAATTTGGAATTTTGTTATTTTTACTCAGAAAATGTTCACCTTGCTCGCTTGCTTCCACGGAACATGGTCTTATCAAGAATGCATCTCACTCATCATGACGGTCAACTTCGTGTCCGCTTTTGTCTGCGTTTTGTCTGAACTGACCACGTTCACACAGCGCCGCTCTTGCCTAACGCTGCAATCTAGCTTCAGGCAGAGGAATCCAGCTTTTCTTAAAGAAACTCCCGTTTCAAAAGTGCTTGCCACAAAATGTCTAGACATGCTTGATGGCAAAGAAGAGCAGAGTAAATGTTGATTTTCAAGGCAGTGTCGATTACTCCGAGTGCTCCTTGTTCGTTGAAGACAGTGACGCGTTGAATAAGGTTTGAGGAATGCTCAAACGTTGATCATCACTGTTTCAGTCTTTTCACGCATCTACGGATGTACTTTAGGAGAATCACAAGATGTCGTAATGAATCTTTGAATTATGATACGCTGTGTCCCACTTTTGTAAATGGTAGTTCTTTTGAGCGGGCCAACCATTGTGCAAACGACGGGAATCGTAACATGGCTGCCACTTTGTTTGGCCCGTTTGTACATAAACATAGGCCGGGACCAGCCAGTGAATTGAAAGGAAGGAAATACTCAGTTGAAGTTGACTTACCGAATCATGAAGTAAAAACAGAGTTTGACATAGGGCCGTGCAGCTTATTATACGCGAACAGTCTTTCACTGTTAACGCTGAGTTGCTGGGACACTACTGATCAACGTTTTCCAAATGTAGTAAGTAGAAGATGTTTGCGAATGCTGTGCATAACTTTATGACATCAACTAAGCAAATGGTAACGTGTTTGACGCAAAGTGCAGCGAAGGTTCAGTAATCAGATGTTCCACTGTGTCTGAAATGTCCGTGACCCACAGATGGAATGGAAGGATGGTGAAATATACAGGGAAGGCCAGAAGTAACGCACTCGGGATTTGCGGATATGTAGCTCCACGTGTTTCGGTTTATTCGCCAAAATTTCGACGCACTTTACTTCAGGAGGGGGAAGTTAACAACTAATAGAAATTATCGCAGCTCAGTTTGCGCGCCGTTGGCTTCAATACACTTTTCTCCCCTTTTTACCACTGATCGACACACTCGCTCGCATAGTTCGTTCCGCATGAACCATAGTGAAAACTTCTTCATTTGCCTTTTTAAGAATCGCCAAAAAAGGACTCTTGCTGACTCGTACTTGACCTTCGATGAAACCCCACAGGAGGAAACCAAGAGGAGTAAGAGCCTGGTTCTTCGTTTGCCATTCGACCGTCCCCCTTCTTGCAATCTGCGACTGTGGAATGTTTTCGTTAGGATGCCCGCATAGACGTTGCGTAATGAGCTGATGCCCCATCATGTATGAACACTGGGTCCATATCCTTCTCATAAGGAATCACATGTCCGCGATCATCTTCAGGTATGAAGCAGCTATAACATTTTCATCAAAAAAGAACGGCCCCAAAACACCTCAGACCGAATGCCAGCCCAAACGATGAGATCAAGGGCGTCCTCTTCTCGTTCTGAGGCCTGTTGAGGATTCGCATCAGACCAGTAGAAGAAGCTATGGCGGTTGAGCTGACTACTCATTTTGAATATCGCTTCGTCAGTACACAAGATCCTGCAATACCCGGCACCTTCTTCTCCAATTCTTCCAGTATCATTTCACAAAATTCATGTCTCCGGTCGTAGTCGTCTTCTAGCAGACCACGCAAGAGTTGTGGATGATTAGGGCCTGAGTCACTCTTGGCGCAGCATTCATCGAACGCTGGTTCGTGGAATCCCTAATTCGACAGAGAGCTGATGAGCAGACTTCTCCGGGGTCTGATCGATTACCTCCAGAATTCTTCTTTTCCTGTCTTGAGAATCAGAACAACGTGGTCGGCTGGCACGTGGCACATCATCAACACTTCCTCTTTCTTCAAACCCAGCGATGTTGTTTCTCGTTGCCTTAGCGCTTGGAGGTGTAGACGAAAAGCATTCGCGCCACCGTCTTGCGACTTCCTTGAAATTGTTATATTTGTGAGAAACCTTTGCAGCATGAATAAGCTTCTTCACTGGGCGCCTGTGAGAATTCATTGGTATCAGAAGATGGCTGGTTCCGTGAGCTTTCGAGCGGTACTAACATTAGCTGACAGGCCTACAGTATGGCAAGCATATAGGTCACGAAAGGACAGGGCGTTACTTCTGGCCCACCCTGTACTGACATTGTTAAGTGGAAATCTTCCTCAAAAATCATTTCGTTATCGATTGCCTTCCTTCTTCCCTAATAGTAGTTCTGTGTAACTGAACAGATCCAAACGCGGCCTGTTTTGTTCAAAACTCGGCTTGTCAGCGCCCTTCAGGGCTTCCGCTACGCCAGCGATTTTCGTTGAAATTTTTTGCGCTATATCATCCACTCGAGCCCCTTACAGATAGCGCCGTCAACCGGCAACGGCTTTGCATATTTTAGCGATGGTTTTCATGTGCAGATGCAAAGTTCATAACTATTCTTGCTAACTGAACATTCATCTTAAGGTTCCAAACGCGTATGTGCTGCAAGCACTTCATATCAACCATAGTTATGGGTCCATTTTGACAGTGCTTTTATTTTCGATGGTGGACACCCTTCGTTCGATCAATTGATGTGATGGTTCAATTGGAAGTGCGTCAAAGAACATTCCGGATTTACTGGAACACTAACGTGACTAATCCCAAAATCGATCAGCATAGCTGGTTGGTTCGAGAGAAGCAAGGAACACAACAAGCCGACCAAACAAGTCCATTGTAACGAGTTTTACGGCATAGTATGCATTCTGCTTATAATTCCTGTACCTCCTTGTGAACGCGGTGGATAAAAAGTTTCGTGTATTTGCAAGCGCTTATGAAAAGCTATAACACTCTTTAGTTTTCAAATCAGAGACTGAGCAAAACCTGTTATTCAACACTGGTTTACAATACTTGGAAGGAGAAGCACATGCAACAATTCCCACAATGCGGACAAAGAAAACAAGTTTTCCCCGCCTTTATCGACAGTCACTCGCTTTTCGCAAGTTTTCCGGATCGCACTTATCATTCTGCACTTTTCCGCAAGGCATATCTGCCTTCAGGTCTCAGAAGGCGTTGGGCCTCTTGTTTATCAGAGGAACATAGTTCACTGTCTCCAGGTAATAGTATCTAGTTCGCTGAGGAAGTACTATCAAAGTTTATCTGGCCTTAAAGTTAGCACTGGGAACGCCGGTGAGCGTGAGCACGTAAGTAACCGTGTACTCTGGCCACGCCAGGTTGCTGTTTACCGATTGTGAGAATTCTGAGCATGTTTGTTGATAAGGCTACGAACAGACAGACATCCTACGAAATTACGCGTTCCTCCATTGTTGCACCTTCACTTCATTTGTTCTTAAGGCGGAAAACTTACAAGTTCTCCATCTTCTCAGTACTACCCCGTTTGGTCATATGTTGTGAGGAATAAGCATTTTGTTGATTTTGTTGCAACTGAAAGTTGCAAACGTTTTCATTCACGATGACTCGACAAGCGCACGTCGGCTAGCCGCATAAACAACTCGTTGATGCTATTTTCACCATTTGTCCTTTGAATTTTTCAGCCATCGGTTGTGACTTGCTGCTGCAAAGATTGTCGACTTCGCCAGCAGCTTCGCTTCTGAAAGCGATCGATGAGTCGTGTTGGCAGTTTCGGGCAGATCAGCAAGATCACTGACTGTTTGTACCTGAGTGGGTCCAGTGTTCTTCGTCCTGATCGCCTGCGGCAGAGAGGGATTACCACGGTCGTTAATGCTACAATTGAAGAGCCAACAATGTACATAAGCGGAGTTGACTGCCTAAAGATTCGTGTGGAGGATCATCCGCAGGAGTTGCTGGGAGTGTACTTTGATATTGTTGCTGACAAAATCAAAGTAACTAAGGACAAAGGCGGGAGAACACTTGTGCACTGTGTTGCCGGTGTTTCGAGATCGCCTACGTTATGCATGGCTTATCTTATAAAATACGAGCGCTGTTCGTTACGTCAGGCATATAAAACAGTGAAAACCTCTCGTCCGATCGTTCATCCTAACGTGGGTTTCTGGAAGCAGCTTATTGAGTATGAAAAGCGGATTTTGGGCAGAAATAGCATACGAATGGTTCAGTTGTCGAACAGTTCATTCGCCCAGGTGCCTGAAGTTTACATCGAAGAACAAACTTATTTTCAGCAGAGGAAAAGTTGTGACAATCTTCCTCGCACTTCGGTTGTTTCTGATGTTATTCGATTACCGGTGCACACGCTACATGCAACATCCACCACGGAACTCAGTGACCGTTTCCAGAAGCGCTACTACCGGCGTCAGAGTTCGTTTGCTGATCCTTCAAGCGTTCAAAGGACCTTTGACCGTTTGCATAACAGTTCAACTAGCGACAGCCACCGTTCGCATTCATCGCTATCCGCCCTCGCTTTGCTGACCTCACCTATAAAGTCCCGCGTTAAAGTAGACCTTTTCCAATCCATATGCGGTATGAAAAGTGTTACTGACTCACCCTCTTTGCCATCCTTGTTTTAACCTTAAGTAAACTGAATGCAAAGAATCTTGAAAATGCCTTAACGTGAATTAGACATTTTTGTGCTCGAATGATCGATCTTCCGGTTTACTAGGTTGGCAGTCGTGATACAAATGCATTATTATTCTGTCCGCTTTGACATTCCTTGAAGCAAATTCTTTGAGTCTGCCCATCTTCTGATTGCTTTGAGGACTCTAAGATTTGAGCAGTTCCTCAGCTGCATGAAGCATGAGCGAGTGTGCGCATTCTATTAATAAGTTGCCGAAACCAGTGCGTGAACGCACCATAAAAAATGATCAAGGTGCCCAACAATTTTTACTGCCGCAACTTCTTGTCAGTCGAGGAACCGGCTGCCGTTTGACTAAAACAGGTTACCAAAGAGCACAATAGGTTTGCAACAGCTGTCAGTCATTGCGTCAGGAACATTTATTGAACCAGCTATCCAACCTGAATTCAGTAGCTTAATCACTTTTGAAAGCATTCAAACTAGTCGCTCCTAAACGTAAAACGCCAGCAATTCGTCCTTAACGGATTATTCGTTAAGGATGAATTACTGGCGTTTTCGTTTTGCTGAAGCATAACGGATCTAGTAAGTTGCCCGGGTTGCAGTAGAACAAGGCAAGACGCCAATTCTAGTCACCGTTGGCCTTGCAGAATTGCCTGCCTAGTTATTTCTAGTGCCATACGGGGAAAACGATTTGATCTGATCAAGCTTCATTGTTTTCCTTTTCGCTCATAGTCTCAACCTGCCTTTCTTCCCTATTTAATGTCATTTTGGTCCCACTTTCAATGATACCTGCGAATGGCATTTAAAACGTAATGTCACTTGGAGCCAGGAGCCAGCTATACCAGGAGCCGAAATTAGCTTTTTAATGGAGGATCTAGTGCCCACTGAGCCCAGCATACGCTATGCAGCTAAAATCAGGAAGCTGCAGCGCAAGTGAGTAAACGACAATGGCAGAAACAGGAGGTCCTTACTGTTCAAGTTTTCTACTCAAACGATTCTGTTGAATACAACGATACGCCTGATAAGCGAAACAGTGTTCACACAGTCAGTGCCTGTCGTAAGTCGAGGGCATTTCATTTAGTAATCGTTGCTCATGTATTATGCCTATACATATTCGTAAGTAATTCAAGTAACTTTCTTTTCAGCATGTGTTAGACATGTTGCACCGTTAATATGCTGCGCTAATTCAACCTGCTGAACGTAGTATAGTACTATACTTCGACCAGAAATGGGCTTTCTACCTCCTGAGCAGTTCTTCCGCGCAATTATTTTTCAGCAGGCCATCGAGATTATACAGTCCACACTTGGCTGCCGCATTTCAACATTTATGTAATCCTAAGGTCATATGATAGAATCACATAGATGTACTGACTTAATCGGGATCAGTTTCTACAAAAGGTTTTGACGGGCGTCATGCTAATGTCGTCCAAGTGGTGTTCCTTTATGTAACAGAACCTGTAAGGTGGGGATATTCTTAAACTGAAACTAACTTCCAGGGCTCCGCGCGCAACTTTTCGTGGCCTACATGCAGGAGCTAGCTCGACGTGGCCAGTAAGGTCTCTCTAACCGTTGCCATTCGGCATCTGATGCCAAGACTAGGCCTAAACTTGTGCAGGCGTACGCCGTAGTGTACAGGTATATTGCATATGTGTGTACAGGCGCGACGATTGGGCGCTGTGTATGAACATGGCGATTGACTCTGGAGTTAAACCGGCTATGTTCCCTAGGTTCAGCACGACTGGTACAAAACAATGGCGCCTAGCAAAAGGTGCAGAGCGGCAAGAGGTACAGCAATGTGAATGGCCACGTCAAGCTGACCCTCGGCAAGTTGGGCTACTTCTTAGATTCCTACGTTCCTCTCTGCATTAGATGAACCAAAGAGAGCCAAATTTTGTCGAATCACATTTGCGAGCTGTACATTAACTATAAGCAGGCATACCTGTGCATTTCTGTCTAGCACGTAGGGAAGATTTCATGCACTCGCAAAGCTTTTCACTTCTGCTACCAGTAATTGTTGAAACTACAACGTCGTTTCCTAAATCGACGGCCTATACTGACAACTGAATATCTCCACAAAAATGCTGAAAAGAGTACCATAAGTGGCTAAAATAAAAACTGTGACATGGAGACCGTTGATGATACCGGAATAAAGAATGCGGCTATAATGGCACAATGAAAACTCTACTCTTAGTCACTGAGGAGTTTATTAGACTGAAAAAGACATTCTGTACCGAATGTATAAGTCAGTGCGATGTATTCGGAACGCAGTCGTTCTTTGGTCAGCGTTAGGATAACAGCACTAAAAGGTTTTGTTCGTTCAGCTTAATAAGGATGTCATGGGATGCTGAACAGGTACCCATACTAAAACAACCAATCTAAGAAATGTTTGGTTGTCGTGAAAGTTCCCCCACCCTTTTATCAATTTAAATTGCTCAGTATTTTAGCTTGCAGCAGTAATGCTTATTCACAAACATTCCATTGCTTGCAACTGACAACTCTTTACCAGTGTTCTGACAGATCCCTTACTATTGCGGCCTAGGGGAACACTTACAACGTTTGGGACGTCAACATGGCTACCGCGTTTTCTTTAAGTCTTTCCCTAGCCTAAGATCTCTAGTCAGGAACGACAAGATCAAGATTCCTTTCGAAGAAAGACCAGGCGTCGTTTATGAAATTAAATGTGGTTGCAACGCCTCCTACATAGGAGAAACGGGCAACACTTTACTTGACCGATTCGGCGAACATATGACTGCACTCAACGGTTACAGGACAGCAGAGGAAGAACTGAACGGGGCATACAGGAAGCGCCGAGGACGTCCACCAACGATACCACCGCTACAGGCCACGGAAAAGGCGAAAAATAGCTCCTCGGTCGTTGAACATTCCTCTCAATGTTCACTCGGCCTACACCCGAGAATCATTTGCCGCGAGAGCCAATTTCGCCTTCGACAAATAAAGGAGTCCCTGTTTATACGCAACAACGTTTCCATTAACCATGACAGGGGGTGAAGGTCAGTTCCACATGGACAACCCTTATCAGTAAAACCGGATGTTGTTCCATACCGACTGACGCCTCTCCCTAGCCCTTAAATAACCTATCTTCGGAGTAAAGCTTACACAACCATCATCGCTGAAGACGGGACAAGGTTGGTCCCGAAAGCTCTGAACGAATAACATTTTTCTGAATTTTCCTTAATAACTGCTCATCCATCCGTTGCTAGGGCGTTTCCTTTGGTTATTTCAGACACCAAGAACCGGCCTCATAGTTTGTCTTCTTATTACAGTGACAACCCGTTTTTTGAGAAAGCAAATATGAAATGGTTCTTTATTCTTTAATCCGGAGCTTTCGGGTGCGCTCTTTACCCGTCATCAGCGGTGAAAAATCCGTAGACGAATGAGTTGCCACAGTAATTATAACACTGTAAAGTGGAAATTTTAAAGTTTAGAGTTGTGCAGCCGCCTACTTTAGAGTCCAAATAAAATTTGTATATGTGTTATGTGTTCCAGATCATATGGGAAATGGTAAATAGTGCACTAAAGCTCTGTGACAGAGAATTTCTACAAGCTGAAATTCAACACATAGAAAGAACGCTAACCAACAACGGCTTTCCATACAACTTTGTCTGGTCTGCTGTTATCGGCAAATCAATGGACAAAACAGAAACTACAACACTACGGCCCCTTATAATGGAATATCACTTATGCTACCATATTATGCGGGACTCAGTGAGAAAACCAAACAACTTGGACCTGTCTTGGGTTTAGTGATTCCTTTAAAAGGTCTCCTAGTTTACGAACTTTTCTCAGAAGGGAGAAAATCTAAGCGCCCAGAGAACAACGGAAGGGAGTTTATACATCTGTTCGAATGTGATTATTGGGTAGTGCACATCAGGGAAATCAGAGGGTCGCTGGTTCAACGGTTTGATGAACACACTTCCTCAGTGACTCCCGTACGCAATGCTCAAAACTGTCTAATGGACACACCGCTCCCTGACCGTGGACGGCGATCGAAGTTGGAAACACATCGGTAGAGGTAGCTTCTGAAGCGCTCGCAGCAGTAGCGCAACACACAGCCATCTGCTCAGGACATCCCCACCCATACATCGTCTGCTGGGAACCTGTATCTTAAGAAGGTTGAAAGAAGCCTTCTGCGTCAGACATAGTGTAACCTACAGCCGCGACAAGGATGTGGACATAAGCCTTATATGGACATATCTAAATGAAAGACAGTGTTGTGCCTTATACCCTTATCAATCCCCTTGTCCCCTTGATCTGCTTCCCTTCGTCCCTACTTTTTTGTTTATTTTGATTTTTAACTTCAACTTTAATTCCTTTCATTTATTACTTATTTAAATTTTTGTAATTCCTAAGTATAGTCATTACTTGTTTCAAGCTTTCAGTTACTGCCCCAGCTTTAAGTTACTGCGTTTTAATTATTGTTACCTTAAATGTGGGACTGTGGGGAAAATGAGAAAATAAAGTTTTGTTCGTTCACTTTAGAATATCTCTTAATTGTAGTCGACTGTTTGATATCGTTCATTCTATATGCTGATGTCGGGAAGAGTTTTGTCCTGAAGGCTCCATGTTCTCTCAAATAAAGAAGTTTATGACAAGACAGTGCAGCCTTAACAAAACAACAGTGTACAGTTTAAAAATCACTTCAAAGAAAGTGCATATACGGATGACGGTACGCTGAGTGGTTGGAGATCGGACACGACGAACGATTATGGAGCCCATATTTGTCATCGTTGAAAACGGAGCACGATAGGCTCCGAATGTTCCGAAGATATAATTGTGTGTAATTATACAATAAACGGTTTGCAGCTTTTCCGTAAGAAATAAACATATGAAATTTCAAAAGGCCGTTACAAAGTCTTTCATTTTCGAGTTTCAGAGATGAAAAAATATTCATCATGAATCACATTTTTATTTGCAGCGGCGCAACAATGAAGAGCAAACTAACGAAACAAAACGTAACAAGAGAATTAAACGTACACCTTTTTCACCAGCTGGGGTTTTGGCAACGTATTGCAACCTGTCAACGGCCTGATAGCGTTAGCCATCAGTTCAGAACGCTTGATGATAGTCTGCGATAGCCTTGGTACGGTGTCATACATTCCTACAACTGTTGGCATAACATAATGGCAACTCTTCATGACCACTCTTTTTTTTCCAGTAGTGTTGTAGGGTCCGAGTGCTAGAACACTCTGCTGACCTGGTTTCGCTTGATTTTTATTTTCAGACAAATTCTTCTTTCTTTGATTCTTTCCCAAGTGACAACCATACCCCACAATAAATCCAATAACGGATGAAATTACAAACGTTATCGGAATGCCAATGGCGAAGTACTCTGGTCGACTATCCTGTTTTACAGCTTCAGCGTCGTCTTAAAAATAAGCAGATTAATTGAGCATGCTTTTCCTTAGCTTGTAGCTAGTTCATTATTCTATTAATAGCCATTACGAATGCCATATGGTAAAATGTACACTCTTCATACCCTCCTGCAGGAAGCTGGAAAGGCAGAATTCCTTCTATTGTCTTAGCAAGTCCCTAGTGCTAAATGCGATGTTCAGAGTTTGCAGAGTGTTAAAGGTGGAAGATGAACGCCACCTGTTCATCAGTCTAACTCCAATGTATTACCCGTTCCGGAGGACTAATTAAAGGCTCTGAACATGTACTTACATCTGGCATTTTGGAACAGGCGCTCTCCTACGTAAGAGCATGGGCAACTTTTGACTGAGCCGTTCGAAGCTGAATAAGAACCACGCTTTATAATTCAAATAAGAAGTATTAAAAGCATTTACCGTTATTTAGGAAATTCATTCCATCTTCAGGCGGGCCTGATATCATGAAGTCCTTTTGAGATAACTTGTAAGTATTAACACCAGATGTACCTCCTGGTCGACCTAATGAGCATAAAATGTTCACCTTTTAAAATGACTTTCAGTTTAGAATACCTGTAGGGCAGTCATTCTTCGCGTGCAAAATCATTTTGCTACTTGCTGCGCTGTCGTGCTGAGATAATTTCCATGACGCTTGTCCCAAGCATATTTTTTTCTTTACGTGCCAAGCACAATAGGGATCCTGCAGGTTTAGGCAACTCCAGCAATCTGATACACTTGGGCAATGAAATAAAGGTAGCGAACGGATCTCATTGTTGCTCATCGCAATCAGCTTTGGGGAAGTCGACTGGCTTCGCATCTTTCCCTCTGAAGCCTCAAAATGCTGCACATACAGTCCTGTTACGGAGCTGTTCGCAGCAAACACATTTACGACCTCTATGAGTATTGGCTTTGTTTCTCCCTTACTTATGGGAGTATTAATTACTTTCAGCACTTTGCCGTTATCTGAAAAGCAGATAAATACTAGCAAATGTTGGAATAAAATGTATAATTTAATGCTGAACGCAAATGCATTAACGGACTGGATAAACGACGAAGCGTTACAATTTTAGTCATGTGAAAATTCTCTGCTAATAATATTTACGTATGAAACAAAATTATGTTATTAAAGATAATAGTAACCTGCTAATGTCGGCCGTGACAGTTTTACAATAGAAGACTTATTTTTCTTTATTGACGGAAGCAACTCGTTGGAAATTGGCTGAAATCTCCTTCCTTCGTTGCAGCTGATTTCTCAAGGACGATATACATAGCAATACATTGAATATTATATGCATGAAGTGTTATTATTAATAATAGTAGTTCTCGTAATTGATCTTCAGTTCACGGCTAATAATAATAGTTCTGAAAGTCCCACAGTATGAACGTGGTTATTTTCTCCTTTTCTGTTTGAATATTGGCAGCTTTGCAACAGGTCACTGTACTACAGAAGGCGGGGTGTCTTGCAACGAGCTTCGGTATTTTCATAATTGATCTTCAGTTCACGGATTTGGACAATTTTGTATGTCTTTAAGTAAACTTCAAAACGCCATACCAGAGAATGGATGAGCAGATCGTTAGAGAGTAATACAGAACAACAACTAACCATACGTTTCGGAACTGCTCTTGTTCAGTCGTGAGCGGTGTAAGGGACTCCCTTACGGAGTCTTTTAAAGAGGGCCAGAGCCGTGAACTGAAGACCAATTATGAAGGTCACTGTACTTTCATTTACGTTTATTTTCGGCTTCCTGATATAGTTGTTCAATGATTTCATAATTTAATGATGTAAACTTTTAATTACGGTGAAACTCGTTGTGTAAGAATGCAGTATTCTGTCCGGAGCTTTCTTGTCAAAGCTCGACGCGTCATCAGCGGAAATGGACTGAAACTGATTTCACAGTTACTGAAAAAAGTTCCTAGTCATTGGAAGACTGGGTAGTTTATTGTTAGACGGCTGCATTAATAGGAGAACGAAAACAACGATGTACAAAACCGATGCAGTTCAGAACAGAAGCGACACGTTCAGACACTAATAATAGAAGTTCCCAACAGTTCTTGTAGGCCACCTAAGCCTAAACCTAAACTTAAGACGCCTGAGACGTTAGTCATACTTTTTCAAGATCTGACGAGGGCCTTCTGATCACATTATTAGCTGCCCAACCCGCTGTTGCTCATCACTTTTCTTCGTAAACCGAAAATTCGCCAGAAGTTTCCGCAGACCACCTAAGCTTAAACCTAAACTTAAGACGTTTGTCATTAATTTTCTACGCAAACTGAAAATTAAAACCACTGAGACTGCGTACATTCGAGCGCATCTTACGGCGCGCCATTACGGACAGTCAGTAACCCAATCATCAATCACCACAATGTTGTGACATGACGGAGGAACGCTGCCGCGAGCTGTCAACTTCTGGGCAAAAAAGCTACGAGATTTTAACATGATTCAAAAGATTCAAAAAATAAAGGAAGCGCATAACTTATGGTGATTTGAGACGGTATATTAGTAGTTCTATCTAAGCGAACGAAGACGCTGGAAATCATCACGAAACTACGTGGAACATTTACAAAGTATCCATTCTTCCGCGAAAGCAAAAGCTTTAACAAAAAGTTTTACTCCTGTTGCATTCCAGAGATAACCTACTTTGAAAATGTACCGAAAGATATTTGACAAAATTTCTCTTCTTTCATGAAGTTAGGAAATGAAGCTGGAAAGTATGGCTCAACCATTTTACCTGTGCCAATAAACATGACGTCATACTCTCTTCCGTCTGCAGCTGTGACTTGAGGGTCAATCGCAATTTGAGTGAACCTGCCGCTGCTACCAAGCATCACGAGTAGAGGAAACTTAGATACACCAGGCACTGCATCTTTGACTAGAGGATGGCTGGTCATTACGCTGACGACGTCTTCACTGAGCAGGCGAGAGTCGTTCACGCACTGAAACTATCAAATCAATGCACTGATACCAAACTATGCTACAGCAAGCCAAAGGGTAGACAGACATGCCTATGTGCACGGTGAGCCATCCTCTTCCATGAAAAATGGTGCATTTAGACGGAGTTCTACGTGTACAGTATTAAGTTGTGCGTATACTTGAATGGATGGCTGACAAAAACTTGTACTCGATAACTCACTATTATTAATATTAATAGCTCATTCGGTTTACGCTGATCTTCATGTATCTTTGCACACAATCATGCTAGACATTTATCCACATTAATATGAAAAAAATTTTTTGAAAAACGAACAAGAAGTAGGCTAGGCCGGGAACTTTTCAGACCCCCTATATACTCAGTTCGTTGGTGTTCCTCAATAAAGACTTCAACCAGGATCTTTGCGTGCCGGCAGCCGCACGCGTGCAGATCCACACTGTGCATATAAACCTCAAAAAGTGTTCGGGGCAACCCTGTCCACACTCTAAGTAAAGAAAAGTGCGGTCATTCGAATTTGGTTTTATCGATACAATGTACGCAGAGTAGCATAGGCATCGCACCATTCAGCATTTTTGGTTTAGGCTTAGGGTCTGGGTTAGCCTTAACCATAGCTTAGGGCTATGCTACTGACCTACTGATCGAGTAACCTACTGGCCTACTAACCCACTGACACTGACCCAGTGACCCAGAGACATACTGACCTATTGACCCGGCGACCAGTGACCTAGTGATCTGGTAACCCAGATACCTAGTGACCTAGTAACCCGGTGACCC
>KN538379.1:1930755-1941922 GCA_000797535.1 Trichuris suis
CATTTACGAAAATAAATTGAATGTGTGCATCACGTAAACCAGCACTAAACCTCTGGTCATTAGACAAGCGCGCACATCGATAAGGTAATCCTGTCCTGCCGTCAAAATATCCTTCGGTAAAACAGCAAGGTCTCACAAACCTGAGTTGTACCTTCAATCGCTTTGTACAAAGCCGGCGTATAAGACGACTCTTCTGCGCAGCAAAATAGGCTTCTCACTCAACCGAAATACCCGTTGTATTTTTACCTATGAAGCTTTAGAAATGGCTTAAATGCGCCTTCACTGAACTGCGGCATACTTGGCTGTGTATACCGACTTAGGGTATGGGCTAGGCCGCTAAGGAGCATCATCCGCTTTTAAGTGATTACTAATTTTCGGCACCACCACAAGAAGTAATAAAAAGGTTTCCAAAAGTAATGCAACTCCATGAATCCGCTAGACGTCAGTGAAAATGAATACTTTAGTTATTAACGGTTTGGACACACTGTCCACCAGATCCATAATACATGGATTTATTTTAGCAGTAACTAAAGTTCCACCTTCAGCTGGGATAAAACGGGCGGATCGTCATATCCGATACACTTCGGTGTCGCTTTTTGGACACTTTCTTGGGGACTTGTGGCACCTATTTCAGTTGGAAAACTTTCATTATTTCAAAGTTGCTTGTAGGTATTTTCCGAGAAAATCAAAAATTTATGTTCACTCTGGTGAACATCCAGAAAATCGCCCAAAATAAGTAGCAAAATCTCTGCAAACAACTTAAATCTTCCTACTTCAAATGGCGAATCTGCAACAGGGCTTTGAAAGCTATGGCAGAAGCCCCTAAAGAAGCATCTCAGCACCGACATGGCGGTATGGAGCAGCCTGGTTCCTCACGGTTGCCTTAGACCTGGCATACATTAATATTCAAAAATTGGTCGTAAAATGGACCATCGTCTTATACACTTGACATTGACAAATAAAGAGAAATTAGTCGTAAATCCGATCATCCTCATATACAGCAGTATATGTGGCGGTTTAACCTTTTAACCCACGGAAGCATAGCCGCGACAAATACTGCCAAGTGAAAATGTTGGTTCCTCGATCCGCATTATCGCATCTCAGTGGAAAGGAACACCACTGAAAGCACGAACTTGTAAACGCACGATCGAGAGAAAGTTCGTTTTACTGAAACGTATGTCCACAGACCATGAAGGCGTACCCC
Source organism: Trichuris suis (assembly GCA_000797535.1). Taxonomy (NCBI): domain Eukaryota; kingdom Metazoa; phylum Nematoda; class Enoplea; order Trichinellida; family Trichuridae; genus Trichuris; species Trichuris suis. The sequence continues at coordinate 1,931,960 of KN538379.1, forward strand.
ATGGAAGCATCACGCATAGCAACCGGGCAATGTGAAAACATAATGGCATGAAAACGAAACCGCCTCTGAGGCGAACCTTTGGAAACACAGCTGGAGAAACAGTGGAGCCTCAGATGTACCAAATGGAGACTGACCATTGGCGACAGTCACCTGATAAAATATATCATTGCAGGGCAGCGGAAATGTACCTGGTGAAAATGTGCCGCAAGGAAAGGAAGCTTTAAGGAAGCGTACCTGCAGCAGTGCTAAAGCGTTTCCGAGAGGAAACATTAGAAATGTCGCTAGCGAAACATAATGTACCCTGGCCTGAANCAAAGGAGGTCGCCCATTGACAACATTCATAAATCATACACAGGAAACCATTAGTACGATTCCGTTGTGAACCGAACCGTAAGCGTCGAAGCGTGGTCGAACTGTACGCGTCCAACCGTACGCGTCGAACTGTATGCGCCGATCCGTACGCGCCGAACTGATCTGCTTCGAGTACGTTCAGTTACAGTTTTGATAGGAGGTACCCTACTATACTTTCAGAAAACATTGGTATAAGTTCTGGTTAAAGAATTTGATTCCATTGTGACACACAGCATAACATTTGCACTTAGGTTATTTGAAAAATCTGACAGCGAATCAGACGAAGCAACTCATGAAGACTACTAAAATTCTCTTCCGTTTTTCAAAACTGTTTCCATGTTGTGCTGGCCACAACTCTGCAAAATGATATTAACAGTTTCTGAAAAATTCGCTAACTCTTACTACTAAAACAAGAAACCTTTAGACGTCCTTTGCGGTAAACTACAGAGCAGGTTTAACTATGTTGCTGAGCTGCAGCTAAGAAATTAAAACCTGTTACTTAAAATCTGATCATTGAGGTTTAATTTTTCTTCCTGAATAGGCTACGTCAGAAACTGGACTGTCAAGGCTATCGTTCTTAATTGAAGGTTGAAGTGGAAATCCAGTAATCATGTGAAAACTTAGTCTCTGATACAGATTGGCCTCGTTTGTCATAATCTTCGGTGATAGCCGCAAAAAAGTTGTTCGACAGTTGCTTGTTATGAATGAGACGAGGTCCAGTGAGTCTTTAACTTGCTGTGTAGGTTCACTAATTGACACTGCAAGAAGTTAAACGAACCTGCGCCAACAATAAAGTCGACGACTGTAAGCGACAGCAGTCTAGTCAAAAGGTATGAAATCAGCATTTTATTCTAATGCCGCTGATTCGATTCTTTTGGCCTAATACGTGCTTTAAATAGACCACGTTTTCAATCGACTGTAGCAGAGAAGCTATTAATAATTACAGTGATTAATACAGCTAGTCTGTGGACCCGAAATTCAGTTCCAGACTCCATTAAAAACTACCTGAAAGGCATTATTAATAGATATGGACAAGCTGAGTAGTGAAATGATAAAAATGAAGAAAATGAGAAAGGTTGTATCGCTTGTTAGAACCAGCAATAAACGTAATTTTACGTATACAGCTTTCTTTACTGAATTGAATCTTCATCCCCTAAGTCATTTTTAACTTGTTCATACTGCTACATGACTAAGTATTAAGTTCTTACTGATGTACAACTAAATTAACAAATCACTCGGTAGCCGCCGGATAAAACCCGACAGGGACCCTGTAGTTCAGTGAGTAACCGTAAAGCTGCTGCATCCCATAGATTGCGCTCCGTAATTGCAGTTCATTAATTGGTGACAACCATTAGTAGCCAGAAGCACTTCTTGAAAACTGGAATTCAGCTACTCATAAACTTTTTTCAGAGCTACATATAAAGATGCGACAGTGACTTCGACGATGCTCTACATGGCAGCATCGTGTACCAATTATAATACCACTTTAAACTGGATCACCAACGTTATCGGTCGTTTTCTCATTTGCTAAAAGCTTTCTGGGTTAATGGTTGACTTAAGGAATAGCTTCTTTAGTCTTCATTAGCTTGCGCTTGAGCCCTCTTTTGCAGGTGAACGGTGCTGAAGTCTCCGTTTGGCACACAGCAAAGAAAATGAATCACTACGCAACACAAGTAGCAAAAGCGAAAACAAGGCTCCCAGGGTAGGTTTGAAAGGCAAACTGACTGAATTAGTGAAGTGACAAATGATTACTTCACTTGCAGTTGCTGAGCGCAGTGGCTGCTGTGCCACTAAGCCTACTTAAAATAATCAGACACTTTTTTCCTCCTCACACTGACTCACCTTATCACGAGAGAAAGCGGTATCTGCATTTATTCACTAATTTTACTCTTTACTACCTTCCACTACTACTTAACAAAGCAAATGAAATTCTATTAATAATAGAATGACGAAAATTTTGAACTGCTTTCCTAATAGTCAACTAACGTTCATTAAACAGTTCCCTTAACATCACATCAGACAATAGCTGTCAGATGATTGAAGTGGAAACAATGTTGAAGAGCGAATAAAAATTACCAGTCATGCTATCCTCAGCAGCAAATAGCCACACAGTTCTCTAACGCGTCTTCGAGTGAAATGCTTTACGTGAGGCTGGAAGGTCAACGCGCACTGGTAATTTTAAGGCCAGCGTAGGCAAAAGCCATCTCCTTGCAGATCATAGCTCAGCGCACTCTCAGGCGAGTGAGCCACAGCATCGCTCCCTTCAGAAAGGGTGCACAGCAAGTCAATGTATGGCCAGGCAGTGGAATTCCTGGCCGCGCAACCAATCATCTCAAAGAATATGACCATACGCCGTAACGCAGAAAACTCAGATCACAATGCTTTTCTACGGTCACTTTATAGAACGCATTATCCTAATGCTCCTGTCACATATATTTTTGCTATTGCTTAACTGACACTTTGCTGAACTTGCTAGCGGAAGCATCTATTCAGAAAAAATGTCTCTACGTTACCCAGGTGATAAATTTTTGGCGAACAGTTAGGCTATCATTAAAGCAAACCAAAGCATGAATGCCACTTACTGGCGTCAATGTATTGATGAGCAACCTCTTCATTAAGAATATAAGAAGGATCAACTGTGCAGAGAAGGGCAAGAAGAATTGCTAGCCATTGGACACGGACTACGCCTGGATTGGTTGTATGCTTTATGGCGTGGCAATAGCCCAGCATGCTTGCATGTTATTTTCAACGGCTAGCGAGGTATCCGCTTTGAAAAATCTGGTTGGCGTTCTGAGCCGAAGACAGGACGCATAAAAACGTAGGCAATCGAAGCGCTCGAAACTGCTGACTAGATCACACCAGTGCAATCCGGCTGTCATTCTGAACTAGTCAGACTTCCAGCTCCTACCATCATATGACTGTAGTAAAGCTGAAGTCCAAATATCTTTGTTAGAGAAGCACAGTGAGTATACGTTTGTTTTTCCTGCAGGATACTAGTGACAAACACCAATGCTCTGAGCTGCTGATTGTTACTCGTAGGCGAATGACACGCTTTCCCTGGAGCTGGTTTCTCAAGTAGTGTACAATTAGGGCATAAGTAATGCCAATGACAAACGCACTGTCACTGCGGCAGCCTTCGACTTACAAGGGCAGAAGTAGCAGGAAGTTCCAAGTAGGAAGGGTCAGCCTTTTAGATAAAGCCAACGTTGAAGTTGTCAAATTGTCAGGCAGACGACAAAACTAATTGAATCAACTTCTGCAGTCAGCTAATGTTATTTTCAGAGTTTGCTTGCAGACTAAGATCGAGCTGTTGAGAATTTCTTCGTGGATGAATTTCGTTAGGTAGCTAGAGATGAGAAGTCATTAAACCAGTTTGCAGGAAGGTGTGGCAAATGTCAAAAGCTATACAGCCGCATATGAAAGCGATGTGCTGTTAAGTGGAAATCCCTTTGTTTTAATAGATATCATTAATCAGAATATTTCCTTAAACTGAACATTGATAACTTACGCTTTGCTGCTACACACTATATTCTTCATAGCTAATTTGCCTAATTTTTTCATTTGGCACTACGAAACGTCTTGATTTCCGTTATTGATGAATAGCGTGCATGTAATCATCACGAAAGAAAAACACCGCCAAGTGATGACAAACAACAGAGCTTTACTTCATAGTACGAAATGAAATTTACGATAAGCTACCTACTATCCACTTGAATATAATGAATTCTGCAACGTTTTGTGAACAATGCATCTTGTAAATCAAGAACTGCAAACATTCTCTGGCATGGTGTAATGGGAGTTTGTAACTGGGCACTCCTGGGGATGATTATTAACAAAAACTTCGAGTGAAAGTCGGAAGCTACTCAGAATTCAGTAACACTAGAATTTTCAGAATTTCGTTTGCTCTCGACCTGTTCATCATAATATAGATGATCAGAATAACACAGAACAAGTATAGCTCACAGTTCACTAATGTTCCCTAATCAGAGAAACAGTAGAAGTGAAGCGCCTGTGGCAGAATCCGCTCATGCAAGGAAATAAGAGCACAATATTAATAACAAGTGCACGGGCATATATTTTTTTCTCACATTAATCACCCAGTGTGGGGTCTACTGCTCTGATAATATTCTTCTGTTGTTACCTGTCGCATGTCTTTTCTTCATCGGTCTTTAATTTTTCTAGGTCCGCTGCACATCCATCTCAATTGTGGCCTTCCTCTGAGATAGCTTTTTCTGTCTGTATATTCCTCGTTAATTTTACTATTAATAGATCTTCATCGTCTCTCCTGTCCAAATGTCTCAACCTCTGCAGACGATCTTCTCTGATTTTGGTCGTAATCAGCCCAATGCCTATTGTCTGTCTGGCCACATAATTCAGAATGCGCAGCAGTGTCTTTCTTACATTTATTCTTAGTATCGTTGTTTCCATTAACGTCAATCGATATTCACCCTTCCTCGTAATCAGCCAAGACTCAGAGGCATACAGATCTGCTCGACGGATAACCTTCTGGTATATCTCTTATTTCAACTTTCGAGGTAACTTTCTACCGCACATGATTGTTACAGCTCGTCACTTCTTCCATGTTGCATCTATTCTCGCTGATAACACATCTTCCTACGCTCCTCTCATATATGAGAAGTGGCCTTCCAGGTTTTCAAGTATCATAGTTTCATAGGAATTCTTAGAAAGTGCCCAAGCTGCTACATGGACAAATACACTGATCGAGCGGGGCGGACTGCACCGGCTGAACGTCCACTGCTCTGAAAGAAATCATGATCTATATGACTATGTATGCAGATACTTAGAAAGTGACCAACCCGCCACATGTCTGACGTAAAATCCTAGAATTCTTTGTGAAAACGGCAAAGTGCGACTGCTAACAGTCACTGATCCGTTACATCTGCTGGCGAGGTCTTTGAACAAGGCTATTCAACTTGCAGCTGTCGAATTCCTTGCATCTAATGGTACATCCTTACCATGGAAAAATACAGTAATCAAAACTTTGAAGTGCTCCTGCTGAAAACAGATTCTTTGTCACCTATTCTTGACAGAAAATGCAAGCTGGCATAAGTCTTCACAACACCCTGAGAGACTGCTGTTGTGTGGCAGGGGAGAGGTGGTATTCCGTGAGACCACGTGGAACAACACTTCTACTGATACAGGGCAATTGAGAACTTCTCTCAACGTTGATGAAGATGAATAACACAAACGCCGGAAACAGCCAATGGTGGATACCAAAAGCTATGCTGGCAGCCTGAAATAAAATGGTTTCCGTAAAGGAAACAATGAAGAAACACGAACCCGTTACGAAATCATAGACGTTCAGGATCAAGAAGAAGTAGCATGGAAAGGCTTGACACCCTGAGACTCCGTCAATATCAAAGCCTGACGCGGACCCGTGGCTAGATTGATACAACAAAGACCTGGAGTTTCAAAAATAATCGAACAATAATGAAATTGTTCAGTCTCCTAATCAAAAGGACAAAAAGGTCTGAAGAAGGAGCAGACGAAGTTGACTGAGAAGAGGCAGTATGACCTCGCCAGGAAAAGGCTTTTCAGTGTCTCAATGCTACTCTACAGCGGTTTGAAACAGCGTGACAGTTGCTACGCTTGAAATGATTTAGCAGCCAAGAAATGCAGAACATCCTTAAGGCAAGCATCTATAACCGTTTATTTTCTGTTAAACGTGGCTTATTTGCTGTGTTCTAACGCGTAATTGGTAATAAATTGTTCTATACTTAAGGTAGCGTTTGAAAAATTTTGTTTTCTTCTTGACAAGATTTCGTTAGCCGTAATAATTTTCAGTAGGTGAATGATCACCGAAAACAGTTATCTAACTGTTGTGGTGAATCACCGTTCACGGTACCTGCACACACGCTCTGGGTTACTGTACCATTACACGACATTGATGAAGTAAACTTGGTGTGCGTTACGAACCAGCGTTTGTGTCTCTCTCTCTTGGTCACGAAGCCCACATTGGTGCCTCGAGCCGGGAAATAGAGGCTCGTTGGATGAGAGCCTCCTTGAGCTTGTCGTACGCCGTGCTCGGTGCTGATTTTCTGCACAATTATGCCTTTCTCATCCGCATGGACAACTTGACATTGGCCCACTCTTCGACTGGCACCGTTGTGCGCGGCCACCCCTCCCCCGTCTTTGACTGCACGCAGAGTACGGTTTCATCGATTCATCCTCCGTGCATTGTTCAACTCCTTCGCAAATTTCCTAGTCTCGCAGCTTCGGCGGACGCCGCCCTCGTCACCTCTTGCGCACACAACGTGCGACACGGCATCACAACGGCCCGACCGCCCGTTCACGCTGCCGCTGCGCCTGCCGGCAGAACGTATGGAAGTGGCCCGTGCGGAATTCAACGACCTTTTACAACGTGGCATCATTCGACCCTCAAACAGTATGTGGGCTTCTCCGTTTCACATGGTACACAAAAAAGCTGCAGGTGACAGGCGCCCTTGTGGCGATTATCGAGCGCTCAACAGAATTACGGTAGCGGATCGATATCCCTTGCCGCACATTCATGACTTCACTCACAGCCTCTATGGCGCTACCGTTTTCACTAAACTGGACCTCAAGGACGCGTACCATCAAATTCCGGTGGCTTCCGCGGATGTCGAGAAAACAGCGATCATTACTCCGTTTGGGCTTTTCGAATTTTTACGAATGCCCTGTGGTCTCCGAAACGCGTCCCAAACTTTTCAACGTTTCATCGACTCTGTCCACACAGGATTTTCGTTCTGTTTCGCGTACGTCGATGATATTCTCGTCGCAAGCGCCACCATTGACGAGCACCCCGTGCATTTGCAGAAAGTTTTCACACGGCTCTCTGCTAGTGGTCTTGTCCTCAAATTGGAAAAAGGCGAGTTTCTCAAGTCAAAACTGGAATTCTTCGGACACCAGTTGGACCGTCACGGCATCCGGCCGACCGATAGCAGAGTAAAACATTTGCAAAACTATCCCCGGCCGACGTGCACTCGGCGACGTAGGCAATATTTAGGGATGATCAATTTTTATCATCGTTTCAACCCTGCCTGCGCGCAAATTGTCCAACCGCTTCACCAGATGCTGACTGACCAACGTAACCACAAGGAACTACAGTGGGGCGAGGAACAAAATGTAGCCTTTTTGCGCGCAAAAGATGATCTGGCAGACGCCACGCTGTTGTCGCATCCGATTCCCAAAGCCGAAGCGTCTATCATGGTCGATGCCTCAGATGTGGCAGTGGGAGCCGTTCTACAACAAAAGGTAAGAAACGCCTGGCAAGCACTTTCATTCTTTTCCAAGGCGCTCTCACCACCAGCCGAGAGGCGTTACAGCACATACTCTCGCGAGCTTTTGGCCGTATATCTTGCTGTAAAGCACTTCCGCTACTTCGTGGAAGGCAGAAATTTCCACATCATTACCGACCATCTGCCGCTCCCCTAGTCATCTTGAGCAACGCACGATCGGCACTCGCCTCGGCAGGCTCTCCACAGGGATTTTATCCTCCAGTTTACATAGGACATCCGCCATGTGCAGGGTAAGGCCAACCCGGTAGCCGACGCCCTATCAAGGGTTGACACCCCTTCTGTCAATAGCGTCGATTTCTCTCCCATTCCAACGACGACGGAACCGCTGACGACGGAGCCAGTAGAGTTCCGAAAGCTTCGATTACTTCCGTCTACTCTTTCGTTCAACGGGAATTAAAGCCGTTTTTTCCTTGCGAAAAACTGTGACCCGTTATGAAGTGTTCGATCTTCAAGTCCATTCCAACGAATGGCAGTGGCGCAACCACACGCCAAGGAGCTAGATAAACTTCGTTGCAGACAAATGTTTTCTTTTCAATCCGTCGTCTTACCGATGGCAACTACACCTCTTGTCTGTGACATGTCTACTGGATCACCTCGACCGTACGTACCTGCACAATTCCGTCGCGACGTCTTTCATTCACTCCACTCATTATCTCACCCAGGTATACATGTCACTCAGGAGCTGATAACGAAACGTTTTCTCTGGCCATCGATGAACCGCGACATTCGGCAATGGACTCGAGCGTGCCTCGCGTGCCAACGGTCCAAAGTTATGAAGAACACCATTGGACCACTTCAGCCGTTCCCGCAACCGAACGGACGTTTCGAACATATGCACTTCGATCTGGTCGGCCCGCTGCCGGTCTCGGACGGCTATCGTTGTCTGCTCATATGCATCAACCAATTCACTCTATGGCCTGAGGCAATTCCTGTTGTTGACATGTCAGCAGAGACCGTTGCAAACGCCTTCGTTAACTGCTGGATATCTTGTTTTGGCGTCCCCTCAACGGTCAGCTGATCGGGATCGCCAGTTTGAGTCTCACGTCTGGCAACAGCTGATGAAAACTTTTGGCTGCAAACGCACTCGAGCCACATCTTATCGCTGTCGCAGGCAATCACACCTGCCTGGGCCTTACCGCTGACGACGGAACCAGTAGAGTTCCGAAAGCTTCGATTACTTCTGTATACTCTTTCGTTCAACGGGAATTAAAGCCGTTTTTCCTTGCGAAGACCTTATCACCCAACTTCCAACGGCATCGTTGAACGCTTTCATCGTCAACTTAAGGCAGCCATTGTGGCCACCGGCGACAAGGCACATTGGACAAAGCGCCTTCCGCTCACTTTGCTCGGCGTGAGAACGGCGTTGAAGCGCGACATTGGTTGCAGCACGGCTGAGCTGGTCTATAGGTCTGCTTTGCGCCTCCCCGGGCAGTTTTTCGAACCTAAGCCCGTTGACAACATCGATATCAGCGGTTTCGCAGATTCGCTCAGACGTACAATGGCTAGCTTACGTCCACTGCCTTCCCATGAGCACTCCAGCCGGCCGTTCTACGTCGACCGCCATCTTGAATCGTCACCCCACGTTTTCGTTCGTTGTGAGGCAGCCGCGCTACCGCGGGCCGTTCCAAGTGCTGACGAGGCGACGAAAGTATTACATCTTGGATAACAATGCCAAACGTGAGAGTGTTTCCCTAGATCGCCTCAAGCCAGCATTCTTAGAATCCTAAACGTTTTGCCCATTGTCCTCCTGTACACTTTCCACAAGTCCAATCTGCCGGGGAGTACTGTGGTGAATCACCGTTCACCGTACACACGCACGGGGTGTACGGTGCCGTTACCCGACGTACAGGTAGTTCTCGTATAACGCGAGAGTTTGGTCACTTGAAAATCCTGAAAAATCTCGCGTTATATGAAATCGCGTTATAGGAGACACGTAACATATAGGAAAATCACGATTTGGCTCAAAGCGTCAGAAAGATTGCTTACCTGTAAACAACAATGGAAAAAAATCTTAAATAAGCTGCGTTGAAAAAGGAATTATGATGTACCTGAGCTATTTATTCTACCGTTAGGCACGCGAAGGTATGGATCCTCTTACACAGGGTCTGAGTAACATTATCTTTCACGGCGATCGTATATTAACGGCGTAGCTTTTATGATAGAACTCTTTACAGCGGTTAGAGTTCAATGTGGCTTCCAGGAGCGACATGATGCACCTTTAGCTTATGAAAAGAGCTCCCAGTTCTAAAGTAAATGACGTCATAGCTAGAAAACGATAGAGGTCCACTGGAGTCACTTTTTATCTCACTGTCTT
>KN538379.1:1942022-1970554 GCA_000797535.1 Trichuris suis
GACGAGTGGTATATTGAGTACGTGAGTACGGACATGAGTTGCTTACTCAATATACCACTCGTCCATTGACTGGTTGAGCGGTTGTTTAGTTTAGTTACAGGTAATTTGCACAAAAATAGAACGGGAAAAAGCCGCGTGAGATCAAGAAAAAAACATGAACAACCATCCCGTTACAAGACATCCAATATTCAAATTCTGAGCTGAGCGTAAAAAAGGTCGTTGACGCAGCAGAATTCCTTCCTATCTTTGTGCTGGGAGTTCTCAGGTATGACAATTGTGCATTCCACTGTTTGTAATTTCAGTCTAGTCCGCTAAACCGCTGAACCTTCGAATAGCTAAAGAACAATTTTGACTAAATACAGATTTACCAAATAGTTACAGCGGGTAAGAAAACAGCGTTAAAAAGAAAACGAAACTGTGTTGCTGAAAAACCGATATTTAATACGTTTGAAAAATAAGGCTTACAATAAACCGATTATGCAGACTACTTCAGCAATGTTTAGATAGGATATTCGTGTTTCTACCGCATCAGTATAACAGAGTTGTCCAAATTTCTCAGTGTCACTGACTAACCTGTCTTGAACGTGCAACGATAACTCACTGTACAAGAATCAGTCTTCCTTTAAACTACAGTAAAAAAGGCTTACTCCAAAATGACAATATTTATTATTTAGAATACCAGTTTCTTGTATATTGAAAAACGTGCCAATATTATTCCAAGCAAAATAATTGACATTTACCAGTTTTCCAGAAACGTAAAATGAAAACAAAAACGTGCAGCATAATGATATTTATGGGACACCTGTCAACTATGATATTCGATTAATTCGACCCATTTGTTCCTCTTTTTCCTCCCTGAGTACAGTAAAACGTTCGTTTGAAAACTAGTAATCTTTTTAAATTATACTTTCAGAACAACTATTCCGAATGATGATCAAGCTATGAACAAATGCGCGTCATTCAACATGGAACTTCCTCCACCAAGGCTTTCAGTTGTTCTTCTATATTGGAACTGACAGTGGCGTTCACGGCTCTGCAACAGTGCTTCCCCATCTCGAATGTCTTTATTCGTGCATATCCATCTAAATTGCTTTTCAATAATGCTAAACTCTTTTTGCGTTGCATCGATCGTTCGATGCTTGGAACGGAAAGTTTGGGCAGCTGTTCGAAGGAATTTATAATTTGTTCTTTTGGCAATGGCGTAATTGAAGTAGTCTTCTCCTTGTGTTTAGTGCACGCGAAAAGCAGAACCAACAGTCCAACAATACTGACCATACCAACAGTAGCAGAAACTAAGTTGACGTGAAAGTCAGTAAAATCAAGGTTTTTCATCTCAAATGGAATCATCGTGCTCAATGCGAAATGCAGTGCGCTTTTTTCCAGAGAGACTGCCAAAAGAAATCACAGCTAAAATTCTCGTCGAGAACACTAAACCTTTCAGTGTGATCTGCTGATTCTTTTAAACGATCATACGAAACGAAGCGAACTTTGAAGTAAAGGAATTTAAATTGAAAAGGTCAGCACATAAACAACGCAAGCTTTAAAGTTACGTCTGCAAGAAAAGGTACTTTGAACCGCAAGCGAACTTTTCCATCAAGTATTTAGAGTGCCATACTTGGGCAAATTTGGCATATTTTGCACAATTTTATAAAAGAACGCAAGATTACAATTAGAACCGTAAAACATACTTATACAACGTCGAGCACGGAAAGTCCTCTAGACAGAAACGTTCAACTTACAAGCTTTCAAAGATATGAACGCACGTCTGCAATAAATTAAAATATTTAATCAGGTGTTTAATCCCCTAACTCGCTGACGACGGAACAAGGAGCGTTCCGAAAGCTTCGATCTCATACGTTAGTACAATTTACCGTTTCTTACTTAATAAATCACTCGTCCAGTGACTGGTTGAGCGGTTCTTTAGTTTAGTTACAGGTATTTTGCACAAACACAGAACGGGAAAAAGCCGTGTAAGATCAAAAAACATCAGGTGCATAATTAAAAATCGCCAAGGAATTCTCGTGTTGCGCGGAGCGCCGTAGGTTAGTTCCTTTCCCTGGCGCGTGGTGGCGGCAAGCAGAACGTTATCATTGTTTATTCCAGCCAGTGTCGACTTTGCGCCTGTTACTTAAATCGTTCGTTGCTAAATCTCGTAGCTCTATGTGTGCAATTTAGGGCTTTTCCCGTGTAACAGTTACACAGGAAAAAGCCGTAAGTTGCACACTCTGAGACAATGGAATTACATGGACCTGTCAAAACACTTTGCTTACAATTATTGCTAAGTCCTCAAAATAACTATTAACACGTTTCACCAATCACACTTTGTATCTTCTAAAATTGTTTACAAAATTTACAAAACGCTTTGCAAGGTAGGATTTAAAATCTTTTCCTCAGTTAGGAATAAAATTGTTTAAATTTCAGATTCGTTTTATTATGTACGGTATGGTAGCAGTACATTCTTAATACATGTAGCATGGTCGTCGCGCATGTTAGCTCGATAGTCTGTTTCAAAAACGTGTAAACAGTGGAAAGAAGAACTTCTATTTGTTGGTTGCTTAAACGCGAAGTTAGTCAATAAACGAAATAAACAATCCATTACCTTTTAAAACATTTTCTTATGTACAAATAGCTGTAGCACATCCTACATAGCTAACTCGCTAGAGGCGAGGAGATAAGTGTAGGAGGGTCGAGAGCTTCATGCTTAGGCTAATTTTCTTCAACTTGAGAGCCTTTCTGCATGCGAACAAACTCTCGGAACACATCCCGTTCGTATGCAAACGCCTTTCTGTACTCATTCTCACAGACAGTTTAAGCACTAAAGTTTAAGCTGATGAATGTTTTATACTTTTGCTAACTGATTACTGTAAAGATATGTTATTTGGGTACTTACAACAACATAGCCATGTGGTAACCATGTAAGAATCACTTGTGTTTCAAGAGGACTACACAACAGTATGAGACTGAAAAATAACAGCCAAGTTGAAAGTTTCAAGCCGAAACATTGGCAAAACATCCATGGGAGCAACAGACATGAACAAACACGTTTTTTATCTCTGCAGATGGAAATCTGGCCATGATGTCGACGCAAATGATGGATTCCTTTCGTAGCGGAAATCAAAAGCTGGCCGTGCAAATGGATGAATAAATTATGCGCAGATAGAAGAGTGGATAAGAGACGACTTGAGCGGTTCTTAGACCGTGCGCTATTTGACCAGCAGGTCTCACAGATGCAGCACTATTCGGCGCCTATTTAATCTTCTGCGCCAGTAGGCGATTGGAACCGCAGTGAATTCGGCCGAGGATGACCTTGTCTTTGAATATTTTGAACAGGAGAACATAGTTTGCAAACATAAGCAACACTAAACTGACTATGTGCTGCCATTCGATAGAATGTACAAGCATAAGAAACTGTGCAACAATCAAAGAAGCGCTGACCAAGCATAAAAAGTTCATTACGCGATGTGGATCGCCAAAAATCATCTGCAGGAAAATGCGTTACGCTATGACTGATCAAAAAGGTGGCAAGCCACCACTCACATGAAATCTTCTTTGATCATCGCTATCCGGTTGGGCTGCTACGCATGGTCCTTCGCCACGATATATTCGCTTGTTGTGCTTGATAACACATCCATCGGGCCAAAGTAAGGTATCCGACCAACTGTGGTGAGTAATTATAAAATAATCGCTTATACTGGAAACTCATTATCCTTACACTGTATGCAACATCTGGGAGACTCGAAAGTTCTTGACACGTACCCAAAGACCCAGATGAATAGCGCATCGATGCATTTGATCACAAAGTTGTATAGGAAACAAATAAGCCACATACAGTGTGAAAGCGGTAAAGAATACAACTGCTGCCATTTCAGATACCCACCAATAATCTATATACAAATAGGACTGAAAACATAATAACATTTCTGACCGTAAAGTCTGAGAAGCTTGCCTTACCGGTGCAAAACCGCACGGTATGAAAACGGCATAGTACACTGTGGTGAATGCAGCAAAAAGGCTCTGTTTGAAACGATTGTAAACCTCTACTACTAGAATATTCGCTTCTTCGCGTATGCGATTTGGCTCAACCGAACAGACGTGAATGGGCATTTTCGACTCAGCTGCAGGATTTTCACAGAGGTAGCTCCACAGCCGGGTCGCCCAAGGACGATCAGACTGGTTGAAAAGCGCAGTAAGATCATGATAAAAAAGAAGGACATAAGCAAGGCAACTGCAAAGCAAGAATTAAAGGCAATACAAAAAAGCTGTACAAAGTTTACGGGTAGACCAAATATGTTAGAGTAAGTCTGGAATAGAACGTAAAGACGTGAACGAAGCTGAAAGAGAAGGAAGTCAGAATAGCGCCCACAGCCGGCACTTTAAGGCTCCATTCCAAGAAAAGCAATCCGAAAGTCCATTTCTTGCTGCAGCTCGCCGAAATGAAAGTTAGCCTTTTCAAGAAGCACCAAATAACTCTACGGCCAAGAATCAATCCCACGCAAGAGAGAACATACAGATCAATCATGTGAAACTTCTGCAGCAACAGACACTGTAGTAATATTTTTTTAAATGTAATAATTTACTTACCAATGCGTGATGTGTATACGAATTTGGCAGCCACCACAATGTTTTATACAAATTTAAGTATTGAAGGAAAAGAACAAGAACAGAATATAGGAATAGTGTGCATTCAAAGAAAAGTTCCCCCTGCACCATTGGAATGTCTGGAAAAACTGGATGCTGAAGAGTGACCGTGCCGGAAGAGAGACTCTCCACACCATTTGCCACGGTTCCGGGAGACCTGAGAGCAACAAGTCAAACGAGACTGTTTGAACAAACTCCTTACTTGTTAACCGCTCGACTGCCATCATCAGAAAGTGCTTTTGAGACAGTTCGGTGGCACGACCGCCGACCAAAAGGCATCATACTATCCGGGAGAGCTAAATGGCTCTAGATTTAAGCTTCACACAAGAACCTAAAGCAGGGGAGCACATATTCCAAAACACGCCAACCTTGCGCTTGAATAAACCCTACGACTAAGTGATAATCTACAACTTGCTTCAACTAAAAGCGACGGAAAAAGGAGTGCCAACATTCCATGGATAAGATTCGTTCAAAAACAAAATGCAGGTTTATTATACAGTACATTTGACTCTCAAACCTTGCACGCGTGTGACCTTGCAGCGAAGAGCAAAGCTGGAAAGCTTGAACCCACCAACTTGGCCTCAGGAAACATTCTGATTCCAGGGTCTGTTGCCATTTCAATCGATCCATTTCGACGGCAGGTTGAAGGGTTGTTCGGTGAATCAGTAATCACTTAAAACAAAATCTTACTTCCTAACGATTTGTCCAGTTGCCTGGCTATATAGCGAAGTGTAGCGCAGTCCGATAAGCACAGTGGATGCTCAGTGCCAGTGCGCCAGTGTCTCCCGACTTAGGCCATCCGGGGCGATAAAAAAAACTAGGGGGCGATGGAAGGCCAAGGGGGCGGTGTAGTGCCCGGGAGCCAGAGAAAGTTACGCGTATGCACAGAATGTGTTGGAAGGCAGGCGAACTTTAACGTGGCTTCATTACGTCAGTCTCAAGTACCCTTTGTAGCTAGAAAAAGACACCTCGACCTCTTCAAAGGCGCCAGTGCGTAATTTGACTATGGAAACGTGTGTGTTATCATTGGTGTGCCGTTTGCGCTGAGCTGACAGACGAAAGTTTTTCTTACAGTACAGCGGCGCGTCTTTGACGACCAGCTGAATTATCAGGAAAGGAATTCGCGAAAGTGCGATCTGACGAAAAGGCCGATCGCAGTTTTTCTGCGCCTGACCACCTGCGTGCTATGGCGAAATAGAATTCGGAATGAGTCTTATCGGTTAGCTTTCTTTCGCATTAAGCATACCTGTGGACCCAACTCCTGAATTGATCGAAGTACCATTTGAGATAGACCATTCGGGCAAACGACACTGGGCACTCGACACTGGGGCAATCAGCCATTAGGGCAGTGATGCGCAAGCCCCTGCCCGATATCGCCCCTTGGGCAGGTAAACACAACGTGGGCGTACAAGAAGATAGTATAGAGCAGTGTTTCTCACTGTCCCCCTGGCCACTGCCCCCTTATCGAGCTGCAGGCTCGCCACCGCCCCCCCTTTTCGAGCTGCAGGCTCGCCATCGCGCCCTGCCTGCTCTTACTACTCCAGCGGGGGTGAGAGATTCTCTGCTAACTGTAGAGCGGCAGTGGTTCACTCTGTTGCTGCTGGAATGGCCCATCTAGCGATCCGATCAAAGTGACAGAGTGTACTCGAAGCTTCTGATTTCTCCTCTTTTTACCCTCCAGTCCTAGAAACCTTTTGAGAACCGTTCGCCGCCGAGTTTGCGATACTGAGTTGCGTTCGTAGCCGGATTTGCACTTCCCCTTAGCGAGATACGATGCTGTTTTATTTCTGCTCTATGTCACTGACACAAAAGATTAGGAAGAATCATAGCCCCCATGTAAGCGACCTAATTTTTCAATGTCCCGTTCGATTCCCGTCCTTCAAAGACTTAAGTCGCCTCGGTTGACGGCTTGCTTATCGTTTTGCAAGGAACAGCGCAAATAACGAGCACTTTTCACTACTGGGCAGAAATAATTTTATTCATCCGAAGCAGATAGACGCATTCTGCACTGTCATACCCAGTTTCATTTGCATGATA
This sequence comes from Trichuris suis, assembly GCA_000797535.1. Taxonomy (NCBI): domain Eukaryota; kingdom Metazoa; phylum Nematoda; class Enoplea; order Trichinellida; family Trichuridae; genus Trichuris; species Trichuris suis. Next base: position 1,948,698 of record KN538379.1, read on the forward strand.
GGCTTCTAGTCATGGGCCCCTCGCTGTACGGCAAAACAGGCTTTATGAAATGCTTATTACTTTCAATGCGCCGCTGGAAGACTAAACTAAGAGAGCTAATAATATCTAACCGCGATTTGAAAAACAGCGACAGAAAACATCAGCACGGGGGCAAAAGCAGCGGGGTTCATCATTATAAATCATATCTTGGATCCGTCGTAAAAACGAAAGGCGAGCGCGAGACTCAGCAAGCTCAGCCATCTTTTCCTGTATCCTCTGTTCTAAATCTGCTCGTCGGCGAATTAGTTCATCCATCTGCACGAAATTGCACTACACTAAAATTAAAAGAATTTCATATCCACCGCCTAACCTCATTCCGTAATCGCTCCATTTCTTTCAGGAACGCTCGGCTTCTCGAGTCGAAAGATGAGCTTCCGTTGGTATTATCAGCAAAATCCGTCATCTAAAATCATCTGTTTTTCAAGAACGTATATGACGTTCAAGCCGCGGTGCACACGAAGAGTTCACAATCAGCAAGTGGCAACGCGCTCTGTGCATATGTCAATAACCACACTTCAAACACAGTAAAGCCTCCAAGAGGAGCAGACGCTTACTTAGTTAGCAACGGCAACTACGAATCAAAATGACGAATGACACTGAGTTGAAGTCAAGCTCCTTTGCTAACAGTAACTGCAAGTCGCACTTAAAGGGAAATAAAGCTTACCCAAGAAATTGTAGCGTAATATTATATTAGGAGCTTGCCGGGAACATGCTACCAGCCTGCAGCAGCATGCAATTAGTCTGTTCGAAATACACTGGAGGTGAAATCTCAAAGGGCACCCAAAGTTGCAAACAACTCCTCATCAAGAAAAGAACGAATTGCTGAAAGTGCACTTCTGTTTGCCCTGCCAAACAATCATAATAACTTTATCGAAAATGAAAGAAACAAAAAATAAGTTGCGATACAAGTACGTACGAACATTGTTCACAGTTTTAAGTCCGAGCTAACAGAATGCGCTAATCAATGAAATGCAAATGATAACATTACATACTGACACGCTGATAACGGAGCGAGGTCAGTTCAAAAAGCTTCCTGAATTATTGCACAACAAAACCTTTTATTCACTTTATTGGCGCCGTGAAAGGAACTCCTAAACATCGCTGACGACGGCATAAAACGGTTCCAAAACGTACGGAAAATACTGTCTTGTACTTTCTCTAAGAATCCGCTAATCTGTTCGCTGGTAGAGCGCTTGTGTGGTTTAATTACAGGCATCCAGGACAATGTGAAAAAGCCGTGACTAAAGAACAGTATGAAAATACAGAATACCGTTAAACGACATCCAGTGTTCAGCAAACACCGTGAAAGAAACAACAAGGATCCAGCCCTTAGACAAACAGGCAGACCTTTCATACTTGTATTTAAGCGTTGCCTGCTAACCCACCTTAACGGTCCCGCTGATAACATCCTTACATTAATAGGCAACTTTGTTTTTTTAAACTACAGAATACGCAAGTTGACGCAAAGGACCAAAAAATAACTGTCTTTTGTTCAAGAAGTATAGGAATTGAAAATCCTCAGCAGGGCAGTTAGGCCGCGAAAGAACAAACTCACAGTAAAGGTGTACAAATTTACATGGATGCACTAACGTAGCAAATGTTAATTGCAACACGCAAACCACACAAATGAAAAAAATATAGTACAAGGTATGTTGCATTATACAACGATTAATGAGCAAAGCTGTCTGAGGAGTGCAAAAGTACACGAAAGCGGTGGGATGCAACAGATTTTTGAACAAATAAACAAAAGTGCAGCAACATTCACACAACTACTAGCAACGTAGTAAATATGAAATGAAGCTGATCCGCAGCTCTCAACGAACAAAAGCCCAAGCTAAGTTAACATATTACTATGACCGACCAACGGCAACTACAGTAGCAAAGTGACATCACTATTCTAATGAGATACGATCTGGGAAAACAGCCTGTTGCTATTGTTTGTGATATATTCCATGATGCACCATGAGTGTTACTCTATTTTTCCTTATCCTGAATAAGCTGTTGCAATAGCAATGCAAACGAAACTAAAAACAACCAACTTTCCTAGCAAATGTGACGAACTGCAACGTTTTGCCGCACACAGTCTACCCGACACTTGGTCAAACGTTAAGACGCGAATGCGTGTAGGCCCACACTCAGCTCGCCGAGCAGAAGTTGGCTCGCACCGTTAATTCTGATACATTACACCTTGCAGGGCTGTTTTGACGGCGGGACAGGTATACATAACTCAATGCAACTGTAGAAGCACTGCCGCTATGAGGGACACCATTCGGTGAAGAAGGACTACTGTGCAAGCGTAGCATAAAAACATGCCAGTTGGGCTACAGTGGTGATACTCGAAGCTTTTCAAGCTTACGGCGATAGAAAGAATTTTCTGTTCTATGATTCTTGATTTTAAAATGAGCACGGTATCCTCATTTTCAATCGAGCCTCAAACAGTGCCTGGAGCAGCGAAATGAAGGATATTTCTTCTGAACACGACGCATCTTGAAGATTTCCTCTCTTCTTTTCCGGAAGTCTGCATGATTGTGCAAGGAAGAGGAAAGTGCGTTCTCTCAGTACTACATGTCCTCTTGTCCAGTACGCAGGAGCAAAAGCGCAACTATATGCTTGAAGCAATGAAGAGGATGTAATCTCTTGCCCCAACATCAGCACGAACGTTACCTCCCACAACTCTACACTAAGGTCTTACATTATCCGCGGTAATCTCGAGCATGCTGTTCTCCTCTTAATATAAGCCTGAACATAAGGCGTCTATTCAGCCGATATTTTCGCAGGTAGTGTAATACTCTGATTCGCGCCGATCGAATCCAGTGCCTATCTTATGGCTGTCACCACTGGACAACCTCCTTTGGTTCTGGTGAAGGTGCATCGCGTTTCTCTGCCCAGCGTACACAGGCGCAGACGTAGCCTATGTTGTGCGAGCACCCTCAGAATACACGACCAGCGAAATCCACGCCCCGCCAAAGCGAATGATCGCACCCCAATGGAAACGCTCGCACTTACTCCATCGAAATGCATGATCCATGGAAAGCTTCGAATATAGGATGTTTTGTAACAGGTCAGTATAACTTCATCTTTGTGGTTAACGGTTTGCACCCCGTTAGCGTCCAGGAGTCCTTCGAACGCTAAAAGCGCAGTTTCCTAACCAGTTTGATGGTTGGAACGCTTACTTGCAAAAAAAGCAAACAACACAGAACAACTTGCGAAATCAGCGGAGCTTGCGTAACCGTCGCATTCCGTTGACAGTGCACATAGGAGTATGCCACTGACGACGGAACGAGACAGTTCGGCAAGCTCCGCTGTTTTCGTAGGTTCTGTGTTGTTCGCTTTACGCTAACAAGCGCCTTCCAACCAACAAGCTGGTTATGAAACTGTGTTTTTAGCGTTTGCAGACCTCCCGGAGGCTAACAGGATACAAGCCGTCAAGTACAAAGATGAAATGATCCAAGGAAAGGTAGATTCGCAGAAACATATGGCCGTAGACCAATGGAAACGTACCCTTTGGAAACATACCGCGTGAAAAGGAAACCCTGGGGAAACGTGGCTGCCTGAAGACGAAGTCGCCACGGAAAGGAAGCCTTCGAAACATGGCCGGTGAAACATAGTGCAGCCTGAGCTGAACGAAAGGGAATTTGTCCAGTGGCAACAATCCTAAGTCGGGCACAGCATTCGATTAGCAAGAGTCAGGTAGTGAGTTGAACCGTGCGCGGCGAAACATTATGCTTCGTACAGAAACTTCACCGTCTGCTATCTGTTTTGCGATAAGCGTCCGTTTTAGTCTTCCTGCATCATGAAACAATATTGGGAAAGCAACGACAGCGTTACAACATTATACGACACAGCCACCAACGGCTAAGTTATTTATTCAAAACGCAACTGGCCTGTTTGCACCTGACTATGGTTATAGCAGTAGCTCTGAATAGTGATTATTTGGAAAAATATGGTCGCTTCTGTAAGCTTCAGTATACTGGTAAGAATCTCAACGCGGCTAAACCTGTTTTGTTATTAGATACACCTGACAATGTTGGAAATTTTACTACATTATTTCGTAGGAGTTACTCTGTTTAGTACTTTTGCTGGTTACTCGTAAAAGAGTAACTTCAGTTAAGTAATCTGTGCACCTGCGAATGAACTTAAGCTAGTTTTGATTTGTTGGTGTTAGAGACTGTGTTCTTATTTTGTTGTGTTAAGACATCTGATGTGTAAGCGTGACTTAGCTTTTAGTTCATTTTCGTGTGATAAGTTGCGTATGGTTCCCTTGCAGTTCCATTCTTCAAAAGATGTGGCCTGTTCTTTCTGCATGTTCTCTCTGCGTAAGTGCGTCATAGCATGTTAGTCAGTAGCTGCCTATGTGGTAGGTGGAATATCCTATCTTTACTTTTTCTTTCTTGAAGGCTTGTAACGGGGTTGTGTGTTCTTAAGTCAAAAAATGGTTTATTGTTCCCGTTGCACGTATTCAACAAACGGTCGGAGCTTTCGGAACTCGGTTGGTTCCATCGTCAGCGGTAAGGCGCTAAGGCATAAGCAACTGTGATTGCCTGTAGTGGTGTTTTATACATGAGACAATGGGTCAAATGCGCAGCACCTGGCCTGACTGATCAGAGTAGCCCACATTTCACTAACCTCGACGCCTTTTTCAGTTAATGGAGGTATTGTGGTGGATATATAGCGCCTCTTTTATTTTGCATAGGGAAAACAAACTCTCGCGGCGTATGATCTTCGGTCGGAGGTCGACAGAGCATTGAGAGCATTTCGACGGCCGCGGAGCCTTTGATTGCACTCGCCATCGTTTTCCTGGGATTCCTTCTCTTTTAGGCTTTCTATTTGTGTTTCTTTTTCGACAGTCTGCCACGGCGTCTGCGTTGGAATATGTCCGCTGGTGCTGGTCCAACGCTCGTCTGCGAATTGTCCGGGTCCTACTGCGCTGGTTATGCGCCGTTGAGTTGTCTTATCCCCTTCTTGTAACGATTAACCCTGTCTACGTGTCGTGTTCGTTCCGGAAGGAAATGTCCGTTAGTTGAAATTGAAAAGCAGAGCTTTGCATTTGACGCTGAAGACTATCTGGAGTGCCCCAACAATTCCGTTTTTTTGAATTTCAATAACGGGGGTATTTCCATCCTGTGCGAAAGTTGTTAAATTTATTGTTGCCTACTGCATGTCGATAGCTAGACAAGTTCCACAGACGGTCAGTTCACCGCCTGAACGCTCTTTTCTCGTTTCAAGCTTCTGCCTCATGCCGGATTATAATCACATTAGTATTGCCGTTTATGTGTAGCACTAGTGACCGGTCAAGGTAGTCCTGAAGGCTCTATCCATTTCAGTTTCAATAAACGGTTCGTCCCGTAAAGAAAATATGATTTTTCATTCCTCTTCGAAACCTGTCAAAGCACAACCGTATTGGCTGAGGCACTAAGTGTATGCACAGAGGAGGTAGAAAACCTGCGCTTGAAGGATACAGCGGCACGCGGGAACAACAATCTGCAGGAACAGAAATACTACGACGCAACTCAGCATACTATAGCTGAGTGCAGTTTTGATTAAACCTGGTGTTGACAAGTGCACACGGATACTCCGTTTGCTGAATTGTTTATTGAAGAAAGGTTCTCCAAAGCTTCCGGGATCTATCCTATCCCATCTTCTGCGGAGTAAATATATTTACTTAAAGTAAATGATCATGGATTTCATATTTCTACGGGAGAACCATTTATTTGGGCACGAAAATACATAAGTACAGGAAACTTTTAGGGCCGATCTTGTCCTGTTAAGCGCTGTACAGAATTTTTTTTGAGGCAAAAGCAGTTTCTTCCTGTAAGGAAGTAGGTAGTTCCGGAAGGCCGTGACGAAGAACCATGCTTTCAGTATTATCTATCGTGCTTGTGGCCGTAAATCTGAAAATTAATGAGTCGTGAACTACTGAGGTAGTGCGTATACTGACTGATTTTAGGTGATTGCATTTGTTCAATCGTCCGTCAACTGATTTGAATTAGCCAGCGTCGTTTGGCTTGCCCTGGGACAACTGCTCTAATGCAGAAAGACTGCAGTAGCACAATTGGTTGCCTTGGACTAAAATGCCTGCTTCATCTTAACAGTTATTTTAGCTCGTACTTCCAGTGCGCAGACGTTGGATTCGTTGGACTGTACCAGAATATCAGATGAGCCAGAAAAGCGATACGAGGAGAGGATTTCGAGTAAATAGTTTATGTGGGTTCGAAATTTTTATGTAGTTTTTTTCAGTATTGGAGTTTGAATTGCGCCAAGCAAATGCAACGGTTAAGACGTTGAGAGAACATTTAACGCTTGCTACGAGTACATACTTTATCGACTACTACCTTCTCTGGCAAATTTGTCAATGCTTTCTTTGCATGCTACAGGCGAGGCCGATGCTTCACAGGGTGTTTCATCTAATTGTGTACCTGAGGAGTACGTGCAGATGCAGATAAAACCACACGAACAGCGGGTGCTGAATTTTTTGGTTAACGAATACCTTCTAAAAAATGACTTCAAAATTACATCGGTAACCTTTTCAGAGGAAGTTAGAAATCAAGTATTTGTTCAGTGCAGTTGCCTAGCAATGTCACTATGCAGTATCTACCTTAGGACTTCGACGATTGGGCTGACGTTGGGCTAAATCTAGCCAGACCGCCTGACTTATTGAGCATCTATCGGCATGGATTCGCGAATTTACCACAAAGCAAACCAGAAACCCGCGATGTGAACCTGCAAACACATCTTTTTAGTTCCCACAGTCCTACATCAGGCGAGAGCACTCTATCGACAGATTCATTCGTACTGCTAAACCGCCTGGTTTGGTTTATTTGTTTTTATGTTACCCTTTACCGTACTTTATGTTTTAGAATGCTGAAAATGCATCACTGCTACAGCGTAATCAGCATCTGGAGGAAGAACTGCGAGTTATAAAGGCTGAGTTAGAGGCAACGTAAGTTTTGTTTAAACTATGTCTATTGTGTCAAGTCCACAGAATTTGCAGTAAAAATATGCGATTTATTGTTACAATTTTGTTTATTCAGGTTTACTGCACAGCAACGTGACGATTCGCGCAGTCCACTAGTTATAGAAAACTGTTCGAGCCATCCGGCGGCAGCTGATGTCGGCAGGCAGAACGAAGAAGTGAGCAAGTGGGTGGACCAGCATGCTAGTTCAGGCGTTATGTTATTTTGCTTGTTCAAATAGAATAAGACAGTCATTTTACAAACGTTTATCTAATACGTTGCCTCCTTGTTGGCCAGTATCAAGCGAACTTGGTTTTGAAAAGGTTAGTTGAAGTTTCAGTGATGAACTTAGCCATATCCCTTTGTATATTTTCCTTGCAGTTGAGCTTCCTTACCGCGTTCACTGGGCAAACTGCTGCCACTGTAGAGGTGATTGAAGTAATTGGCGAAATTTTGTTTTCTCTTATCCCAAAAATGTCCATGCGCAAACGTGAATGCAGTAAGTGGATGTTCAAAATTTTCTGTTTGTGTGTGCATATGTGTATATGTGCGGAAAAGAACCTGTTTTCGGTACAAAGCCATTATCGCAAACGACGAAGCTTACGCGACTCATGTTGTTCCGAGGGTCTCGAATGCTTCACTGTTTATTGTAATAATTTCTTACCGAAAAGACGTTCTCCCAGATAAATTTGTGAAGACTTATACAGCGTTTACGAAAAAGTGCATTTTCAAAAACACGCAGATTTGGCCAGCCTTATCTGCAGATAGTAATGAACACAGCCACTTATCTTTCACCTGTTCGTGTGCGCTAATGGGAAAGTGAAATTTAGTAAAACTGGCATAATAAAAAATGGGTCTCGTAACGTTTTTGCGTGGAATGTAGACCCACATGAAGGGATTACGTAATGCAGATCAGGCTACGTAACAGTACGTGCGATAATCCCATTAGTGATGGCTCGCGATTCAGCAGACCAGAGAAGGCTTAGTATAGCGTTTGGCGGGACATCTGCATTGCACACCTGCGGACGCTACTTGTTCAGCGAAGTTGGGGGATAGAAAGGGCAACTGAGAAGCGTACAGTCACCATAGTGTATAGGTCTGATTTTTTCCCATGTATCTTGCTTTTATGGCACCGTATGCGTGTACGTTAAAGTGCTTTTTATTGTTGCGTCTTGTTTGCCGTGAATTCCCAAACGATTCTTATAGGCTACCTAGGCCTAAACCAAAACTTAAGACGCCTGAGACGTTGCCAACGGTTTCTGTGGGCCACCTAAGCCTAAACCAAAACTTAAGGTAACTGAGACATTGTTCATACTTTTTCTATGTAAACCGCAAAATGGGACCACTGACACTGCCTACAGTTGGCCTGCAGTGGCTTAGTCTATACGCTACAAAAAAGCCGCCGCTGTTCAATGGCCTCTTACGGCGTGCCACCATGGGTCATCAGTAAACAGATCATCAAACACCACAATGCTCTGACATAACGGAGGAAGGCTGCCGTGGGTGGTCAAATTCCGGGCAAAAACGTTGTTGTTTAGTCGTTCAGTCCTGACCGACTCTTCGTGATCCCATGGACCATAGTTTTCCAGGCCGTCCTACCTTCCATGGTCTCCTGAAGTCTGGGCTAGGCAACCTCAGGTTCGTCGCCTCCGTGATACCGTATTGAAGATCTAAAAACATGGAACTAAATTCCAATAGCCAATTAATATTGCCTCTTGGATGCATCAGTGGCGTAAGCCTCATATGCATTTGAAATTTTTTTATTGTTTAGTTTTACCCCTTGTCGCTGTTGTTATCATCGCACATCCAAAACCCAAGCGGCGGGAAGAGTTATGTGCAATGATGTTCGACTTATTTAAGCATCCTGACGCGGAGCAAAGGTGTTACTTTTAATTTTCTGTGCTAATTGTATTAATGTTAATAGCCTATTCTCTTTAGGCAAGCCTTGGTTGCCGTTTGCACGTATATAGCTAGTAAAGTAGATTCTACACGAGTAGAAACTGAAGTATTAGTCCATTGCGTGCAGCGCATTGATAGTCGTTTGCTTGAGCAACGGACAATGGCAGCTGAAGTTGTCAGTGCACTCATTCCCTTTATATCGGTAAGCAGCGCATACGTGATAGCTCAGCTCTTGTTCCTTATTCGGTTTTGTTCATGCAGAGACCAATTCTGTCGTCTTTGATTATCTCTATACTTCGACAAATGACCTTGTCAAATAATGCTGAAAAAGTTCTTGTCCCAGTGATTCAAGCTTGTTCTCGTCTTTGCTGTTTTATCACTGTTGGCGAAAAGTTTCACGTGGTAAGTTGCTATTGTGTCGTGCAAGTTCTCCAAACTGAAGTCACGTGTGGTTTTAATTTCTTTGGATTCTTTTCTATGTTTGAAACCTGTCCCCAGACGCATGTCGGTAGTCCTTTACAATTTTGTGTATCCAGACCACCTTTTACCAAGTATGGTTATTAATATTAGCTTCGTAAAAACTCCGCCCCCGTCATTCAGGCTTCTGTTGATTACACTTTGATTTTTGGCAGTGTGCAACCCAATTTAAATCATACGGATTAGTAGCTGCTCTTGATAAAAATCTCAATTAGAACAAAGCGGACAAGACTTACCGGGACCTGCCGTCTGCCTGCGCAGTCTTGAGTAATCGAAAAGTATGCAACCCAACAAAATTGTTTCAAAGTAAGAATGCAGTAGATCTATTATTAGTATTTTTGTTCTGCAGTATTTCTGTGAGCTTTCGTAAGGGAGGAAGCATTTCGTAAAAACGTTTTATCACTTTTGTATTATTGGGGAGTAATTTTTTTAGTAGCAGACCGTAGCAGTAGCAGTAGCAGACCAGTAGCAGACCGTGTGAATATTCATTAAGGCGAGTAATATTCTATTCTTTTGTCTGTCCATTGTGCAAGTGTCACCGTTCCAGTGAATCTTGGGGAGATGAAAATTTGTTGATAATGCGTATAATAAGATAACTTTGGGAACAACAGCGTGGGTACAATAAGTATAAACTGGAAGTGGTTAAGGTACAGGCAAGTTAAGTCCTCAGAAATGTAATAGTCTTCATAACCGAACCGTGCCTGAGTAAATAGTTGAACACTGATAAAACAGACAGGAATGGATTCCTCCTGCAGAGATTTAAGGAAACAATGTTAATTGGAAATGACACCTATCTAAATCGGAGAGAGGTAATGTTGACCAGCGAAATATGGCAATGCCAATGCAACAGCGCTAGGTCGCGGACAACACGTGAAGGTTTGCAGCATAGGCGCTATTTATTTTGCAAAACATACTTCGTTCACGCTGACGATGGAACAGAAAATGTTCTAATCACTCCGCTTTACCTGCATAATTCAGAAAAAAATATAACTATCACAGTGCGTCCTCACCGTGATTCGTGCCCGGAATGTGGACATGAGGGAATTACGCAATGTTGCGTAATCGGGGGCAGGCTGCGTAACAGTGTTATCGCTAATCCCATTAGCGATGGCACGCGATTCAGCAGACCAGAAAAGGCTTAGTATGGCGCTTGGCGGGACTTCAGTGACCTTCCACACCTGCGACCGCTACCCGCTCAGCGAAGTTTGGGGATAAGATGAGCGACTGAGAACCGTACAGTCACTGTAGTGTGTGCGTCTGACTTTTTCCCGTGTATCTTGCTTATCGCACCGTATGCGTGTACGTTAAACTGCTTTTATAGTTGCGTCTTGTTCTCTATGAGCTCCCCAACCGCTCTTGTAAGCCACCTAAGTCTAAACCTAAACTTAAGCCACTTGAAACGTTGGTCGTATCTCCGTAAACTGAAAATTAGAACCGCTGAGGCTGCGTACGGTCAGCCTCTTGCTCACACTATTTGTTGCCCAACCACTATTCCATATTGCTTTTCTGCATAAATTGAAAATTTGCCAACAGTTCTTGTAGGCCACCTGAGCCTAAACCTAAGCTTAAAACAACTGAGGCGTTGCTCGTACTTTTTCTACGCAAACTGAAAATTAGAACCACTGACACTGCGTACAGTCAGCCTGTTGCCCACATTAATCGTTGCTCAAGCCGCTGTTGCTCATTGCTTTTCAGCATTAACCGAAAATTCGCCAACAGTTTCTGTAGGCAACCTAAGCCTAAACCAAAACTAAACACAACTGAGATGTTGGTCATACTTTTTCTGCGTAAACTGAAAATTAGAAAAATGGCATTGGGTGCAATCGGCCTGTTGCTAAGATTGCTTGTTGCCCAAGCCGCTGTTACACATTCCTGGAAAATTCGCATGTAGTTTCTGTAGGCCGCCTAAACCTAAACCAAAGTGAAGACAACTCGGACGTTGGTGATTCATTTTCTACGTAAACTGAAAATTAGAAGCACTCAGACTGCGTACCGTCGGCTCAGTGCAGGTGCTACAGTAAAGCCGCCAGATGATCAGTCTGCGCGGTAGGATAGAGCCACCGCAGTTCAAAAGCCTCTTACGCCGTGCCATCGTGGGCCATCAGTAACCCGATTATCAATCATAACAATGCTGTGTCGTAACGGGGGAACGCTGCCGCGAGTGGCAAATTCCGGGCACGAACGTTACAAGACCCCAATTTTTAAATATATGCCATTAAATTGTGATGCTGCTTTTGGTAATGGTCCCTTATATACATGTGAATAGGCAATGGCCGTTAGGTGAAGAGACATCTGAAAATGAAGACTTCAGATCAATCCTCTTTTCATTCACTGCTTCACGGTATATCAGATGTTTCTCAAGATCTAGCTCGCCACCGAACCCTTTTAGGGCGAAGTTCGCCACCACCTCGCTGATCTGATCGGTCCATGGATTCTGTGCTATTGACCGATGCAAGATGAGAGAAAAGCAACTGGGAGGAAGAGGCTGAGAAAGAGTCTCGAGGCCGCTCGTTTCTCTTGCTTCTTTACATAATATGTTTCGGTGGCAGGGAGAAATGGCGAGAAAAAGAGCGGGAAGGGGGCGGGACAAGTGGTCTCGACAGTCTTGTCTTCCCCTCCCTCTCTGCTCATTTTACTGCCATTTTCCTTATTCATGTTTCTTCCCGTGGCTCCTGGTGTTTAACAGTGTCCCCCTGGAGGGGAGTGATACGACACCATTCCAAGCCGCCTCGATGAGAATTACTGAGCAACAAGTTAGCGGCCGTACAATCCACTAGAAGTTTTGGCGAGAAAAATCAACAGGGTGCGAAGATCCCCGAACCATTTTTATTCTTGAGCCTTTGCCGAGCTCGGTGAATAGGAAGCTTAGTACTGTGTCCGACTGTCAGGGCCAGAGGGAGGTATCGCCCTGTGACCCTTCGCTGCCCCAGTCGTCCGCTTGTGAGTCACTGCTACGAATGGATGAACTAAGAACTGAACCTATTCTGTAAACAGTAATATGGCTGAGATCATTCGTTTCTTGCATCGGCTGTCTATCTACGTGTTCGTAAAACCGTTTTTAGAGTTGTTTGCTTTTTGAACTATTAATATATTAATTGTTATAAAGATTTTAGTTCTTAGATTAGTAATTGGGTTTTTGCTAGATCTTCTTATGTAGTTTTACCTTATAATGCTTTCTTTATGAAAGATGAATGAACTCTTCTTGACTGCGTTAAGCAGCACAAGTAGTGTTGTTGTGGATCACGCGCGCAATGCTTTTTTGTCCTCTTTGGCTATTTGGGCATTGGAAGATTTCGCCTTATTAGAGAAACTGGTTGCATCCCTGCTTTGCCGAATGGAATGCATCGTAGATGTAAGCTTCAGGATCATTCTTTTTCTCATTTCCACGTTTGTATTTCAGTTTCTTTGCAAGAAGAGCTCTAAAAGTGGCAAGGAACAGCAGCAGCTAAATATTTACTTCGATTGCGTGGGGTCTATAGTCCCTGTATTATTTTGGAATGTTGTACGAAGCAATCCAGCGAAAGATAAGAACCTGGAAGGCTTAGAAAGTTAGCTGGAAGTTGTAATGTAAATTCTTTTCAATTCGTGTAATTTAAAAACTTCATTAGATAATCTCAATTTCCAAGTACCGTCTGAGTGTCTACTGGACGATCTCACACTGTACACATGTTCAAGTGAAATGCAACGATTGATGGCATCATTTCATCGGCTTATAGGGGAGGAATGGCATTCCAGTTGGCCAATGCTAGATTTTTTTACATGCAGTGTGTGAGTTTGCTAATGCGGCGGCATTTTAAATGCGTCACCCCGCGATTAAAGGCTCACTCCTCTGGCAAGACTTATAAGGAAAGTGGAAACTGGTGACCGTTCTGTTCTTCGCAGTGCTGTTCATTGTTTCACAAGATTTGGCAATTTTTTTGGTCAAGGCTTTGTCAGGAATAGGCTTTGTCCTCTGTTTCAGGTCGAGCAAGCCAGCATTGCCGGTATCTGTGCATATTTCACATTAACCCTAAATATTCCTTTACCTTTTAGATAAAGAAGACGTGGAGTTTACGAGCCTTTCTTTACCGGTGTATACCGTAGCTGTTCTTGGGTCACTCATTCAGGTACTGTAAGCTTGCTTGAGTACACGTGTTTCCTTCATCTTCCTGATTTTGCTTTATGGGGGTCTTGCGCAAGTTGCGCCAGATAGTGTACGGAAGCGGAACATTTTGATTATTGCATCACAGAATTGTTTTAATTCGGTAGGGTTAGGTCAAATCTCTCTGTACTCTTTGTGAATCGATTTAACACGGTTAGCAAGCGTTGTTAGTTGTGTAACTTCGCGGATTTCCTGTTGGCTTGCTCTGAACTGTGCTATGATATGATTAGTGGCTCAGCGTTGACAATAGGAAGAAAAGAGTTCAAAGTTTAAATCTGTTTAGTGGCTGATGGATCGTTCGCTTTTGGTGCCGCGGTGATTATCAGCTTTACGTTTTTCGTTGCGGTGAGATGTATGAACGAGCAATATCAAAAAATGTGCGCGTTTTTATCTCATCAGATTTTTCGTTCCTGCGCGACAAAATGCATTGGCATAGTGGTCTTTATATCTTTTATCGATCACCGTGATCTGTTAATATTTGTCCGTGTATCTTCTAATTTTAGAAGAGCGACACAGAAAGACTGAAGCGTTTCTTAAAGGAAGCGATTACTACCATTGCTGAGCGAAATCTACCTATCCGTTGTATAGTGCTAACTCTTCTGGAGATATCGTATTTAATTTATTATTCTTTCACCTGTTCTACAAGTTTTATTCTAGCGGAGTGCATCCAGAGAAGCAGTTGATATTTGACGTTATGCATGCTTGCGTTGCACATCCCAGTTGGCGGGTTCGTAGGCTTTCCGGGGCCATTATGTCTGCCCTAGCTACTGAACACAATGGTAGGGATGTAGAAGTCACAATTTCGTCTCTACTGCTAAGGTTGGCTAATGACAGTTCACCGTGAGTTAGTTTAACAAAACTGTAATATTGGGTTCACTTTTATGTTTAGTGACGTGCGCATCAACACTGTGGTAGGCTTGTGCTGTTTGGCTAGTGGTTGCGAGTCAGATGCTCAGGTATATGTTCCAGTTGGGCCACTTTCGTTTCATAAGCTTTCTGCAGGTGTCAGATTATGCTAAACAGGAGTTGAGCAAAATTTTTTCTGATGTTCCTGGAACAATAACCGATGTATGTGCCGCTGAAATGTTGGAGAAGATAGCTCGCATTGCACCGACGTTTGCCATTCAATTTCTGGATTATTGTGAGCGCTTTTAGAGTAAACGTATTCCTACTTGTTCTATTGCTAACATTTCAGTATTTCTTCCCCAACTGTACGCATTAACTCGGAGATGCCTCGATGCTCGTGATGAAACGAATGCAACTGTATTTCCAGCTCTGTTCGACGTTTACATTGCGCTTTCATGCTGTTGCTTTTCTCCTGCGACTATTAGCGGTTACTTTTTACCTGGACTGCGCGTCCTCGTTAGGGAACTTGACGCGAGACGTGCCAAGGTTGCGCAGTCTATCATTATTGAGCAGGAACGCAAAGTAAGCGATATATGAAAGTCTCTCTCAACCTATGCTTTTAAGCTGAGTTTTATTAATAGCTGTTCAACTTCCAAACAACATGACGGTCAAGTTAAATGGTGACCATGTCAACTACTTATCGAGATAGGCTCTGTGAGTCTGTCTTTACCAAAGTTTAATTCGTTTGTCAAGCTTACGTCTTAGCTGCGTTTCTGGTACGAACGTTTTTCCAAGTGTAGCAGATCGTGCCTAGAGAATCCAGAAGACAAGGGTTCATCCCTTGTTATATCGGCTCACGCGTTGTTACCCTTATTATTCAGACATTTTTTCAAACATATTTCGAATGTTCATTGAAACGCAACATTGCTTGCCTAAATTAACACGACTTTATTTGTCCTTTGTGTTGCTAGCCATTGTTGGACTCAGGGTTGCATCTAACTGAAACTGAAAGTTTCGTTAAGTCCGGTTGCGTTCCGTTTATTGTGTGTAATGTCGATTGTAAAACTATTCTTTCTGAACTCGTCTTTTTCCGCCAGCGCACAAAGGTTGCTATACGCCACCTAAGCCTAAGCCAAAAATGGACATCAATAATGTTCATGTAACCCTTATGCTGATGTTTAGGCGGTGCACACCGACAGTGAAGAGCAGGAGAAAGCGGTCAAGTTTGGTGATTCAGGACTTTTGTCTTTCGGGATTCTTGTCTCTCGGGATTTTTGTCTTTCAGAGTTTTGAACCGCGGTGCTGACAGGCGAGTAGCCGTGCAATTTGCATGATCGCCCAGCTCATCTGTAAGTCATATTCAGTGGAATTATTCTAACTGCATGTAAATCATAGGCGAACCTGAGAATGTGCTGTGACAAAAGTGCCCTTCGCTATGAGCAATTACTTGCATTGGAGTGGCGTCTGACCAACGATTGCATCTCCGGGCGTTTACGCGGGCATAGTGCGAATGCGGGTAGGTCCGTAGCGGTGAAAACGGCACAGGATAGCTACCAAAATGAAAAACGGCATGCATGCACGAGCAAGTATTGTGTACACAGCACTGGCGCGACCTACCAGTCCGTCATGAATTTGGTCCTTGCCGTTGGCTTTGCAATGATGTGATCGCCGAGTTACTGGAAAGGTCTTCTTCGCTGTAACCTCTTCATCAGGGAGTTGTCCGGTGTATCAAGGCATCATACACAGGGCAAGTGTTTTGAGATGACTCGAGCGGCCACTGTCTCAAAGTTTGCACCTGAAGCAAGAATAATGAAGGAACGAGATCATTTTGAAAGGAAGGCCATGATAACGGTTTCTTCGTAGTCATCATGCGCAGACTGTACAACCACTGTCCGTTCCTTCTCCCTATTTTCAATGACGCTGCAGCAATTCTCGTTGAAGAAAGGATGTGGGGCCCTACTCTTCTACTCAATTTCTTCACAGCTTTATTATCTTCTACGTAACAGTGAGGTCTGCGTGCCGAAGTCTTTAGGCTACGTTCAGCGAACCCTTTCGCATCATTCTGTGGCATTTCATCTAAAATGTACTCACTATGAAAGCGTTACAAGCCAGTTGTGGGTAAATTTACAGTAAGAGTTATTCGCCCATGTAGAAATATGCTCAAACATGATGACCAGGTTTGACATATTTGAGACTAAATTTCGACAGCAATGCTGCAGTGAATACGAACCGCTCGCTGGCTCCATACTATTAGCATTGCAAAGCTGTGATGGCTGAGTTACTGGTGCATCACAGGTTGGTTAGTGGTCTGCCCACGGTTTTGCTTTTGACTTGCTGCTCTCGCTTCTCCTTTCTGCATGCTGGGAACAAGTGCCAAAAATACGAACGGCCAGACGGCTGCATTCAGGCCGGCGTACAAAGGTTTGTCCTTCATAGTTCGTCTGAATATCTTGCAGTGTGGTTCGTAATTTTGTAATGCATTGAAATTCGTGAATAAATTTTATTCCTGTCTCTTGTAAATCAGCAACACTGCCTCACAAATTGGCGCTCAAGCTGGCGATCAAAGAGAGGTGGCTAACGGATGAGATTGTTGGTACTATAATATAGGAAGGTCAACGGATAATGACGTTGAAAAGTACATGCAGTTCAGTCTGCGGTCAGGTTGGTTGAACTGCTTTGCTTCATCAAGAGTGGGCACAAGTCGAGAAAAGCTCGATGAACAAATGGTAGTGAACGAAGGGGGACGAATGAACAGCAGGAAATCAATTTAAGTAAACCAACGGGAGGAGCCAGAGCATAAACCAGTAGCAGGGCACTAATCACGGCAAACCGTTGGAATGAACCGGGAGCAGTCGAGGCAGACGAACGGTGGCGAGCTAAATGGGATAAACTAGGCATATTAAACTAACTCGACTTCCCAATGGCAGCGAACCAAGGACAATGAACCCGCGACCGTAAAAGAACAGGGATTAACGGTAGTGAAGCTTCAGCGTGCGTCAAACTGACATTGTTGAAACGATGGCAGTGTGGCAACTGCGTTTACCCTTGTTCGTGAGCAGATGCATGCTCACAGAAGTGCCATACTACTGTCACATGTAATACTAACACGCAGCCAGCAACCCCGGCAGCAAAATGTCCCGTCGGCAAATCCGCCGACAATACTAACGGGACCGAAACAAGGGAAGTGATCTGAGGACGATGAACCCGCGGATGGCAAATAAATGGGAGTGAACGAACGCAGCCAAGCTAACGGCAGTCAGGCATCACCAGGCAGACTGACACTGTTGAACCAACGGCGTCGAACCTTGCCGATGGCTTGTCCTGTTGGTGTGAATAAGGATGCATGTACAACACACATAGCATTTGCACGCAGCCAGCAAATTCGCCGGCGAAACGCTGTGCTTCAGCAAGTTTTTTATGGAAATCACAGAGAACAATGTACGTACATTGTTCTCTGTTTCCCTAACAACTTACTCATGGACTCGTTAGTAGACAGCTTTCTCAGTTGTTTACAGGTACACTGTCTCTATGAAAAACAGGAGAGCCATGAAAAGACCAGGATGAAAACGTGAGTTAAATTAGCTCAAATGTACTTCGTGACAAAGATGCTCATTTCCGGTTTTAGAGTCAGCAGTGAAAAAATCAGAATTGTTTCATTTTTAGGTCGTTTTCAGTAACTGCTTCAGTTATGCATATTTTTGGTCTGTAGGTATCGTATAGTTGATCAGAAGTTGGTCCGTAGAAGACCCTGCAACCCTGACCTGACAACGCTGTTCAGTAAAATTGGAATTAAACTAGGGTCTGCAGTTTGGTTCAGTCTGTTGGAACACTTTACAGCAGGTTTCTGTCATATAAGCAGCTTTCTGACTGTTTAATATCTGCTTGACTTTAAAATAATTCACAAAAGTTTGATTTAATACCATTACATTTTATTTGTTGCGTCAGTGTTGCTGTGGTATCGACGAAGCTAGAGGTGGGAGGCAGGAAGCTGCACCCCTCTGCCGGGTCAGAAAAGTTGAGCAGGTAAGAGAACTTGCCATTGAAACTAGAACAGGGAGCACAGCACTATGGACTTACACGTGCAAGACTACTAAATCAGAGTTTACTTAGCAGGGTACATTAGAAAGATTCTCAACAATGAGTCAACAAAAGAAGCAAAGCTGTAATCAAAAAGACTGCAAGTCTCGAAGTTCTTCTGGCAGTGATGACAAGTCACGGAGATCAGACACGTTATCCCCTAAATCTGAGGGCAAGCAAGGTCTCATGCACACATTCCGGAAGAAAGTCAGCGAGCTGCGTGGTAGTTTGCGACTAGGAAGAGAACAAGCTGTGGGTAAAGACTTTCTTGCGCAACACCAATTATCTAAAGCACTAACAGCAGCGGTTCCATTAGCTACGCCTATAAGCAGTCACGCCATAAGCAAAGCAGATGCTAGTACCCCACATACTGATTGGCAGCAAAGCGTACTTCCCATGGTGGAGCTCCCTTTATTATAAAACTCATAAGTAATTTAGTATGTCCATAAGGCAAAAGTTAGCTTGAAAACAATGCAGTAAGGAGGTCACGTGGAAACAAAAACATTGTTCATATTTGAATGAGAAGGAGAAATGAGCTCATACGACTAACTCCAGAGGTATAACAATGTTTAGCTTCGTTTGCGTTCACACGTTAATCACTTTGGAAGATTTGTGCAACCGGGCAGGAGATGACTAAGCTGAAACGACCGCTTTTAAGTTTCGCTGAATTTCATGTATTCATGGAATGATCGTCAGTGCACACTTCTCTCTCCGTTTTCACATATTCTCATCCTTTCACCATTTTCTGCCCCAAAATAAATCGAATTTATAGTTACTGATAGTTGCGCGTTTCGTGCCATCTTTTCTGTTGTTATCGAAATGTTACCACTCCTCCTCGTAACTATAACAACCATCTGACTGATAGACGTGATTTTGGGAAAACTCAGTTGAAAAGGCACATGACGCAGCGTTTGGAATATTACTCAGTGTTCGCATAGGAGATGTCCAGGTAACCGGTCAAGAACATCATAGCAACTTCTTTCCTTAAGCTTTACTACGCATTAAGTCATCGTTCAGTGACGGAAACGCCAACAACAGAAGATACATTAAACAAGTTTTGGCAGGCATTGCAAACATTAGGTCATCTATCATTGCATAGTCGTTCTGCACCTGAAGACCTATTCATTCCAGCTGAAAGAATGCGCGAGTTCATTTAGTGTTCATCAGGGGAGTAAAACTTATGATTAACCGTTCGTTTTCAAAATAGCGCTGTCGACAAAAATTAAGTTTCACTGAGTCCTAACCGTATAACGCCGGAGACATTAAGACTTGGCTCACAGAAAACGCGCGGCCGTAGCAATTCCCAAGGTCTATTTCAGTACTTAAACTCTATGCGTTATTTATCATACTTAAACTAGCATATGTATGCCAATGACTCATCATTTTGTCTACAGCATGTAAGAAGGATGGTCAGGCGACAGAAAAGCAGAAGAAAGCTGACATTGAAAAAGTGATCACCGAACGCATGAAGAACTGGGGCCGAGTACACAATCTTCCTGATTGGGCACAGGAGAGGATTGCTAAATCAGTTGTCCAAGAAGATGAGCGACGCAAGAGAAGAGCAGAACTGGAAGCTAAGAAATTTCAGATACTGAAAAAGGCAACACTTCGCCACGCCATTGTTATCGGTGATAAAGCAGCTGCAGAAGAAAAGGTCAAGGCACAGGTAAGGTGAAATGCTTTATATATTAAGTTGCCGTTGTTCTTCGCAACCGCGCAGCCTTCTTGAAGCCAACTAATAATAACGACATCAGTTATTCAATTACAGCTGTGTCAGTTTTGGGGGGAGGGGCAAACATTCGTCAGATCTATGCAATCATCATAACAAATTATATTAATAGCGATAGATATTGAATAGTGCGTGTTTAGTAATGATTCTGTGTAACACGTTTGATCCTAGCGACTTCCGGTGTCTATTTCATCGTGACATGAAAGGTCACCATTCGTCATTAGAGACAAACATTAATAAATATGATAAACATGAAGTTCACCTGCTTTTTTCATATGAGCTTTCGAACTGTAGCATGACGTTCATTACATTTCAGGTTAAGCATAGTGACTACGTGCGCAGTATATGACTGCAAAATATAAGCGCTGCAAAGTTTATAGATTAATATTACTGATAACATTTTCATTCTCATGTCTTTACGACGCAGTGATGCGCGCCTGTGAATCGTTTGTGGCTCCGCCACGGGAAGCGACGCAATAAACATTTAAATCATTTTTTGAATAACAGTAGCATGTTTAAAACGTTTCTCTGGTTCGTTGACACATAAATAGTTTATATTTCCGAAAGCTTGAATTCGCTGAGCACTGCTGTTGGAAGTTGAGGTTCTGCTCAAGCAGTATGGAAAACAGAAGATACTGTCTCTAATTAGCTTATGCCCATCAGCCGTCTAGCGTTTTGGCGCTAACGTGCCGTGACCGAAACAAATCCTTTCAGTTGTGCCATATGTAAGCTTGGCCTCTCTCATGGTTTCTGCAACTGATACCCCTCTGTTTTGTAGACCTATCTTCTCAACAGACACAACGTTCTCCTTCGAGGCTGCCAGAGCTGGTCGTCCTGACCTCTGCTCATCATTGTTGAATTTTCTTCCCCGCCCGGAACCCGTAGTCCAAAATTTCAAGCAGTTATAACTTAGCTCTTCCTCCTTGAAAACATTCTGCAGCGTTCGGTAGATTTCCTTCCTTCCATTTCCCTCAGGGAACAAACATTCGATTGCGGCTCTGCTTGAAAAGGGTTTCGCCATTCTTTCCGAAATTGAACTGAAATAAAATGCGCTTGTTCATCAATGCTTCAATAAAACTTTGCTAAACCCCGTGCGAACGTCAGAGACGGCAAGCTATACGACCGTGCCAAAGTTTTTCGCAGAGAAGGAGCGAAGGCACGAAACTTTTGCATACCCCTATGTCAACCTCACTTCCCGATGCTCTCTGTCTTGGTGAATGTGGAATCAATCTTGGCTACTCTTTTGTCCTTGTCCCGTCGTCAGCGTGATGGTAAGGGCCCTCACCATCACGCTGGCGAGGGCACAAGGTCAGTCCCGAAAGCTCCGTTTGCTTACTCGTGCACTACGAAAAGGTTTTAATTCGGGTCATTGGGATTGTCCGTGCCGGGGTCAAATTTGGCCTGCCGATGGGATTACGTAACACCTGGCGCGATCGCAGAAAAAGTGAGGACCGTTGCGCCGTACCTGACACTATGATGGATGAGCTGTCCGTCATCTGTCCGGCTGGGGGCACTCGTATTGTTGCTAGCCTAAGCCTAACCCCACACACAACCCCGCCGCTGCATTGTTCCGCGGGAACAACGCAGTGGTAGTGTTCCTGCGGAACAACGGACCGCTAGCGTAACCATGCACCCTCACAGAAACGGGCAGCCACGTTGGTGTGGAACAATAGAACCGACCGGGATCTAACCATGC
>KN538379.1:1970654-1982546 GCA_000797535.1 Trichuris suis
AACAAAGCGCAAGGCCCGCCCGTCCACTTGAATAACGCATGGTTACAGGATTGTCCGCGTCGGCCTTCGGCCGGCACGGAAAATCCCAATGATCCTTTAATTCTACTCCTCAACGACCTAACAACAGGAAAAGCCGTAAGTAACATCATGAAACCTGCATAAGCTTTCGAAACTGACACGTTCAGTCCCCAACAGTCGAGCGCTGAAGACAGAACGTGTTAATTCCGGAAGCTACGCAAGTGTGACTGTTGTTGTCAATGAATTGTTTTTCCTTTAGTGTGACCAGTAGATTAACATAATAGGACGGGTCAAGAATAGACCCGAAACTCCGGAGAAAAAATTGGTTAACAGTTGGTTATAAAACGGCTGCTAGAGTAAAAATAAGATCCACCATCAAAGTAGCGTAACATCATAAATTCTGTGTTTAACAGGAAGCTAAACTTTGTGAGGTCTTAATGAAAGAAAACAAGTTTGCGTTTGATTGTAGGCCAAAGAAGTCATGAAAGATATGCGCAAAGGGGATGCAGCACTTCCGTACAGTTTGAAAACATTGAATCTCGAAAATTTAGTTTCTGAACAGTCGGTTAGCCAGGCATCTACAACAACTGAGAATGCAAGCGGTGTGGCAGCTGGCGGTGTCAACGCTGCCTCCACTCCTTCTCCTTCCTCTGGTACTGGTGAAAAAGCAAAGAAAGATAAAAGTCCAGCTGAAAAGCCATCTCAAATCGAACAGGAAGTTGCAACACAGATGTTCGCGGCGATCTTTGCTGGCGTAGGAAGACGTCGAATGGAGTCTATCATTGAGATACAGAAAATTGTTTCAGCAATCTCAAGGAACTCAGTCAGTCAGTTCGCCCCATGTTTCAACCGATGCGCCTGCTGCGCCTGCTGCGGCCGCTGTTGGAAGTGGAGATATTGATCCGTCCTTGCAAGAGTACATTAATCGACTATGCAAGAAGGACCTTTGGGAAAATGAATCGAACGAAAACGCTTTGTATAACTGGATTATTTCGCAAGTATTTGATTACACTTTTAAACAATCGTTTTTTGAATATGTGTGACGTTTAGTCTAGTCCGGACGACGCAAAGAATAAATTACCAAAGAAGGCAGGCCCGAAAGTGGACTTTGATAAGACTGTAACCGGTAGGACATTTCCAAGAGGCCGAGCCTACGTTAAAGACGAACCCTCCGTTGAGTATCGAAATAATCTCATTGGTTACCGCTAACGCGGTTGTTTCCCGTGTGTAGTAATTGGGATACCCTGAACAGTATCGCGTTCAGTGGTTACCTGTACATAATAAACATTACGTCTTGAATAGTTTGAAATACCGCTAACTTCTTGCTGCTACAGTTTTCTTAGCAACTGGATCAACGATGTGGTCCTTCGTTGGGGATCAACGTATTTTGACCTGAAGACGGTTTGGCTCGGGCATATCTGGAGCAGGAAACGTTTTATCAATGACTTAACCGTTCTGACCTTTGGCCATTGTAATTGAGGGACGCTCTTACAAGGACGTATCAGTGTCATGGGCTGCACTTCACATACCTGCATCCAAGGATACCGAGTCTCGAGAGGCATTTACAGATTCTCAATTTGGCATCTGTTTATGTTTTAGGCGGAACGTCTATGTAAGAAGCAGCTGACCTATTGACCCGGATAATTGAAAACGAGCATAACTGAGTTCCTATGACTGGTGTAACTGCGAAACATAAATTATCCCTACTCTGAATTCGAGGAGGAACACAGAAATTCTTGAAAGGTTGGGAGTCATTTATGCAGGAATGTGGACAGCTACATGAACAATATTTAAAAGTATTGGGTGCAGGAGGATTAGGTTGGTGGGCGTAAGTTATTAACGCGTGAGCACCTGGAGTAGATCGATGTTGACGTCGCTATACATCTTTGCATGTCCAAGTGTAGTCAGAAGTTTATTCATGGTGGGCGCATGTGTACATTCGCTGACTTTAACCACTTACGGACAATCAAGGCTTCGCTCCGTATTACGACTTTGACTGCAAACCGAGGCCTACCAACGGACATCAGTGGCAGCAAGAGGGCACGGGCCAAGCAGGCACGCAATGAAAAAGCAGACTCAGACGACGGACTGATGTGCATGCAAAGCCCTACACAACCCATCACTCTGACGTCACTATTCGCCCCTGAAGATTATCTGATCTAAGAAAAGGAGCGCTTCCCGCTGTATGACTCCACTCTCAGCGGCTAAGACAGATTCTCATTTTCCAACGGGGTCATATGGCACCTGGAGCAGCGAAATGAAAACAGTGTATGCCGACAGCATGTTCAGATTTGCACCAGTGCTTCTTGCGCAAGTGTACGTCCTGCCGCTGAAGAGACGGAGTCGTTGTTCCGGTGCTCTACGTGCCCTTCCCGAACAATCAAAGAGCTATACACTACTGAATGTTTGAGGCGGAAAACACCATACAGCGTCAAGTGACTCCAGAGTCCGTACTCATGGAGCAAGAGAAAGGAGAATACATGCAGTAACAGCCTGCTGGTATAACTTAGATGTTTCGTTATCAAGTGCAAGCGTTAGCTTTATTTGGCAGCTGGCGAGAACGGTTGTTTCGTCCTGCTTCTGTTATTGGAAACCTTGTCATTCATCTCGCCGCTGTTCTGTCTGTCACAGGCACCCACTTGTTTCAGCTTTATGATCGGTTCGATTCGGAGCGACATATGTTTACTGGGACCGTCTTTACTTTCTACTGTGACTTTCATTTTTTTGTTGAGGCCAGCGACGCATTTTGAGACAGTCTTACTGCGTTGTAACGAGCTGCAGCCTTTTGCTTCTGCTGAGTAGAAACAGACAGCTGATAGTTCAACAGTGATTAGCTGTCTCGAAGGAGCTTCCTGATTTTCATCATCCGCTTCTTCTCTTCCTTCTGCTTTCCCTGCAGCTCCCGGTGGTCGGGTCATCCGGTTGACGATTCAAAACGTCTCCAACGTCCTCATATTCCATTTCTTCAAAGGCTAGCCTATTTTGCAGCTGAACAGAGCTTAAGGCTGAAAGTCTTTAAAATTGCGGATCAGATGTGGGACAAGTTTCCGCGAAACGCGATTCAAGCATTGTTTCGGTACGCCTTTACAAGCTTTTACGGTGTTAATTAATGGTCATTCTCTGGTTATAGCTTCTGGTATGAATCATGAACTTTTTTGTCTCAGGAGAATCACAGCTTCGCTTGTGGGTGACCGAAGAACGCGCATAAGACCAAAACGCGGCCAGTGTTCGCTCTTTTTGAACGAAAAACATAGGGCGACTTTGCCTTTTGCCCACGTTTTCTAGCCGGCAAAATCGCATATGAGCGGAAACTGAATCGCATTACGTTAGAAACTGCTACGATTTCAAAATCGCGCATGAGCGAAAACGCGGTGTACGAAGACGCTTTATACGAGGACCACTTGGATGTATTTACGCAGACCTCAAGTTTGTTCATGCGTGCGCCACGTGAAAGAGCAAGTAAGGTTTTCAAGAAACATTTTGCTGACGTTTTCAAAAGAAACTTCAGTTCATTTATCTCTGTGCAGCGGAACGCGTGCTATTAATAACATCGATAGCCAGAAATTCTATGAAATGGGGTACGTGCTTTCTGAAACGAAGCTAACTTTTGCGTACTGTTAAACCTTCAGTGCGGTATGTGTGGACCATGTACTTGTCTTCGTCTTCAAAATGAAACAGGTCGCCGGTTGGTTGCTTGACTGTTTACGTATTATTACTTTACTAGGTTCAGAGGCATTTTTTAAAATGAGAGATTGTGAAGCTTTCACACAGCAAATCGATCGAACAGCGAAGCTGCTACTGAGAATGTAGCGCAAACGACGTGCTAGCGTTGAGCAGGAAGGCTAGCAAGATGAAAGTTTTTCTGTGAATATCCACAAGATTTGGAAATTGAAGATTGCGACTTGTAAGTTTCGTGCCCAGAATTTGGCCATCCGCAGCAATGCTCCCCCTGTTATGCCAAAGCATTGTGATGATTGATAATCAGGTTACTGATGACCCATGATGGCGCGGCCTATGAGGCCATTCAACCCTGGCGGCTTTATTGTGGCGTGTTGACTGATCACTTGGCTCCTTTATTGTAGCGTCTACGCTGAGCCGACGGTACGCAGTCCGAGTCCTTCTAATTTTCAGTTTACGTAGAAAATGAATCATCAACGTCTCAGTTGTCATTTTTGGTTTAGGCAGGCAGCCTACAGAAACTGCATGCGAATTTTCCGGGAATGTGTAACAGCGGCTTGGGCAACAAGCAATCTTAGCAACAGGCCGATTGCACCCAATGCCATTTTTCTAATTTTCAGTTTGCATAGAAGTACGACCAACGTCTCAGTTGTCTTAAGTTTAGGCTTAGGCTTTGGTGGCCTACAAGAGCTGCTGGGGACCTCACGCCAAACAAGACGCAACGATAAAAAGCGTTTTAACATACAGGTATACTGTGCGATAAGCAAGATACATGGGAAGAAATCAGACGTATGCAGTACGGTGACTGTTCGGTTCTCAGTTGCCCATTTTATCCCCCAACTTCGCTGAACAGGTAGCGATCGCAGATGTGCAAGGTCGCAGATGTCCCGCCAAACGCTATACTGACCCTTTTATGGTTGCTGAATCGCGCGCCACCGCTAATGGGATTACCGCTAACGCTGTTACGCAGCCTAACCTCGATTACCCAACGTTACGTAATCCCGTCGTGTGCGTCCACACTCAGGATACGAACGTAACAAGACCAATATTCTACTTCTCAAATCAATTGGTAATTGTTGCTGGTGAGGAACAATGATCCGTTACATGCATCTGCAGATTTTTGTCTTTGAACGGAATAGATGGAAGTATGGAACTCAATTCTCTTCTGCCAAATGCTACCCCACTAATAGAGCTGCTGAATCAAAGAATGATAAAAAACTTGAAACTTCTGTATCGAAAGCATCTCCTTCGCCATCTCTTGTCATCAGTAGACCAAAATGTTCGATCAATGTCAGATTTTATAAAAAGAGGCTTTAAAGGATTGTTGTTTTGCGATAGTGTGCCGGCGGTTGCACGTGCACGACCCCTAACGGGTGCAGGCATGTTTGCAACGGGTGTTTTTCCCAGGAAAGGACATCAATATTTGCACCGGCCGCCGCCCGAATCGACTGAGGGCCGCTGATCCCTGACCTGGGCCGGCATGTGACCAACGCCCAGGTCAAGTAGGGGTATATAAGTGCGACGCCCAGAGCACGACTGACTGGGGCTCTTGCCAACGTTACTGCGCAGTTCTGTATCATTGCTCTTATCGACAGTAAAAGCTTTGCTCACGAACAGTCGGACTTCGCGAATCGTACAGATAGCGAAGAGGTCGTCTTCTATGAAAGAGTTCGCATTAAGAACTTGAAGAACAGCGTTTTGTTTTTGGACAGTTGAGCGCTATGCTTAGTAGCATTAATGTGCTTTTTCAATATCTGGTAAATCCGAGGAAGCTGCTCTTGAAATGTGGGTCGCATATTATATTCAGAAACCCGGATTTAAAAATTCGAAATACGAAGAAATCGTCAAGTCCGTTTCAAATCTACTACGATCTACTGCTACTAATCAAGATTACACAAGATAACGTTTTTATTTGAAAAAGCCATTATAGACTTCTGCCTCAAAGCTTGCGTGTGCTTGTTGGCTGCTAGATCACGGGAGTTACTTAGGCACAACGGCTTCACGAGCCGCCCTCTTGCTGCCTTTAACATCATTCAAGAGCAACTTCCAAGCATCAAAACGCCTTATCATGAAAAGGATACGCAGTTTCATCTTCATTGCTTTCGTCAAGGTCACCTTTGTCTTCATTAGAGAAAGTACAATATGGTATGCCCGTTTTGTAGCAACAGATCAGAGGAAAAGGGGAAAGAAACGGAGCTCTCAGGACGTACGAGTCCTGTCTTCAGAAGGGGAAGGATACCCTTGAAATGCCGATAAATCGTCATCATCTTCGCTCCTCGCCGCCAGATGGGGAACTAAATGACCAGGCCATTTAACTCTGGTTTTTTAATTGCAATTAACCTTTCTACTGAATTCCTGTATCTGTTTAACTCTTAAATGCAGCTGCACTCATGATAACTGGTTTACTGAGTGGCATTGTAGAAGTGTCGAATTGCAATAAGACCGACACAATACTAACATCAATAGCAACAGGGTGTAGAGGTCAGTGATGTGCGGACTGCTCTTATTAATAAACACTAATGCTGCACCATACCGAACCGACGTCGCCATTGTACCCGCAAGGCCTGTATGTACAGATAGCGGAATAAATACCTTCTCCTAAAGCGCGTTGACGACGCGACTGGACCGACTCAAAAGCTACGTATATTGGCCTTTTGTGATTTCCCTAGCAATCTGCTCATCCATTCATTGGTAAGGCGCTTAGAACGCCATGCAAAAATCAAATGACAACCCATCACTTCGTTACTAGACACCCAGTCTACATGACCGTAAAGGAGCATACATATGGTAACGCGTGAAAGGTTTGTAAGGGTTTAATTGCCTATAGAGATGGAATTATTGTTCCGTTTGTTGGATGAAAAGGAAGAAATAGAGAGTATGAGCAAACACGTAGCGCAATGCAGCGTAGAAACAATTCTCGACAGCTCATATTTAAATCGTCGGATGAAATGCATGTTGAACAAGAAATATGTTGGGTGGGAACATAAGTGCTGCCAGTATTAGCTGAAGATGGTTTAGCAAAGCCACGTAAGATTAGCAGGTCCGGCTTTGTTGCCGGTATGAGTGCTCTAGATAATACATGTTGTCGAGTGAGGACCTTATCCTCATTTTCGTAACGGATAGCAAGAACTTTGCGGCTGCGTATGGCCGCCTGAGACATTGCATTATGTTTTAGTTCTATTTCCACGTTGGAGCAACCGAAGCCCATCGTCGCGTATGCTTCGTATATTGCGAAGATGTCCTCAGTCTCAGCACAGAAGAACGATAGTCTGCGAAGTTCTCGAATGGGAATTTTCACACGTTGGAAAAGAGATGGTCTGCAGATCTGGCATGTCTGAATTTAGACGCACTGCTAGCAGAGCTTGAGATGAACAGCAAGCAAACGACACGGCAGTTAGACGACGTTATCCTGCTCTCATGTGACTATAGTGCGTAGTTCTAAAACGATTCGTTACGTTAATGTGGTGGGCCCAGATGCACTAGACGATTTGACGCAAGAGAACAAGGATTGAAGAGTTGACTGCGCTATGGATCTCCTCACGAAGCGTCGGACATTTGCACAGCTGGACCATCTCATCACCGGAGATGAACCTACTGTTCTCTATGATACTTCCAAGCGAGCTCGCCATTGGCTTCGCTCTAGCTCCGGATGGCTGAGTCACGTCATAGCTTATGGACGCTAGAGAATGGTTTTGCTTTGCTTTTGAGTGTACGCTGCACCGAGCATTGGGAGGTACTTCCAGAAGGGAGAACAGAACAGCAACGGCCGAAGTTCATGCTAATCAGCTTGTAAGACTTAAAGGCAGGCTCGATTTGGATCCCTACTGAAAAAGCCAAGTTTTCTTCGAGCACGACAACGCGAGACCAAATGCCGCCAAAGTTGCTTGCTCGTTTCTGAAGGAATGCTGCTGGGAGGTCGTGTGCCATCCACTATATTCCCTGGGACTTGCTCCGTCAGTTGACCTCCTCTTTCGTTCTCTCAGAAACCTCAAATTGTGGAAAAGTTTAGAAGCAACGACAACATGTAAAGCGTGCCGTCCGTGCTTTCTCAGTCCAAACCCGCCTCCTTTTACAGGGATGGTATTGTGGAGTTGCTCAATAGATGGCCTAAAGTTATGAACAACAATGGCGAATACCTGATCGATTGATATTTCATCATTGTAAAGTCATGCGATTTTAAAATAAAGTTGCAAATTCCGACATAACGTGTTCCTACCTGGTAGAAATAGGAACATTTAGCAACGCATCTAACGGAATGTTGCAAACTGGCCACAGAAGTAATACTAGTACTCTGTTATATCCTCAGCTAAGATGCATTCCCCTTCCCCATACGCTGAACACTGGTAAAGGCCTCACCCGAAAGCTCCGATGACCAAAGTTTGTTGCCTGTTATAACGGGACACTTCCGTAACAATAAAATTATATACTCTACTTAAGTTTGGAAGGGGTAAAACTGAAGTGCAAATTCCGGACTATCAAAACGCATATTCTGTTATTAAGCTTAACTTAGCGGCGTCTTACGTCAACACATTTTATAACCATTGCTACTCGTCGTGCTGCACTCGCTTTCTTCTAATGGGTTCATCTTTATGCTTTTGGTTCGCTGGTTGAGGACAGACATTGGCAGTTCATTGTCGCTGGAACAATACGAAGATGGGCTTGTCTGCAGCAATTTCAAACTGCTTTCAACTGATCGCAGACATTGTTGATGTTCGTTTGACAAACTCTTCCAGTTTTGCTACCAGAATTACAGCTTAACAAACTGGTAAAAGTGGTCGCTAAACTGCTCCTCGGTATCTTAGTTGTGCAAGTCAAAAAAGTAATAAACTTCGTAAAAGAAATTTTAGCTCGGCTGCAATCATCATTTCATCGTTTTAAATGGTAAGAGAAACGATAGGCAAGATTACTGGGCACATTGAGTCTTCTGCTTAGCACATGTTGACGTTATCATTGCGTTGCACAGCTTTAATAAACAATTAAACGTTGAGCAAGTGAGCGTACCAGGATTCCATTGCGGGCATTTCAATCACGTGCGATAGGACGATTTCCAATTTGGAAAGAAGCTGCCTGTTTATTGTCATAGTCGCCGGCAGTCGCGATAGCAAGAAAGACACAGTTTGTCAAAGAGAGCAAATGGAACATCACCGACTCTGCCTAGTAAAACAGACTATCCCTTGAAGCGATTAAGGCGAAATCTGACTGTGGGGAAAGGGCGTTTGAAAAGTTGATGCACATTTTTCTCAGAGCGAAATTGCCTAGAGGCTTCGCGGTGGCGGTGCTGTTTTCTTCAAACGTAAGGAACAGAACGTTTTGATTGACTGCGTCCATTTTGTAAACACATCATCTAAACTGCAAGGTTTGTCAGACTTGTCGTGCAGAATGCGATTGAGCGACGAAAGAGTGACTCATAACCAGGCGACAACACGGCTGTTTTCTCGTCGACTGGCGCAGCCGTTCTCTGAGAATCGTGAGAAACTATATTGATTGAATTCAGTCCCTTTCAGATCGGGAATGCATAGGATTTTAGTAGCGCTTTCATTCTGCGGATAGCTGGGCATTAACTTTCCATCCGAGTGAACTTTTCCAGTGAACTAGGAAAAGGAAGAAAACGTCAGGTAGGTCATCTGATTTAATGCATATTGGTACTAAAGTTATAGTTCGTCTTGAAACTAAAATCCAACTGAGGACTGCGTAGTTTCAAGGCAGAATAACGCTGCTAACAATATAGATTTTTTCTCCGCGCAATAGCAATTGCCGGCAGGACGTTACATGCTAGATGAGAAGCCGCTCCTTTACCTTCGATCTGCTTAGAGAAAACTTGAGAAGCTTTCAATTAGGGCAGGCTCAAGTTTCCGGGAATCATACTCTGAGCAACATTTGTCTTCTCTACTTCTGAGCTGCTATATCTATCATTGTAAAGGTTCTTGGCAGCCTGAATTGGCATGAACTTAAATGAGCTGCTTGTTTCAATTTCCTGGAAGCTGCAATGTTCAGTTGCTAACTTTACTGAGTGTTGGCATTTATCCGCCTTGAAGACGACTGAAGTCAACGTGAACGAATACTGAATGCGCTTGTCCTCATGTCAGATGCAGAAGAAAATTTTTGAAACTGACTTTACACAAATAGGCGAAGTTGTCTTCTCAGTTCGAACCGGGTAAAGTAGGCCAATTGATTCTTACATTTAACTGTCCAGGTTTCTTCTTGGTTTCATGCCAGGCTAGGTGCACTTCAATTAGTTTGTAGTTTATTCCACTTGAGCAGGATCATTCATTCAGGGCTGCTGGACTATCACACGATCGCGACATCACGAGAAAACTGGTACGTAATTTCGCAATGCTCTGTTTGCGTGTTAGAGACCTGACGAAGTTCCAGAGCAGTTATATGTTCTAGCCATGGGCTGCTGTTAATAGAAGTTGCTAGCGAATCCATTAACGAGACTGTTAATAATTGGTCTCTGTAAACGCGCAAGCTACTCTTTCAGTCTGCTCAGTGTGCATTTAGTATTAGATTTGTATTAATATTTACTTTTAATAGAGCAAATTACTAAATTGGTGGAAGTGCAAGATCACTTGCAGTCTCCGGTGCACATTGAAGAGCAGTTGACTTTTCATTTATTACGTTTAAGTTCAGTAGCCCTTTTCTCGTCAAAGGATGAGTTTTGTGAGTCCTTTGTCAGCCGTCCTTTTCGTCGTTTACCAAAGCGATTGGGTACAAACTAGTTATTTTGCGAAGAAAACCACTGGGAACTACTTAGCCTAATTTCTCTGGAAAAATTCACTTGCAAAGCTTCGCTTAGGTCTTGGGCGTCTGAGTGCATTCGTGACTTGCAGGTTAAACCAGCAACTCCCATTTCGACAATTTCGTTGTGTCACTGAAAGCAAGCTTTAAGTTGATCACATTCTGCTTCGCTTGACAGTGTGCTTCGCTCTGCTTGCCCACGCATCTGAAGTAATTTAGGCTACTTGAAGTCCAAAGCCATTATAAGAGCATCCAATTTATTAGGAATGCCGCTGTCTTCTTTTTTAAATAGTGAAGTGCTGAGATTAAAAATACACCCTACTGACGTAGTGTTTAAATTTCTTTTCTTAGCCATGCACGTAGCTAAGCGAACAATTAAATAAGCCACGTTAGGGTTTTAGCGGTGGCATAGAATGAAGATCCGCTAGGCAATTTTTGAAATTCAAAAAGCCATCTCCAAAGCTTAACTTCTGGTAAAACATAACAGCGTTGATGAAGATGTTTATGTGGACAAAAAAACTAGTGCTTCAGAGTAGCCTAAACTGCGATTAGTGTGATGGGTATCGGCTTTATGGTTGAACATTTTTTGAACATAATAATCTGACTTATTTTTGATAAATGCTGCTGCTTTTACCCAGCTTTGCCTTTCATGGTCGCGCTGATATTGCGTCAAGTGAAACCCGAAAGCTCCGCGATACTTTTGCTTCGCATTTTACCTAATGCGAAATAGACTGCCTCAAACCTGTACCTGTGCAGACTGCACTGGAATGCTTTTTTAAATAAATTACTTCAACTTGAAAGATCGTTTTTGCTACATCGCAGAAAGAGACTTTTGTGAGCGTCATAAAAGTCCATTACATGTTAGCAATTGTTTATATTGATTTTCTGCTAACCTTCTTGTTTAGGCCAGTCTTCTAAGTGTTGTTAATTTCCCACAACAGATCGTTTAATTATTAGTACGTTCATTGAGCAACCATTTACGGATAGCAACTGAGCGACCAAACTTCCTTCCCTGTGGCGTACAGTGGCAAGTAGCGTCTTGTAACATGTACGCAGCGGCTGCTCGTGTCGTCTGAAGTATTAGGCGCACCGAAAATGGCAACCTGAGAAGCTGTGGCATTTGCCTAGTGTCTAGTTTGTCGAATTGTTATATACAAAGTATTGGAATACTTGATAATTTTTTAACCGGTAAAAATGTTTTCAATTGTCTTGACGTTAACACATCTAATGCCGGTTCAATACTTCCGTTAAAACAAATAATTAACAGTGGTCACCTCTAAGTAGATGGACTTCTTACTTTATCTCCCCGGAGTCGATTAAGTCACTTTACACATCACTTTTTCAGATCAAGATAGTGGTCTTCAAACGTTGTGAATATATAATGCATCGTTCTGTTGTCTTCATCTTTAAGTAAGAGAAATAAGGAAATCGCTGTTGGCAGGCGGAATAGCTCCCAGT
>KN538379.1:1982646-1995181 GCA_000797535.1 Trichuris suis
TTTTTAACACAAAGGCAAAAAATAACTCGATTAACCGAATTTCTCGGTATCCGAACTACCCCTTGGCAAGAGCCGTTCGGTTAATCGAGGTTTTGGTGTATTCCGGTGGAAGTTCTGTCTAAGACCGAAAAGGTCGAAAAAAGTTAATATTTGAGCTTGTGAGCTTGCACCGGTTTAAATCTTTTCCTTATAAACTCAGATTCTAATGCACAAAATGCAAGAGAAAATCTGTAGTACTTTTCCGTTTTACTTTTTTATTTCACTAATAATATTGATAACATCATTGAGCACTTCAAGTATGAGAATATGTCAATGTTCATGAAAAATCTTTTTACATAAATGCATTATGATGCTCTAAATATTAAGTAATAGTGTATCTCAAACTGTTACATTATTCTATTGCTTGATAGTTCGAGTGTTTTCAAGCGGTGTGCAGAACCTTATTCTGTTCTTGTAAACTGTGAGCAGGTTTAATTCTTAAGTTACTTTAATTTCTTTAATCAGCTTTGATTCTTCCTGTAGGTTATTTACAGTGAAATGATTTTACCGTTTCTGACCACCTTTGCAAGTTACTTTATCCTCAAAACCAAAATTATCAACTCATTTTGACTTCTGCATTCAGAATCAGCGTTAATTACCATGATACAATGCTTCCTACGATGCCATTTGTGGCAACTGCGCGTGAGTTAAAGAAACTGCGTGCCACTTAAATCAGATGAAATTACGTGGGAATGTTACAGAAAATAGGCTGCGCATTAAGAAAATATTAGTAGTTTGAAATACAGTAGAACGTCCCTTATCCGGACGTCCATTATCCGGATGTTCTATTAACCGGATCCGTCGGGCGGTCAAAGTTGATAGGATGTTTCGCACTGCATAGAAAGTACTCTTACAACCTTATCCCAGGACATCCTTATCCCGCCTATCACCGGTATATAGGGATAAGAGCGCCCAGAAGCTGTGATAGATCAAGGACAAATAGGATAACGGAGACCGATTTTTAAACCCTAAATTATGGAAAATAATCAAGTCGTTGCATAACGCTATATATCAACAAACAAAACCTTATGGCAAACAGAGCCAAAAGGAAAGTCCGGCGCCTCTGACAGGTGATCCACTATCCGGATTTTTCCCTCATCCGGATGACCCTCGGTTCCAATCAGTCCGGATAATGGACGTTCTACTGTATCTACTTTGGCGACCTCTCTGTTGCTTTGTTAAGCGTCGATTGAAGCGAAGTATCTTGATCACAAGCAAAGAAGCAAACTTTTCGGTCCTTTTCGGCCCATCAGGTCAGCACTGCTTAGCTGTCAATGAGAAAGAGTAGAGAACTCAAGGTCCATATGTTAGCTTCTCGACATTTCTAAGAACAAACTGGGTTGAGAGCGTTAAAGGAGAAAATTAATGCTACTCGTGCAAGAATCTTGAGGGTGAGATTCAATAAACTGAAAACAGACGTTTTGAAGTGCTGACTGATCAGGATACCCTTTCCAGAATGCGTTGAATTCCAAACAAAGATGGTATTAGTTACCTGGCGAAAAGCCTGTTCAGTGTGGCAGATGAGGCAGAGGCAGTCGTCAGTGACATACCGCTGAGCGTTGTCGCGAAGAAGGATTCCCTTCCTTCTACTGGCCAATGCCGGTCACGTTCTCGGAACTTTCTCGATCGTTGCTACTAGATCACAGCAGTACACTTCTGCCGAGATGGTTTCGCCGGGTTTAAAAAAATCCTAGTCGATAATGCTTTTGGCACACTACAGTTAGACAAAACGCTCTTTTCTTGATGAAGGTTGGTTTTGGAAATGGTTTATAACGGCATATATTTATCCAGCCACATGGCTGAGCATTTCCTGTTATCGTACAGGCACTATTTCTCACTGCGTACACAGTCAAGAAAAGATTCTGTTTAGTGTTTCATTAGCGAGGTGGAGCATGTGTGAACCCTCTTCAATTTTTGCGTCTCCATCAGTTCGTAAGGAACCCATCTCGGCAGCTTCCATGTCTCGCCTGTTTGGGCAAGGCGCGCGCTCATTGTCCCATAATGGTCCCTGCACCTGGTCCCGGAATTTTGTCTGACGACGCTAGGAGTCTGCTTCCAACGGTTCCTTCAAAGCTTAGTTCCCTAATGAAGACCTTCGACAACCCCAGCCTCTCTAATAGTTACTTCTTCTGTGAAACTTTTTAAACCAAAGATAGATCGTGCTTTTTTAAGGGCATCTTCGCTCCAGATGTATGCAAATTCCCGGTCACCCTGAACTGCAGCAAGCTCATTGCTTGAACTTATCCAATAATAGGACGTAAAGAGGAAGTTTCCGTGTCAGTTAAAAAGGCTCTAAATTCACGACCAAGTAAGCTATGGCGACTAAACTGCGCCGATACGACAATGTACTTCCATGCCTCAAGCAAGCAGTAAACAATAAGAACAAGAGCCTGAAGATATGCAAACATTACAGTGCAAATCAGCCGACTGCCGAAACTTCAACTCGGATTGCTCTGAGTCCACAGTTACCGGAAAACTTCTAACTCATTCCTCATGAGAAATAATAAACGCCCTTGTTCACGCTCGGCGGACGCTTGACAATATGATTTCTTGAGTACGGTCCCCTTCGAACGGTTTACTTAGTTTCTTTAACTTTTTTTGGATTAAAGTAATGTTTGCAGTTCATTCGTCTGAATGTCCGTGTCTCGTTCCTTGATTTGTATCGGGACAGGATGATATCTCATGAAGCTATAATGTAGTATCATTTGCATTTACTATTCTGCCTCCAGCCAACTTCATCTGTCTTCTTCATAGCGACACATTGATTGCACGTGAAGACGGGAATGTTTTGGTCAGCTCTGCTTCGTCTTCAGTTACCGCTTTGAGCAGCTTATTGTTATCACTGGCTTCTAATTGAAATATGAACACCTGATGAGCCAGTGAAGCTGTCAGTATGTAACGGCTTAGGGAGATTGAATTATAGCTAAGCAAACTTTTGAGCAGATATTTTGTTCTAGTTTGTAGCATACTTGCCGCGGGAGAGCGCGACTGCTGGGTTGATTTTTTGAGCTTGTGCGGAAGAGTTTATTATCGAAGAAATGCATGGCATAACAACGTGCACGAATAATTACGTAACTGATGGCCAGCGACACCGTACTGCAGAAGTCTTCGTCTCTCTGTCTCCAATCCTCTGCCCGTCTGCGTGCGTGTTTATATACACTTCTGCAGGTGTTTTTGCTGAGGTATTACGCGCACTAATCTCCACCTGTCCCAACTTGAAGCGTCTGACCGATAGAGATTATGGCCGCGCACCTGACCCTCTCACTGCACGTGGTGTTCCTTCATTGACCGGATTAGCTGGGAGCGCACATGTCTGTCTGCCACGGGCAGGTATTCGACGGACTGGGATTACCGCCACCGACCTGCATCTGCAGGTGCACATGACATTCCATGAATGCCTGGATTAGGCGGCGCAGGTGCACACGGCATTGCTTGAATGCCCGGATTAGGAGGGAGCGAGCCGGCATTCCCGAATTAGCAGGGACGGAGCCGACTTGTTTACCACATACCTGCTAGCACGATTTATTTCTTTCTCTGACGACGGGCTGGAAATCCCGAAAGCTCCGGCTTCTTTTCAAGCTTATTTAGGTCAGCTCCCGTTATTCGCATGTTTGATACGACTCGGTTTGTCTGGGGTAAAGAGTGACGTAATTTTTTATGGAGACTAGCGCATGCCTGCTGAACACGACACGCTCTAGTGTTTTTGTGTACCTTTGCAGCTGTGATCTTATGTTCTAACCTGCAAGAGAAGATTTGTTATCTGTATGGCTGTTTAGGCTGTGAATATTACAGGCAATGTTTGAGATTAGGCATTGTGTAGAAAGACTAGGCAATCTATAGAATGCTGAAAATCTTTAAGCAATGTATGAAACACTTAGTGTTACATTGCCTAAAGGCATTTCCTAGGCATTCTGTACAATGGCAAAGGACAAATCGGCAATGCATTAAATCGAGTCTTCACCAATGTCCCTACAAGCGTTCAGTGCGGCACCTACGAGACGGAGTGGATTGTGTTTTTGCTACTTTGCCCGCTGTACTTTCTGTATATCTTGGTTCTGGCTTAGGCTAGGGCGCAACAGGGTAGCCGACAAGGATGTGAGAAAACTTGGCTGCTTTGGTCGTAGGACCTTGCCGGCTATCGTGTTCTGCCCCAGCCTACGCCTAAGCCAAAATATGAAGACGGCACAGCCACAACGTAGCGAGACAACGGCACACTGTGCCCCGCAGGTGCCGCCAGTGTACGTTTAGAGGGGCATAGGTAAGAAGTCTCCGCTGCCAAGGCGTGATTCACACTTTGCCTAAATATTAGTTGTCGTTCTATATAATGCATAGGGATTACGTATGTAATGCCTATTAAAATGGCATATTAAAATAGCATATTAAAATGGCGCAGACGTTTCATGCTTTGCCTGAAAACATCACGCATTCAATGAAATGCCTAGGCATTCTATAGAATGCCAGAATTTGATACATTGTCTGTAACATATATATTTTTTATGTCTTATCTCTAAATCATTGTGCGTTTTACCTCACGAATAGTGGTGGCTTTATGCAGTGGATTACCCGATGGTCTTTGCTGGAGTGGACAGTGTTGCCTAAGAGTGAACTTAAAAATTGTCTATATATTGCATAAAACTACAAATGAACTTTATTCCTCAGAAGTAGGTCTTGTGCCTTATGCCATTTCAAGCAGGGACGTAATCTTCGTCTTGTGCCTTATGCCAAAGCCTAAAAGAACGACGAAAATGAGAAGTTACTTCTACGGAGCCTAACAGTGCTACACAGTTCTTAGGTCATCGACGAAACTGAGATGAAAAGTGAGACGGTACCGCACGGTAATTACGCACCACTTAAGCGGAAATCCAAAATCACTAAATGCGACACGAAATTCCTTGATTTCGTATGCAATTGAAAGGTTATATTTCTACTCAACGTTTGGTTTAGGCTTGGCCGATAACGCTGTTCCTGAGGCCACTTACTTCAACAGGTGATGAG
Source organism: Trichuris suis (assembly GCA_000797535.1). NCBI lineage: Eukaryota > Metazoa > Nematoda > Enoplea > Trichinellida > Trichuridae > Trichuris > Trichuris suis. The sequence continues at coordinate 1,987,681 of KN538379.1, forward strand.
AGACTGCGTGCCCAGTCGCTCCACTTGATCTTTCGGTGCGGTGATTAGCGGTAAGCGGGGATTAACGGCGCCGGCGGAAGGCATCGCTTGTGGTACGCGTTCGGTAAAGATCCAAGTTTTGTACTCTTTACTTAGTAACGCCACCGCTCTCTGAGGTTAACGTTAAAAGACACTGCTTGCTCATAGCATAGTGAAAGCTATGTTTCTTATCCTAAGGTGAAGTGGTGCAACGGAGATAATTGTTCTGATGATCCATTATTATAACTTTTAAAAGCATGGTTGCAGTACTTAAAAGAATCTGTTTACAACTACATTTTCCAAACTATATTCATTGACATCAAAATTTGACAAAGCTGGTTATGGTTTTTGCGGTGTATATTCACAGAAATTTTCCTCAGTACTACCGGCGAAAACGGTTGTTAGAAGTATTCTGCCACAATGCACGCTTTTCAGAATGGGGTAAGAACGTGCTGTCAGATTCTAACACAAGCTGTAACCTCATTGTCTGAAGGCTTCCTGCGAAAGTGAATACAGTAAAACCCTGCAAATTCGCGCTTCGGAATTCGCGGATTTTTTCTGCTCCTGTTTACCCTAAGCTTAAGCGTGGGCAAGTCACTTATGTTTGTGAAACTTAATTGCACTTCTCTTACTGTAAGTGTGCGACTGATAGGAACTCTAAGACTCATGTTTTCTGTGAACCCTAAGATGAATCCCGAACCCCCTGAATCTTCTAAGGCTTCTCGCAAGGAAGCTAAAAGGCCTAAGGCTACTATGACAATCCAGAAGAAGGTGGAATTCTTGGATAGTTTGCGTTTATATAGTTTTGTTCGTTGTACGTCCAAAATTCGCGGAGGGGGCCGGAACGCGACCCCCGCGAATAACGGGGTTTCACTGTATTGTCTTTGCTCGCGTCACTTCAAACAAATAGCAGAGTTAGTAGTACCGAATTTTCCAGAACAGCTACGAAGATAAGCATTTGGCATAGTCAGATGATTCACTTCCGCTTCTGCAGGGTGCAAATTTGGTTTCATCAGAAGGAACTGTATAAATGTTATCTCCTGACATTTATACAAGGGTCGGAAATCTCTACCAATATTTCTTGCTCTCCTTACCACTGGTTTCCATGTCAGCCAGTTTTAATGAGAACGGAAAGGATATATAAGCTCGTGCAGACTGCCAATCTCAAATACACGTTCACATCGTCGAAAAGTTGTTCATTCTGAGCATTCGAGCAAGGCAATATAACAATTGAAAACCTGGTAACCTGGTGGCTCAATTCATTCGAAACGTTTCAGTATCTGTCCAGCCAACAGGTAATCGGCAGGCAACAAATCTGCGCAGTAGTTGTTTGGTTACTTAATATTCAGGCTTCCACGTTTATGCGGCTCTCTTATTAGCAGCCACCGTCAGACGTCGAATTCCCTTGTTGGTAGGGACTTGGTTGCTGGAATAACTATTGACTTATTTATTAAGAAATGAACGAAATCCAGGACTTTTATCCAACGGCTCAAATTATTATCCATTAACAGTTCTCTGACACCTCTCAGTTCGTCTCCACGGTGAAGGACAGATGCGTTTTCAATATTGTTGTTCAATTTTCCACGTGGAAAAACCGTTGAACTTGGCCTTAACAAATGCACGTATTTTTGCTCGAATCTTTGATTGTTGTGGTTGTTCCGCGTGACATCTTTAAACAGCGGGTTGAAAAATAAGTAGATGAAATTGCAGCCTGCGCATCAACGCACAGCACAGTAAATATTCGCTAGCTCGCGTAGTTTTCCGGGAAAGATGCAATCAAGCAGAAGTCTCGGGCGGACAGTCCGCGTTGGTCCAAGTCCTTCTGTGCCGCTTTTCGAAAATATACTAGAAAATGAACCTTTGGAAGTCACCGTCCGACGTACAACCAGCGCTTCGTCACGTTTGGGTCGTGAGGGCGAAAATGTGTCTCCGTTGTCGCATCGTGGGCGCGTAATAGCTGTGTTCACGTCCGGCGGAGATTCTCAAGGTATCGTTTGACTTTTTGTTCAATGCAGTTTCATTTTCAGCAGTATCTGCGGCTTCTAAGTAAAAATGCCCGAAGATACGGAGGCGAGCGAAGCTGCTGATGTTGTTCCAGCAATGACGTCAATGTCCCGACAGCGCTTGGTATCTCGTATGGACTCCATTGTCGCCTGCGCTGGTCGGGAGGGCGACTTCGTGTTGCCTAGGTGCATGGTCGGCCGCTCTTTGGGAGTATTTACAAGCGGCGGAGATAGCCAAGGTTTGGCCACGCACGTACCGTTTAGTCTTGTGCCTAGAAGAGTTGCATTAGTCAACCGTATTTTCAACATAATTTGTGTTAATTAATTCTCTTTTCGTTAGGTATGAATGCTGCTTTGCGTGCAGTTTGTCGAATGGGTCTCTACTTGGGTTGCCAAGTGTATTTCATACACGAAGGCTATCAAGGGATGGTCGATGGAGGAAACAACATAACCTTGGCGAATTGGAACAGTGTGAGCGATATTATTCAACGTAGTGGAACAATTATCGGGAGTGCCCGATCAAAGGACTTCCGTACTCCTGAAGGTCGTTTGAAGGCTGCTGATAACCTGTTGAAGTACGGTATCACTAACCTCGTTTGCGTTGGAGGCGATGGAAGTCTTACAGGTGCACATGAGTTTCCATTCCTTGCACAGTGTATTCCCTTGGGAAGCATTTTTGAAGCAGAAGATTTTCTTGTACGCTACTGGTTTGCGTTACCGTTTTCATTCTAGGAGCTAACACTTTTCGCCACGAATGGCCTTCGCTGCTTCAGCAACTAGTGCAGAAAGGTTCAATTACGGCTGAAAAGGCAGCCCAGTTCCCTAACATCAACATTGTTGGACTGGTGGGTTCCATTGACAATGACTTCTGCGGCACTGACATGACTATTGGGACGGACACAGCATTGCACCGAATCATAGAAGCTGTGGACGCGGTTCAGTCTACAGCACAGAGTCATCAGAGGTCTTCATTCTCTCAACTTGAGCGTAGTTACATGTGTGTGTATGTTGCAGGTCATTTGTGGTTGAAGTGATGGGTCGCCATTGTGGTTACCTGGCGCTTGTTGCTGCCCTTGCTTCAGAAGCCGATTGGGCTTTCATACCAGAATGGCCGCCGCCAGTAGATTGGCGTGATATTCTTTGTCAGAAGTTGCACGAAGCCCGAGAACATGGTCAGTGGTAGTCCTTTACTCAGTGTTTAACTAACTGCTTGCAAGTGTACCATTATCTCCGAAGTTGCGTGCAGTTGTGTAGGTGAAGTAACCTCATCAGTTTAGCAATCTCTAAAACGGGCAGGTTAAAACTGTCTAAGACACACTATCCGGTTCACATTTACGCGAGTGTAAACATTCTAAAAACTTTGTTTCCATGTTTCATGTGTTGCAGAAATCGTTTAAGGGCACTCGATGATTTCTGTCACACTGTACTCCATGCTGTTTGCTAAAAGTTGCTTCTGGCTCAGTTTTGGAATACGTAGCGATTTTTCTGACTGCTTTGGTCGTATATTTCTAGAATAATCATCACAGTGAGTAGATTTCATCCTGAAAATTCAAATTAGAATTGCTCATGACAAGAAGCTTATCAGGTTAAAATTTTTTCGCATTCGCGAATATGTGGCGTGACTGAGTTAAAATAAGGCACGGTCATCATCTAGGTTTTTTACAAATGATTCTTTATTATTTAATGACATGTCGTGATGTTCTTTCTTCCAAGAGGGCATAGCAGGAGCAATATTACCGAATTCTTCAGTGTGCATGTCTTGAGAAGCAGAGTGGAAGGCTGCGTAATCGGTTGTTGTTGTTTTTGTTGTTGCCTTGTCGTACGAAAATGGATCTGAGTGAGTCGTTATGATGAAGGTGTCTTTTAGATTCGCCTGGTTCAGTAAACATGGATTATTTTGTTGAAATCATTCTACGCTTCGGTGTTGGATATTATTTTTACAGTGTTCTCCGCATGTACTTTTGCCACAATGTTAGCAGGATAATTTTCATCATCACTCTTGCAAGACTCGTTTAAACAACATTTCATCCTCAGTCATTCAGTCGCCAACACGTCGCTATATTGTTCTTAGTGGCACTTTGAATACTGCATCTTTCTTAGCATTGTTTTATGGCAGACGTATTGAGACGCTGGTGACGCGGCTAGTTTGGTCGCAAAAGCTGTATGCCTTAATGCTGCGTTGTGTCCATATAATCAAGCACGAAAACATTGTTTTATCTCCAATATACTTTATTAGCTTACATTCATTACTTTCTTATCCTGTTCATTACTGTTGGTTCAGTGCTGATGACGGAGGAGGCTCCTACACGAAAGCTTCTAGTAAAAAATTAGTTCTGTTGTTTTTATGCCCTCCACATCCGGTTTATGGGCAGCTGGCACAGTTGTCAGAAGCTGGCTGGCAGAAGCTTACTAGCGGACTTGCCTGGTTCAGGTGCTTGACACCGCTAAATTTCGAAGGAGGCATAAGTTGAATCAACATAACCTGACTTATGAACAAGCACAGAAACTAGGGGCTACGTATAAAGCAAATGAAAGCTGGTCGCACATTTATGGGACTCCGTTATTTGACAAAAGAATAAGATAGGTGGCTTGGCGGGTGATTTAAAGTTCGGTAGGAGTTTTATCATCCATGGATGTATTAGCTTAAAGCTTCCGAGCAGGTCTCAAAGACGAGATAAGGTATGCTCGCGCAGCTAGGTTTCCAGCAACGGCTGCCAGTTTCGCCGGATGTAGACTATACGTTGCTCGCCGAGTTCTAAGACTGCTGCTCTCCAGGCAGAATGAGTTGAATTGACGCACTTAGGCTTAAGGTCAGGAATAGGAGCTTTATTCGCTGTAGGCTGAATGCAAAACCGCACTTGACTAAAAGGCCAATAGAGTTTATCTTCAAAATTCATTCGATGTGAAAATTATGGTCCACGCCGCGGAGATGGTCCACCGACAATTGGATGTCGGAGTGCTCCATCATTCACCGGAAGGATCCATCTTTTCGTTCGAGTTGCAGTCTCCTCCTGCGCGGCTCACGTTCGCCGTCAGTGTCTTCGTGGTGTCGATCCTTTCTTGCCTACGTTTTGCCCATCCCATCTATGCACTCAGCTTTAAGTTCAGACCTCATCCGCCGATGGACCACTTCCACACAATTATTCGCGCGACCACGGCGCATCAGCATTCATTGGTAAACCAACCACATTCATGGAAGAAATTAAGGGAACCGGCGGTAGCAGGTCGGCCCAGGAGCCCTATGTAGTTGTCTTGGAACCAGTCTGTAACCGACTCCAAAGCCTCGGCTGACTGGATTAGCTGAAGGAAAGCCATCTCAGGAACATCGAGAGGCATGAATACGACGCAGACAATTATTCTGGCAGAAAGTGTGAATCCACGATCGCGGTTGTTAGGCCAGCAGGCCTCGTTCGTTCAGTTGTCACCTCTCCATGGTTGTGGCTAGATCAGTGTTTCTCAAGCTCAGCGTCCCCAGTGCCCCCGTGAAGGTTTCAGAGCACTTGCGCCCCTATTCTGATTGGTCAATTTTGTGCATGCTCACTGGCTGGAGGGATAGTCGGCATCGGAAGTGGAACGTGAGAACGCAAGTGCGCAAGTGTACTTGCGAAAAGCGTTTCGTTCAAGCTTGTTCTGATTGGTCAGCGTCGCGAGCGCTGATTGGTCGAAATGTGGAGCGGGGAGAAACGGCTTCTAAAGTCTGTATGCACGCATAACGGCCATGCTACTTTATCTTACCCAGCACGCGCAATACCTGAGCCGTGGACGATACCTTCCTATCTCCTTCTATACGATGGCCTAGGTGGGGCATGTGCCCTCCAAGCGCCCCCTGGATTTCAAAAACGCCCCCCCCGGTGGGGGAGATGCTCCACCGTGAGAACCACTGGGCTAGATGGAAGAAGCATGCGTATATGTCTACGGCAGGGAAAACTGTGCTTACAGCGTTCATAGCCCCATTCTCAAAGTTCATTGAGGTGGACTCAGGGGCCAGCTGCGGCCACCTCTCCTTCAGCGCTTGAAAAGGTCAGGTGTACGTTTGCTCCTGCTTGTTCGGGAGCAGGGCGTACCTCACTGGAAACGCGTACCCTCTTCTTTCTGCCGTGATTACATAGAGCTGAACAAAAAGAGATGGTTCAATGTTGAAGCTGTTAACGACAAACAAGCTTGTCATCGGATGGCTGCACGCGCCATTTTATTGCACCCAAAAGCAAGGTTCGTCGTCTCCCAGAACAGAACCATAGAGCAGGAACTGCTCTTGGCCACGAAGTCTCATAAGATTGAGGAAAGATGGTGAACGACTGACTGAACGTTCGTGATGATGCCGCTTGGTTTGCAGCTCTTGTTCTTCTTTGAATGCGCTTATTGAAGTGCCCTTGCCAGGCGTTCACCCTCCAGCTGCAGTGCGGATGCCTTAACGCGCCTTGTTCAGAAATACTGCCGGCGTCTGCATTGTTTCTTCCGCTCTACGCGAGCTGCGTCGCTTTCTTGACAGTGGAAATTCAGCTCCTTCACGAATTGTTTCGCTGTTACAGAGGTATGAAGCCGCGCTTTGCAGTCGTACGGCTATCGCTTCCGCGATGGTTATAACCTTCGCTTCGATCGTGGACTCATGTCCATCGTGGATAGACTTCTCTCTGTTTCGCGTGGACAAGAACTTGCAATGCTGACGTTTCCTTCAATCTGTCCAGAGTGACTGGGAAACGAATCGACCATCCTATAGGACTCCAATCGCGGTGGGAGGCACTTGAAGGTCCTGCCTGAAAAAACGCAGTTGTCGAAGAGCTGGTCGCTTGATCTTGGCTGAACCCTCGTGGGTCGCGTAGTCACTTTTCGGTCCCTTGATCCTAGTCACATAGTATGGACGATTGTGTCCATGTTCTGAGCAGTCATTGGCTGGTTTCGCGATGCACTTGAAATATCAAAACGCCTGTCCACCAAGTGGGGTCCATTATTTACTTAATGAACAGCATTTTTTGTAGTTTACGAGTTCTGACCAGATGCTACAGACTTCTTATCCTACATCAAGTTTTATGGTATTGTTGTTTTATAAAAAGCGCCTCTTTTATTTTCCTGAACTTAAAATGGCTTCTCATGAAGAGAATCTTCTGTTGTAGTTTACCTGAAAAATACGACGCGAGCTCGTCCACCGCGCAGATGCCTTTGACGTTTGTTTCTTTGCGGTTGTGTGATCTAGATTTTGTCGGCAGCCCCGATGGTTTCTGTTGATTTAATGTATTAGGTCTGCCAGAAAGTTTTAGGACACTAAGACAGTTTGTTTTCTTATATCCTGTTTTTCTTTGCCTGTTTTAGTTGTTGTGCTATGTGTTGTATATCAATGTGTAGGTCGCGTTCCGTGCTATCGAACAGTACCTTCGGTTAGACAGTAGCTTACAGTCTTCTTGAGTTAGTTGAGTAGAAGCATGGGCATTGACGAGAAACTGAGACGTGCAATTTTGCTTTACGAGTTCAAATCTCGGCGGTCT
>KN538379.1:1995648-2007294 GCA_000797535.1 Trichuris suis
TCACCTGCGCGGTAAAATCTTCGGAAATCCGACTGATCTGGAAAATGACATCCTCCAGTTTTTTGATTTTAAAAAACCCGCTTTTTACGCTGCAGGCATAAATGCAGTTGTTTTACGTTGGAAACGCTGCACTGATGCCTGTGGTTCTTATTTCTAGTAAAAAGCTTCATCCTAGCTCGAGTTACGGCNTTTTGAATATTTTGATCAAAGTGTCCTAAAACTTTCTGGCAGACCTAATAGCTTGTCCTTCCCGTTGTTATATCCTGTTAGGCAGTGCATGTGCTCCTGGAATCTATACTGCTTGTCTCGCCGGTATGTGGCGGAACAGTTGCGTTTAATGCGTAGGTGACCCCAGCGCGTTGCTTTACCAGTATTTTACCTTGGAATTGCTAATGTAGGATGGTATGTTCATTGGGCTTTTGAAGAACACTGTGATTGGGTGTTCTCCTTAATGCTTTCATCTTCTCGATTAAGCAGCTGTAGGATGGAAGGTTCAGACGAATTGCACTGCGGCCTTCAGCTTCATCTAGGATCCGCCTCGACACAATGTCCTATGGATGGTCGAGTTTACGAAACTGGGAGGGTTCCGATTGTTTAACAGGGTGTTCTTAGTATGTCGGATTTCCAGATCCAGAAATTGTTCGATGCAAATATCGATGGCACGGTGTACCATGCCTTGTATGACAGCTGTCATAATCTAACGTGGCTAGTGGCATTCGGAGTTCTGAAATCTTTCCGAGTCGGTTGGTTCTTGGTACACTGTTGTTTTTAGCCCCCCTGAATGCCTCATGTCCGAGACACTTAAGAGGGAAAGGTTAATATTTCGTTCTCTTCCAATGGTGCACATTATTTTGTTTGCATACTTGCTGTTTAACAAGTCGAGGAAAGGAATCTCTGCCCTGTTCCCGGTCATGTCGTTTGCGTGTCGTGAAGATGTGGAGTGCTGTGTCCGTATCCACAATGGCGAACACGTTTTCTTGGGCTTTCCGTGAAGATTCAGAAAAGGATAGGGGACTGTGGGCTGCCCATTGGATTTCCATCATTTTGTTTTTAGTTTTTTGCTTGGAAGTGGACAATAGTTCCCTCCATTCATGCAGAAGGATGCTGGGCTCGCAGTGTGGTGTGAATCCCCTTTTGTCCTTTCGGTAAGACTCCTGTCCACAGTTAGTATGTCTTTCAGGACGTTTAACGTTTAGGAAACAGGAATGCTTGTCGAAAGGTCTTTGACATCATAACTCACCAAGGTGTCAGCGAAGGGTCACAGCCAATCGCGTGATTTGTTCACAGAGCGTCCTGTTGTTCTTGATGAAAGATTTTTCCTTCCCCGTGAAAGATTTTACGGTCATTCGTAGGTAGGAATAAAGTTCGGCTGTGATGCTGTCGGTTGACGAAGCCACTAGTCTAAACGGAATCTTAGCTTTGTGAATGTTCAGGAGGCACTACATCTCCAGACGTTTGAAGTTTCAATGGAAACTTAAGATGTCGAGCTATCCTGGCTAAATTTTGTATTCTTAATTTCAGCTGCGTAGTCGTTAAGCATGGAAATCAGTGTTCTCCTGCAACCTTGTGTCGGCCTATCGCGGATCGGAATGCAGATGTAGTTTGATAAGAGGGTGGCCATTTTTTGACTGTAGAGTGGGGGATCTAAACTGTTGCATTTCCTTTATCTGCATTAGTTATTAGCTTGTCAGTCTGAAGTCTTAGCCTTTGTGAATTCCAAATTCAGAACTATGTAGATTCGGTTTCCTCTTTCACTTGTCTCTTAATACCAAGTTTGAGATGACATTCTTTGTCACTGTGGTTTCGTCTCGATCATTGATGAATAGAGCTTGTTCAACTGAAGCAGTGAGGTCGGAATGAGAGGTTAGGGTATGAGCGAAGTTTATTCCCTTATCCAAAACTTGTTTTCCGCCAGAGGTAAAGAACTTAAATGCCCCACGGTTTTGTCAGTATTTATCTTACAATTACATTTATTCTTCCAGTTTGATTATTCACGATCAGTGCCTTCTGTAAACTTTTATAAACCGTTTCTGGTAATATGCTAACTTTTTACTGTTGTCTGATCGTTCTTCCGAATATGCCATTATGCGATGTTACTGTGGTGATTTTTGCTAGTGCTGGCAGATCACGCTGAACGCTTAGGATATCATAAGACCTAGTAATTCATTAGCTGATCTGTTTGAGCGAATGGATAGCAGTATTTCCGTTAAGAAAGCTTTGATGCGCCCGTTTTGTATAGGTACTCCTAGTTATCTATCCTCGTATAGTCAAGTTAGCGTGCTCAATTCATACTTTTCATGCGCCAATCACTTGCTGTATAGATGAAACATGGGAGAGGTATGTTTTTGCCCTATGAACCAGCATTTTCGTGATATCACTACGGAAAAAGAAAGGAAGCTGAATGTGCCAATCGTTGCATATTTTTTATTTTTATTCATGTTTAAATGCCATACCTGAAGGCCATTGTAAACCCGTTTAATGTCGTAAAGGAAATAGAAATTTGGGATTGTTTGGATCATATGCGATCCGTCGTCCAGCGCATGAAAAGTGGTGATGTCCAGGGTATATACAGGTACACCCCGCTTTACGAAGGTTGATGGGACTGGAGAAGTTGTTCGTAAAGTCAAACCTTCGTAAAGCGGGGCAGCAATTCCTATTATTTAGCATAGCAAACGGGTTTGAGCGGACCAGAATCCAGAAGAAAACTATTCAGCAGCGCCATGGACAGGAAATGACACATAAAATCCAGAAAATTCCTATGCTATACTGAAAGCCGCAAGACTTTGTAAAAAAGAGCCCCATACAAGGTGGAAATAGCGTAAGGGCATTGTTGTTTCGGTTACCATAATTGGGAAGATAACGAACGGAGGACTGCGGTTGCAGGAAGACAGGAAGTTTATTTATTGATACGATGCCGCAGAGTCGTCAAGACTGGCGGCTAACTAATTCTTGCGTGCTTGGACGTAGACGGTTGCGGTTCATCGTCCGTTTCGGTCAAATTTGAGCGCTTGAAAAAAGATGTTATAGTCAACTGTTTGGCGTCACGACTTTTCTAGTCGTATAGTTCCCTGTACGCGCTCGAAATGTCCTCCAATCCAGCTCTAAACCGCCGTGACCGTTCGAGATTAGGATCGTGCTGTTCCGCTATTGTCGCGGCATCATCAATGATAGAAAGCAACTCACTCAAGTGCTTCATTTCCATTTCGGCTTTGGCTTCACCGTTTGACCGTTCCTCCCTGGTCCTGCCAGGGGATCGCTCCCGAGATCGTCCAGCGCATTAGTGCACGCGATGATTAAGATAAATGGCAGCAGGAATCCCGCGGCGCCAAGAACTAGCAACTTCGATACTAGGCGTAATTTCCCCTCGACGGTTGACCTGGAGCAGCTGTGACGCTGCGACAAAGATCGCACAAAGCAAACACTAAAGGCTATTGTATCCTTTCCCCTTTCTTCGTAACAGCGAATAACGCCCCCGCAAATCCTTCGTAAAGCGAAAACGGGTATAAATGCAGCTTCTTCGTAACACTGAAACTTCGTAAAGCGGAGTGTACCTATATTGTCCATTCTAGCGGAAGTATTCATGGAATTTCTAGAAGACAGCCTTTTCCACTGCTGGATGCGTCCATTACCCCGACATTCTTCAAACGGTACATGGACGACATCTTCGCTATCATAAAATCGGGAAAGGAGGAGATTTCTCTCGAGCACCTAAACAGCTTATGCCCGAACCGCATTTCCTTCACTATTGAAAAAGAAGAAAATGGGATTGCTCCCCTTCCTGGACGCTCTCGTCATCAGAGATGGGCTCAGGCTAAAAACAAAGGTCTATAGAAAGCCTACACATTTGAACAGGTATTTGCACTTTTCATCCCATCACTCGCGATCAGTCATGAGAGGCATAATTACTGGGATGATAGACAAGGCGACAGCAATTTGTGATGAAGAATTCCTTGCGGCTGAGCTAGAACACATTAAATCGACTTTCTTATACAATGGCTATCCACCAGGATTAATTTCCTCTGTGATAAGACAAAGAACCACTAGACCGGAAGTGGTTTTACCGAGCCATAATCTTCCCCTACTTGTGTTGCCTTACTACAAAAGTTTAGGAGAGAAGATTAGGCGGATGGGCAAAGAGATTGGTTTCAAAACTTTTTTCGAAAGCTCTTCTACGTTGAGAGCCATGGTTAGGCATGACAAAATACGATTGCCGCCTGAGGATAAGCAGATGTTGTTTACGAGGTTTTGTGCAGTTGTTCCACCTCCTATATCGGAGAAACGGACAACAGCTTGTCTCAAAGGGTTAGCCAACACCTCCGCTGCCTTAGCCATTACAAGAATGCGCTTTCTGACCTCCAAGGAAAAGAAACAAAACGCTGGGGAAGGCCTAGGAAAAGAGACCCCAACACAGCGACAGACAAAGCAATTAAGGCATCGGCCATAGTGGAGCACGCCTCCCACTGCAACAGTAAACTCTTTCCAAAGGTCACTTGCCATGAAGAGGACTTCAAACTAAGAAGGATAAAGGGAGCCTATTCATTAGAGACAATGAAGACATTAACCGAGGCAAAGGGAAGGAGGTCAGTGACATTTGGACCAACCTCGTTACACGAAAACACATTTATGCAAAACAACGGATTAATCCCATTTTTCGCCTATAAAAACCGACATCATCCCTTCATCCGAACATTTGAGCGCTGAAGACAAAACATGTCAGTTCCGAAAGCTACGCAGTTGTTATCGTTGTCATCAGTAAACTGGTTTACCGTTTTGTTGCGAACAATAGCTTAAAAACAGGAATTAACGTTAGCAGAGATGAAGAAACAACTTGGACCTGTTACCAACCAACGAATCTTCAATTCCCAAATGCTCTTTAAATCTGTAAGGTAAAGGGTTTCATGTGGCACCAACATATGACGCGAACACTTACACTTAGTGTGACAAACTACCCGAGCTTTCTTGTCGAAGATAACTTTCATAATGTCATTCTTAACAGTTGCTCACAAATTCGGCGAAATTTTCAAATAGACTTAAAAATTTTGAATCCTACCAAGACAGTGAAACTTTTAACCTTTACCGTTGAAATGAAGTACGACAATTTTAAGGGGTGTATGTCGAAATCCCGAAGGACAAAGTCACGAGTGATGAAATCCCGAACAGCCAAAATCCTGAACAGACGAATTCCCGAATGCCGAAATCCTGAACGATCAATATCCCGAAAATGGTATTACTTAATTAAGACACTGGGAGGCAAGATAGTAGCAGTTTTTTGATCGAACAGAACTATATGGATAAAGGCAGTTTTCCTTCGGGATTTCGACCTTCGGGATTTTTGTCTGTCTCTGACTTTTAGGATCCCTTCCTTCAGTTTTAGAAGAACATGAATTGAAAGACTGTTACTTATTTATCCTTCGTTTTACTTTGTAAAATTAATCCCATAGGGAAGGGATCTAAAAATTATTTCGTTAGTTAGTCTTTAACCGTTCACATAGTTGCTGTTGCGTGTCATTGGTGCTTGATTGCAGTTGTGTTCATCAATTAGGCTTTAGCTAATTGTAGCGGTACGAGTTTGTATCCCGTTTAGTTTTTTAGGTGTGCTATAAATAATTAGCGCGTAGCTTAGCGATGGTTCTGGTTTGGAGGTATCGTTATTGTAACGCGGATTGCATGCCGCGGAACCATCTTTATGCGTTATTAACAAATATTCGCATTGCGAGTTCCGTGCGTAATAGTATTAAACTGTTAGAACTTTCGTTAGGTGGTAGTGTCTTGCATTCTCATCCTGTTCCATGTACTTAGAAATTTTACCTGATGACGTTGGAAGTGATGTTCGTGTTTCCAATTGTGTTTTCGTGTTTGCGAAGTCTCTTAACTGTTTTGTAACTTAGGTCAACGAGTCAATATCATTATCGTGGCCGAAGGGGCTCTCGATCGTGATGGCAATCCGATTACATCGGAAATGGTTAGAGATGTGATTGTAAAAAGATTGAATTACGACACTCGAGTCACAGTGTTGGGTCATGTGCAGCGCGGTGGAAATCCGTCAGCTTTTGACCGTCAGCTCGGAAGTCGTATGGGCGCTGAAGCTGTTCTTGGTGCGTTTCAAAATGCTCTGGGTTAGGCTTGCAGCTTATGGACTGTATTTACAGCTTTAATGGACACATCTCCTGATACTGAGCCAAGTGTAATCGCATTAGACGGCAATTCGATCGTTCGCGTTCCTTTGATGCAGTGCGTTGAGCGTACTAAAAGAGTAATGCAGTTTCTTCAGTTTTGCATCCAGTTTCTCTCGTTGTACGTAACGCGACAGAGTTTGACTATAGTTTCGTTGCTTTCCTGTTTCTTGGTAAACTCTTCGTAATCCAAAGTGGCAGCTGTTTCTTGGTTTGTAATGCATATTTTAGTTTATAACCGGTAATGTAGTTGCATCACATGGTTTTCTTTGAATAATTGCAGCTGCGTCATCGTAACTCCAGTGGAGCGCTTTCGAAAGGTAACCTAAGACCATTTGATGATATATATTAATGATGTCTGATGTCGATTGCACATGTACCTTCTTAATTCGCTGTTTCACAATGTTTTATTCGTTATTTTCAGGTGCAAAAGGCAATGGAAGAGAAAAATTGGGAGTTGGCAGTGAAATTGCGTGGAAGAAGTTTTCTTCGCAACCTGGAAACTTACAGGCTGTTGACGAAAATGCGTCCCCCTACCGAAAAGGATACCTTGAGCGGTGGGCATAAATTCACATTAGCGGTGATGAATGTTGGAGCACCCGCTTGTGGAATGAACGCCGCCGTACGCTCTTTTGTAAGAAATGCACTTTGCCACAATTGCCGTGTGCTTGGCATTAAAGATTCGTTTGAAGGTTTGATCAAAGGTTCCGTGCAGGTAAGGTATGTTTTTGCTGTTTGTCCGCTCCAAGTATTTTTAATGCAGGAGATGAACTGGCATGACGTCACTAACTGGTCAATGTACGGTGGTTCATTTTTGGGAACGCAAAAATCTCTACCAACGAAAGATATAGATAAAGTGGTTTCTCAGCTTCGCACTTTCAAAATAGACGGTCTTTTCTTGATTGGTGGTTTCGAAGCTTTTCACTCATGCCTAATTATGTCCGAATTGCGTTCTAAGTACAAAGAGTTTTGCATACCAATGGTCGCGTTACCGTGCACAATAAGTAACAACGTGCCTGGAACAAGGTGGGCTTATTGAGTCTAAAAGATTTTCTTTTGACAATTGGCTTCAGCTTTTCTATCGGGTCTGACACTGCACTGAACGAAATTTGCAATTTAATCGACAAGGTGAAGCAGTCAGCAATAGGAACCAAACGTCGTGTGTTTATCGTCGAAACCATGGGTGGTTATTGTGGTTATCTTGCCACGGTATCAGCTCTAGCTTCCGGTGCTGACAACGCTTACATATTTGAAGAACCGTTCAACGTTGACGATATAAAGGTATGTCTCAGACTAGCTTACATTTGCTTCAGCATCTGTGGAGTCGCACAAAACCATAAACCAAAGTATGTACGAATAACTTTTGACTCGAGAAACTTCTTTTCGTTTTTCCGGGAAATAAAGACTGGAGGTGGGTTGTTATTTATGGCCGAAGCGGGCTAGCCACCTTTTGGATTTGTGGGATTGAACTTTCTCCTGGCAGAGCCATAGTGCAGTTTGTCAACGTGTTCATGAAGAAAGACGCATACTTATAGGGTGTCTTGCTTACCAACTATCTGAATTGCGACAGTACAAGTAGGCAAAGCGGTAAAGTTTCCTAGCTTCCTTAAAACCGACGAAGTGAATTTGTTCGAGTGAATAATCTTCGTGGGGACTCGATCGTGGTCAATAGGGAATGTTACTTCAAGCATGCCCTAAAGCCCTATGAAAACTGTGGACAGCTATCGTTGATGCACCGTGGCATAAATCCCTGGCCTCGAAGCTAATCCCAGCCAGCCAATGCTGGTATCAAGAAGTTGCAGTGAAAGAAGTGTCTGACTATATAGTCTTCTCAAGTGAGATGTGCTACCGAGAAACCCGAATGGTTCGCGTAATTTGTGGCAATAATGGTGAAAAGAAAGAAGCGTAGTGTAGTGTCGACTATGAACTAGAAAGTCAAGTTGCAAAAGTTGTAAGTGAATTTAAGTTCGGTAGCGTATAATCACAGGTATTGGCATTTTCGGACTGTTACATCGCGAACCATAAGGTTTAGGTTAACTTTTAAATGCCCTACGTCTTATACATTTAATGTCTTATTTATCCATTTCCTTTGCGTAACGAGATAGCTGTGAGCTAATGTTATAGCATGGATGGTGTACCATTCTGCGAAAGGTAATTATGCAAGTACAGGCGATGTCACTAATCCAGCTACCGACGTCCAATCCCACCGCCAATTCAGACACTTTTCGCGAACAGTTAAGCTGCGGTGATCAGTGAAATGCCTCCAGTTGATGTAATTTCTTGTTCTTCGCTAAAATTTCTCTTGCTTTTCTTTTAGAGCTACTTATTGTTTATTTACTGACGTATATTGATATATGCGATATATTTAATGCAGGACGGAATGGTTAGCCGTGAGTCAAGTGTACTTGCTAATGTAAATCCGTTACGTTACCTTGCTATTCCCAGTGATGCTGGATTAGTGAGAGAACACATTTGTAATCGTTGCGAAGCTTAATCATTCAGTTTCAATGTTACTTATCGACTCTGCTGGAATGTTTACGTTAATTCGAAATTTCTTAGCAGCTCTACCGGTGACGCAAGTTTAATCAAGTTTTCTTTATTCTGCGAATGGGCATAGGTGTATTGTCCAGATTGAAACTGTGAACTTCCGTAACCGCTTGTCATCCGAAGACTCAAGTATTGAATGTTCACTTATACGCAATTGATAGCAATTTTAAATGTTTTGAACCGTATAAACCAATGGTTTTTCACTGCGGTGACGACTTGAAACCGTTTGAGGGTGTGCGTCTTCATAACGGGTCGTTGTTGTAACAAGAGTTGAGATGGTTTAGTCCCCTTTCGTATGCAACAACAGATGTCGAAGCATTCAGAACACTTCTGGTTCCGTCGTCAGCGAAAAGTGTGCCTGTGCCTTGACATCTTGGAACCAGAGGTGTTCCGAAAGCTTCGATATCTGTTGTTGCATAGGAACGGGGATTAAACCGTCTTAACTGTTATGACTTGAAACCGCTGAGAAATTAAACGTTTTAATCCGTAATCTCCGTAGACGTCAGATGTCCTCGTCGGCGAGTTTGAATGTAAATAAAGATAGCACAGTGGTATGTGCATGAATATGATTTAGGTAAAAGTGCGCTTTGTTAACTACTTTAACGTTGTTTTTGGTTTTCTGGCCGGGATCTGGTTTTTGCGGTTTCTCTCCCGTGTCCAACTTGATGTATTACAAGTGGTTAGCGAAAGTACCCCCAACCACGTAATAATGTTTGTTCAGGTTTCACTAACCCTTCTCGATTAAAGAGGGTTCTCCCACACTTATAATGATTACTTTGAAGACGCTAAGGACGGGACCACACGTGCTCTGAAAGCTCCGGGAATTTTTTCGCATGTTAAACGGATGCAACGTAACATACTTGTCTTGAATACGAAAACCCATACACCTGTTAAAAACATCTCATGTTTCATCAAAATGTGGCTCATTTCGGAAGACAGGGTGTCTTGTAACGGGCTTCGGTATTTTCATAATTGATCTTCAGTTCACGGCTGGGCGAATTTATGCAGAGACCTAGCACTTGATATGCTGTGTCTTACAACGGTTATGGAAACTGTGGCATTCTTATTTGAATTCTTTTTACGTAGTCTCCGTAATATCTTGTCGTTTAAGGAGGATGTCCAGGTGATTGCACAAAAGATGGTGAAGGGCGTACAACGCTATATAATCATGCGTAGTGAAAGCGCCAACCCGAACTATACTACACAATTCATCATGCAATTGTTCAGCGAAGAAGGAAAGGGCGAGTTCAGTACCAGAATAAACGTCCTCGGGCATGCGCAACAAGGCGGAAGCCCAACGCCATTTGACCGTAATCTAGCAACCCGCATGGCAGCTCATGCAGTGGAAACCTTGGTCAGCAAAGCACGTGAAGGCGTCCAACCGAACGGTACTGTATACACTGACAAAGAAGACACTGCAGTCCTGTTGGGTATGCGTGACCGTCGAACGCAGTGCACCCCTGTAGCGGAGCTTAAGTATGCTTTCAATCATAATGATTGTTATTGGAAATGTCTCTTTTTAACTAGGGATCAGGCTGATTTTAGTCATCGTGTGCCGAAAGATCAGTGGTGGTTGAAGCTTCGCCCTCTATTGCGCATTCTAGCGAAGCATGACAGTATCTACGAAATATCCGCTGTCAAAGTTGATTTAAAGTGAAACGAAAATGGTTTTCAATAATTGCTGTAGTAGTTCTACAATTTTGTTGCCGCCCTTCTCCTGGTAGTGAGTTAATTGGGTGTGCCATTCATTGTCAGTAGTTGGGCGCATCCTTGGCATTGTTAGTCGTGTTGGGACTATGCGACAGCGTAAGCGCCTTTACCCAATCCTTCCATCATTGTGCATGCGAAGTTTATGTGCCACTATCGTTCATTGTAATGTAGGGTAGATGTGCTCACGGCGTCTTTGCTTTAGTCCCTTTTATTTTCTAGCAGAATCGAAATCGTTTTACGTTACTTTGTTCTTCGGTGCTTGGTCAGAATGGTGTTACAAGTAAACGTTCATGTGTGGTTCTTGCTGGCCTTCTATTCGTTGCAATTATGCATTTATTTAAGTGAAATGACTCTGAAGCTGATTCGTTCCATTTTCTTACGGTATGTCCTTGCCCTTAAGGTAATGTTTCCCTTGATTCAGTGGACGTTACTTCGAAGAGCATTAACTGGAGGCAAGCCTTGCTTCTGGTATTTTCATTTTTGGCAGAAGCAGCCTTTATCCAAGAGAATGATGAATGCTCGCGTGTATTGCGATTACCAAGCGAATAGACGGTCGCTCAAGGAACGGCGAGCAGGTCTGGTCATGTATACCGTCGGAACTGCTATTCTCTTCGTTGGCTTCACATTCGCAGCAGTCCCAATTTACAGAATATTTTGCCAAGTAAGTCCTGTTCTAAGTTGTAAAATATAATGCCTCTGAGTAGCGCTTGCTTTCCATTTAGTGTTCATTAACACAGCATGTTTGGCACACAGCAAGTGCGCAACTGTTGGTTTTTCAGTAATGAGAACTTGAAAGTGCGATTGGTAACAGGGATGCTCCTTGTGGTGATGAAAGCATCAGTTAACCTTGTTTCAGTTTTGCCAATGTTATTAATATTAATAGTAAAAGAAAGCAGTTTTTTATTGGCGAAGATGACGTGATCATGGAGCTTTGGGACTCGTCTGGTCTCGTCGACAACGTGAGCATCATTGAAGTGAGGGGAGGAGCAAGGTGACCGTGTAGTAATGGTAACATGGGGTACAAATGAAGAAGTTTGTGTATATCCAGTTAATTTCTTGTATCCGTTTTTTGAAATTCAGGGATAGTTCCCTTACAACTTCGAGCTGCTTGAATCACATGTGTCGTTTGGGTATATCCAGTTAATTTCTTGTATTCGTTTTTTGAGATTAAGGGATAGTTCCCTTACAACTTCGAGCTGCTTGAATCACATGTGTC
>KN538379.1:2020235-2035423 GCA_000797535.1 Trichuris suis
ATTTGAACTCGTAAAGCAAAATTGCATGTCTCAGTTTCTCGTCCATGCCCATGCTTCTACTCAGCTAACTCACGAAGACTGTAAGCTACTGTCTAACCGAAGGCACTGTTCGATAGCACGAAACGCGACCTACACATTGATATACAACACATAGCACAACAACTAAAACAGGCAAAGAAAAACAGGATATAAGAAAACAAACTGTCTTAGTGTCCTAAAACTTTCTGGCAGACCTAATATTTTACTTTCTCTAACAATTTGCTCATCCATTCGCCGGTAGGTCGTTTTGCAGTTGAATTACTGGCATCTACTGCAATGGGAAAAAGCTGAGACTGACGATCAATATGAAAATTCCCAATCCCGCTAAGAGACATCTGACATTCAGCAACCACTCGTTATTGAAAATCGTTGAAAAACACAAAATACCGCTACAACGATAAGCAAGGGTAAGCTAAGCTCCGACAAGCCACCGGTACATCCGTCAAGTTCCGCTGACTTTTTCGTTAGCACCAGTCGCTGTCTGAATTGTCATCGACCTTCTAGTAACAGCCTACAACTCTCTATCCATTCTCGTCAATGTGGCATTGGATTCGTTGATCCGTGCTGACTCGTGGAGCAAATCAGTTCCATTACTATTAACATTAATGTTAACTCACAATTAGTATCGTGCAAGCGCAAAATGCCTTGAATTTTTCCTCTTCTGGCATGAACGTGCAAATGATTTGCAATGGTAAAAAAAGTTTAGGCCTCCTAATATACGTGGATTTCTGATCCCTAAGTCAGTTGCACCGAAGCACGAAGTTTAGGTAACGTAGCTTAGTTGGCGCCTGGTCCAAGCACTGCTATAGATTTTAAGCACTAGCTAAGGTTTCTATATTTTTATATATTTCGATGTATCGTAACAGTGCAAGTACATTTGTTTTCAAGAAATGTATGGGTTGCCACCGTTGTGGACAACATTTAGCATTGGTTACTTCTTCCAAAAAGATGCTATCCACAACGGTGGCAATCCGCACATTTCTTGAAAAACAAAGTTTCTATACTGCCAAAATATGCCACATCCTGACCAATGTACACCGGGATAACTTGATGAAAATTGGTCGACATCAAAATATTCAGTCTTAAGAGCATTCAAGAAAGCATGAACTGTAACCATTGAATTCTGAAGCCATGGTTGATCAAATAATCAGGACTTCAGCAGCGGTGGAGCACGTAGGGCATAATTCCTCAGCCTTCTACCCGCCATCGCCCTTCTAGACAACAGTGGGGCATGTGCCCCCTCCGGGGGGGTTTGAAATCCAGGGGGCGCAAATCGCCAAGCGGGTGCTTGGGGCGCACTTTTGAGCTCTCGAAACTTGCCTATTGCTTCTTTCGTTTCAACGTGGCGATAAAACCGTTAGTGCTGCTTTGCAATTTACAACTTAGTACAGGTCTCCCTCGTACGACGCGGGGTTACGTTCCTGGCATAGCCGCGTTGTAGAAAATCCGCGTATAACTTTGTTCTCCCTATGGTAAGCTGCTATTGGCCAGTCGCTCTTCTGTTTCGCCGGTCCTCTTACGAATATGTACGGGAGGACTGTCTACTTCCATAAGCGCCATGCTAGCGATGCTGTGCATGCGCGGAGTGGATAAGGAGTAGTGTTTGTGACGAGCGCACGTATTCATGCATAGAGTATAGGCTGTTTATCATTATAATAATTGCGAGCGCCGAGAGTATTTGCAGTACGTCTAATCGAAAAGTTAAGGATAATCAACTTGATAACCGAGAGCCTGAGGAAGAGGAAAATTTGCTGATGCTNCTCTCCCAGCCGTCGAAGATGTGGAAGGAGAGGTCTCCGGGTCTGCTGCAATCTTGGGGAATGCATCGTAATTTCTGTTTGACGTCTCTGTCTTTTCATTTCGTTACAAATATTTTTATATGGCAACAGTCCTTCATCTACTAGCTGCTTCAGTTTCAATGGCCGTAACAGAGAGGAGTCTATATCATA
The DNA here is from genome assembly GCA_000797535.1 of Trichuris suis. Lineage (NCBI taxonomy): Eukaryota > Metazoa > Nematoda > Enoplea > Trichinellida > Trichuridae > Trichuris > Trichuris suis. The sequence goes on from KN538379.1 coordinate 2,022,224, forward strand.
GAAGAAGTCGATGGCCGATCTAAATAACTAGGGTCCTTTCGCCAGGTTCTCCAGACTGAGCTTATTTTCCGGCACTGCCTCCTCCAAGTCCTCATCCTCGTCCCCTGGCAACACTTCGAGACCCGTCATTTCCAGCGGGTCGTCTTCAGTGAATTCCTCTGGTGCGCTGTCTATCAACTCCTCTATGTCTCTCACGTCCATATCATCAAACCCTTCACCTCCAAGCTTTCTTAACGTATAGTTCAAATGAACATACTGCGCATTTACATAGAGCGTTAATGAGAAGCTCGATCACTTATGGCCACAACGCTACTAGAACCTCTCATATGCCCATGACCTCCAGATTTCGGAAACGTATAAAAAGTTTTCAGCCGCCAAGGAAAAACCGCGTATAACCGAGACCGCGTTGGACGAGGGAGGCCTGCATTAATAATACTACCTTCTTCACGTAATACTACCTTTTGTCATTCCAGTACGCGCTGCAGATGGGATACGATTCATCCCGAAAGCTACGCAAAACTAATAAAAGACTACAAACGCGGCTTGCTATGAAATTCTACACAGCCGTACCAAAAAGCTACACTTTCAATTTAATATCTTTCATTATGATAATGCAAGTTTAGTACTGCTCAATCGTAACTTATTCTGTTTTTCATGATTAGAATAGAAACAATAGGTTTAATCATTTGGTCCTAACGCTAGCAAATCTGCCTTTGGAAGACTGTGGGTTAATCTCCCAAAACTAGCCTGCCTGTGGCTGAAGAACCTTACTCTGAAGAAGGCAATATGGAAAGCATTGTATAGGTATTAATACACCAGATGATCCATTATCCGAAATGCTCGGGACCAAGGGTACTCCGGGTTTTGGAATACATGTGCTGTTCTACATGTTTCCACTCTTTCCACTGTTATCCGTGTGGGTATTAGTGGGGAGATATTCAATGCAAGTTGAAAGGCTGAACAACTAGCCGCAACAGATTACCAGCAATGCATTGAGCGAAACGACCAACGTCTTCTAACTCACACGTTAAAATAGACAAAGCAACATTACATTCCACATCACATCAGCGCTGTACAAACCGTCGAGGGAACACCTGTTACATAGGCATTATATTCATCAGCGAATCTGCTACGTTCAGCTGCAGCAGTCACAGGCTATTATGCAAAAGATTCGTCGAAAATGTCATATGCAACGTTTTCACATGCGACGTTACATCAACGCTCAAAAGTTCTGGATTTCGTTATTCCTGATATTGAATTACTTACTAAATCAAGAAGGGCTAACTGTTGAAGTATTAATAAACTGCACAAGGTCGGCAACGAGAACTCAATTGAACAAGGAATTTACCTGGGCTTCAGTGTGCAAAACTGACGTGCTATATGCGAATAAGGCAGCGTCAAGCTCCTCTTGGCTGTCACCTCCATGGTCTCCTGTCTGTGTCATCCCGTGATCACCAAACACAAAAAGAACCGTATCTGGCGACATAACTTCCGTTACATTCCTGGCATTCATGACACATAACTTCCTACCACATGAAAACAACGAAAACGTACTTGATCATGTCATCCATTTCAGAGAGTTTGCGAGCCATTTCCGGATGACTTGGACCATACTTATGACCACAATGATCGACACCAAGAAAATGAGCAATTAACAAGTCCCAGTCATTGCTTTTAATCTCGTCGTACAGATGCTTTAACACTCCATTGTCTACACCATGCAAATCCTGCACGTCGAAAGAAGGGAATGCACGAGCTCTTGTAAACTTATGTGGAAACAATGAAAGCCAAGTGTCATCCCCCATGAAAACTACTCTCTTGCCTTGAGTAATCATTTGATCTATTATATTATCCTCTTCAATGGCCGAGCCAGCGAAATTGTCCCCCGCATCCACGAATGTTGGCAAACTTCCCGTTGTTAATCCTTTCAAACGCTGCAGTGTCGTAGTCGGAGGATCAGCAACGAAGTTGAACAACATACTATGTTGTGTTTCATTAGCAAGCAATGCCTGAACTTTGCGGAAGCGATTGTGATAAATCTGTTTCGAGTACGGTTGCTGCGCAATGAAGTCGTATCTAAGCGCATCCACAACGACAAGAATAGATCGCCGATAGCTCGCCGGGACCCAGCAGCCAGAAGCTACGTTCGCAATAACAGGATGTTGTACTTCATAGCAGGCGCTTTTCAGCTGCAGCGTGTGCCGAGTTAGCAGGAAGCCTCGAGAAAAGAAGAACGCTCCAAAGCAATACTCGAGCACGATGACAAACAACTTAAGTAGCATATGATAGATTTACACCTTTACAACGTTCCTGGTAAGTTGCAATTTCAAAAAGCACGGATACTTTCATACGACAACATTTATTGATGTACAGGTACGAATCTTTTTGTCGCTTCAAGCGAACCTATCCACTGGGAAGGAAGATTCAGTCTTGATTAGTAGTATGCGAATCCGCAAGTGATATTTTTCATATTTGCAAGTGATATTTTTCATATTTGAAGTTACGGTAAACCCGTTTTCCTATTGTTATTCTCACTCGATTTGGCCCCATTTCTTTTCTTTCATACGCTGAACAGGCGGAGGCAGATCGGAAAGTTTCGTTTTAGTATTATTTTCGTTACTGCAATAAACGTGTTCACCGTGATTTCAAGTAGGCTCGGCTTTTTAGGTGTACTTGCTTTGAAGGATTTACGTAGACTTAGAACCACGGCCTTTAGGAAACCGATTCATCTTGACTACCGCATACGTGCGACTGACTGCCTGTCATCCCTATTCGGTTATAACAGGAATAATAAATACAGTAAAACCTATTTACTGCCTTGCGTTCGCCGATGACCTACTCCTAATGGGCGACAGCCGAGCGAGCCTTCAGAGCAATTTGTTGCTTGCTTACCGCTTTTTCACAGCTCGAGGCCTGTCTCTAAAAGTTGATAAGTGCTGTTCGCTCCGTCTGTACAAACTTCCTCGGTGCCGGTCTGTTAATGTTACGATGGAGCGGGAATTCTATTTAGACCCCCTCCAGCCGGCTACCCTGCTACGCCTGTTCACGGCAGCAGAATTTTTGAAATACTTAGGAGTAAAGTTCAACCCCTTCGGCCGGCGGTGCGACCAGGTGGCAGGGGCGCTGGCGCTCCTAGGTCGTGCATGCAAGGCAGCATTGAAGCTGCAACAGAAAGCGGAGCTGATTCGGAGCCACTTACTGCCACGACTCCTGTATACACTTACTTTAGGGAACCCACTCGCAACCGTTGGTCGAACGATCGACAAACACGTCCGGCAGGCGATCAAAGCGATACTGCACTTGCCGCTGACGACGGTCTGTGATGAGTACTTCTATTTGCCCTGTGCGCAGGGTGGACTTGGGCTCATCAACCTCCAAGAAACCACCGAGCTCACTACCCTGCGATTATACATGAGGATGCGATCCAGCGCTGATGAAGTCGCACAAACCGCTTCACAGCTTTGGTTTAATCAAAGACGGCAAACGCGGCTTCTACGCCGGCGAAATATGCCAACGCTTGACGCTAGAAGTTTGCGTGCGGCCAAGGAAAGGGCGACGCGGCTGCATCGTGAGAGGTTCTTTGGCACTTACCAAGGCATTGGATTCTGTGAGTTCAACGATAAGCGCAGCAATGGGTGGCTTGTCGGAGAGGGAATGACCGGGCATGGCTTCATCGCGGCGATAAAGGCAAGGACTTCTCTAGTCCCCACGCGTGTGCAGACCCTTCGGGGTAGAGCTGATCCGGACGACGGGAAGTTCCTCTGCCGGCGGTGCGGCGATGTGAGCGGAGCCCGCGAAACCCTCGCCCATGTCACCCAGCACTGCGCTTTCAACCACGGATTCATCGTGAAACGTCACTACGCTATAGTGAAGAAATTAATGTTACTAGCAGAAACGTCCGGCTTCCAAAGCTGACAACAGCACGCACAAATCCGATGTGGTCTTGACCAGAAACAAAAACGCCTGGATCATTGACATTGCGATCCCCTGGGAGAGCAACGGTCCCCTCGACAGACGGCACAAGGCAAAATGCCTCAAATACATGTGCATTAAAGAAGCCGTTCTCGAGCTTACTGGGGCGACGTCTTGCGCCACAGGCGCTATAGTCTTCGGCGCCCGTGGCGCCTGGTGTGCTCAGAACGATTGAACGCTGAATATGACGAGTTGGGCCATCAGCGACCGAATGAAAGAGCTACTGTGCCTAATGGCCCTAGAAAGAACCTGTGAGATAATCAGTTGGTTTATGCGAAGCACACATCTCCTGTCATTCAAGCCTGGAGCACGCCCCTGATGCTGGTTATCCGCGAACAATACACGCCAACTATGCCGATGATGACACGCGGATGAAGCCCATCTTCGTCCCATGACTTCGACTGGCCACCTGCAGGATATAAGGATATAAGCATGTATGACAGTTACAGTATAACAAAGCAAAATCAATTCCAATTACCCCTAGCATTTCTAAGCTAAACTGCTCCCTTTGCAGTCAGGCCGCAAAAATGTTTCGGTTCAGGAAATTACGAACTTCAGCTAACCGCAAGCACCTTTACCTGACTGCAAGCTTTATATTAAGAACTTCATTGCGAAAATGAGCAAATGCAAAACGTGGCCATCACAGAGATTAACATTAACAAACAGAAGAATGGTCAGCGCAAGTTCAGAACTTAACATCGGAAAAACAGAATTAAAGATGATGGACCAGCAATCACTGCAGTGTTTGATCAGCCATTATGGTGCTTCCATGTTCTTGGCCTGATGGCATGAACTTAGCCACATTCGCCACATCGATGTCTCTGAAGTACACGTGCGATATAGCACTTTTGGCCTTGATGCGAGTTTCTGGACGGTAAGCTATCATTTTCTGCAACGAACTTAAGCTCAGGGAGAATAAGTAACGATTCGCAGTTACAAGCAGTAAGTCGGCACCGTTTTCAGGCATAGCGGAAGATACAAGCGAAAGACGTCCTTTTGTTTTCCATTTCGGAAATTCGGAACTATATACAGCCAGTTGACTTATCCCAGGCCAAACGCTGTCATCTGGAGTGCCCAAAAGACGAAACATACTAAACAATTGATCAATTTCGCTAGTTCCAGGAAAAAGAGGCTTTAAGGTCACCTGTAATTACAAAGCTATCAATTCGTAAAACTCATTCGTCATAATAAAGTATTCCTTGTAGAAAACATTCCGTTCTGAACCTACCATTTCGAAGAAGACACATCCCATACTCCAGATGTCGACATAACTAGTATATTGTTTTTCTCCAAGCAGTAACTCTGGTGCTCGGTACCACAGCGTTACAACCTAACAGATTTCACCAGTATGAGAAGCAACCGATTTAATCTTACTTTGCTTGAATATTTCTCACAGTGAATTTTACTAAACCTGGCGAGTCCAAAATCAGCTAACTTCACTCGCCCTGTACGATTTATCAATAGGTTTTGTGGCTTTATATCACGATGCCAGACTTGGTTCAGATGGCAAAATGCAACCGCTTGAGTCAGCTGCCACATTATGTTCTATACAAAAAAGAACGGAGAATCATTGATTCATGCAGAAATGAAATGAATAGAACCCTTGGATGTGCATGTCGAACTCACTTTAACCAGCTGTGGATGAAACTTCTCGCCACGTACACTAGCTATCAATGCCTTTAAATCATAGTCCATTAATTCCAAGACCAAGAAAAGCCTATGAGAAGTGTGAAATACTTGTAGCAACCTACAAAGTTCCACGTAACCACCATTTCTAAATTGATGCACCAACTTAATAATGTTTGGATGGTTTAAACGTTTCAAGGTTGAAATTTCGCGCAGACATGTGTTAGGCACACCTTCGCCTTGCCTAAATTCATACGGAAGTACATGATTTGGCGGAACAGCATTTTACTCATCCAGCCTGAACTTTTTTAGAGCAACTATTTCACCAGTAGTTCGTTGAACGGCTTTATAAACTGCCCCATAGGTTCCCTCGCCGACTTTGCACAGTTTCTTGTAGTCTTCTAACTGCTCAATGCTTTCAATTCTTTCTAAGGAAGGGCTCTTGCTTTTGTTATAACTGTTTACTAATGAAGCCATGAAGCCACAAAAGTTGTTCCGTTCGCGTCCTGCAAAGAAAATAACAGGGAACTGTAAACATATGGCAATGGAGATGATGAAGACCAAAGGAACAGAACGGATGCCAATAGTTCTTCGAAAATGTGCACACCTTGTGCTCTGGGCGCTAAGAAAAACTGCAAATCTCGATAAGTGAACAAAACGAAATCATTTCCTCAAGGAATTTCCAGTAGTCAATATAATAAACAATATATGGGAAAAATTAAGCATAAATTACGAAGGAAAAGGGAGTTACGTAGCCCATATAATTAATTACGACTGCAAACACCCTTAGTATAGGAATGCACAAGCCAACTTGGGGATAGTATAATTGCAACATTTGGCATAACAGCTCACATAGAAAATCATACTCTTTCAGAAAGCTAAGACTCCAGGCAAAGAGGTATTAATCAGTTGTATCAATCAACCGGCAAATAGATAACACTTAAAATTTTCCAATGTTCGATGAACACTTTATCCTCGCAATTTATCGCTGCAAAACTTGGTGAGAAAAGGCCTGCCCATAAAAATCGTTTAAGTTTAAACCTACAGTTAATTGATCGTCAAGTTCAGTAGATTTTTATGACCAGAAGCGATTGACCCACCTATTGAGTAGAAGCTTAATAAGACGAAATAACTACAGGATTCAGCTCACTCATTAACCGTTATCACAGTATTAGAAAATCGGAACTAGGGAGTAAAATCAAAGTACCGCGTATTAACTGTGATTTAAAGCTTCAAAAAACTGTTCCAACAAGGCTGAGGAAAATAAATTATTTCATTACTTTAGAGATTTAGTCCCTTGTTCTGTCTGTTACCCCCGTTTAAAAACTTTTTAAGCAACTGATCAGCGTAGTTTAAAGGTCGCTCATCTTCACACCTTAACCTCTACGGATAGTCTTGTTATGTCGTATCCAAAAAGCCTCATTCGTTCCTATAATTTAAAAATCGCAGTGCTGATACGAAGCCCTTGAACAGAAGTTTCAAGAACAAGCAACATCGCCTGTCATTACCGCTGACAGATACGAAATTTAGAGATGCTTGCAACAGGGCTGTCACGTATACGAGGGGTTGTTCATGTTCCGTTACGCCCATCTTTCAGACGCATATGGTCGCAGCAGATTCTGGGAATACGGTGACCTCCAAGTTGGAATGCATTGTGGTTACGCCATACAGTTAAGCCGTTATTACGCAGCTGTCAAATTAAAATGGCCAATCGATCTTCATCCGGGCGAATACTAGCGAGAGAGGAAGCATGCGGGGGGGCTGGTGAATTATGAGCATTGTAGGACGGCGCTGGCGTCTGGGCACTGTAAGAGAGCGTCGGCACAGGAAAGGTTGAGAAACTATGCTTTATACCAGTAATGCGCAAGGCCATGCCTGATATCGCCCCCCTTTTTCAGCTTCGAGGTTTCCATCGCCCCCTGGGATGAACCGTATCGGCTGACGACGCGAAAATTAACGGGAAATCTCCACTGAGGACCGCTGTCCTTTTTCCCGCCAATTCCTCCTAGGGACTGTTCACTGGAGCACCGACAGCATCGTTGCTACCCCTTGCTTCAGCACAGCAGATCTTCGCATACAAAGAAAACGTTATGTGTACAACTTCATTTGTTCAGACGTCGCGTTTCTTACAGTATTACTCTGAAGATCAGGAAGCGTGCAAACCAACTATCCTTTCAATATTGGGGCGCACTGACGTGACCCGCAGTCGTAAATCGCCCCGAGTGACTACTCCGAGGCGATTCCGCTTCTACGTGACGAGATCCGTAACAACACTAAGACCGCGCTCTGCAGCTGACGAAGAGGGAATAGCGATCAGTAAACTCTTAATCGCTGCCCACAGGGCAGGATAACGCACTGGAATTTCTTCTTGTAGCCAGGAGTACTCGTAGCCTCTCTCCATTCTGAGTTTCACCTCTTCGCTCGACTGCAGATCTATCTGTCCTTCCTGCAATTAGATGTCCACGTTCTGGGGACTGACGATGAACAGGTCAAGTACCCAATTAGGAATTCCCAACGAAAGGACATCATCAAACCGCCTTAAGAAATCCTCGTGCAGCATTTGGCAGTATTTTGACCATCTTCAAGTATTTTGACCTCCTTGCTTACTTTGGCGAGCGTCGGAAATTGGCAAAATTCTCCGCGGGCGAAGTTGCATTTAAACAAATCAGCTTTGATAGGAATGCGCTGATTAGAGCCTTCGTTTTAATCAAATTCAATTCGTTCGACTGGAGCTGCTTGTCCATATCGTTGAACTTGAAATATAAATCTGCCAAATAGGCTGTGTCCATTTTAGACTTACACAAGTCTTCACATAGGGAATCGTCATGCTGTTCAAAAAATTGAGCAACTGAGCCGAAGAGCTCGTAAAGCCGCGTTAAGCAGATACTTTTCGAGAGCCATCTCATTTAAATATGAAGGAGAAGGCGGTTGAATTCTTCATCATTTTCATCGCACAGCTGGCGAAATAGCCTGTCACTCAACGCATTAGCTTTAATTCGGTTTACCGCCTGGATCACATACTAAAGTGAACTGTTCAAGCGGGCGCTTAGGCGTTTTGCGACTTAGTGCTGCCGATGTAGAACGTAGCGCACCCGCTAAAACATCGGGCACCACCTCTTTTAGATACGCAACAAAACCGCGATAGCGGCCTACCATGGACGGTGCTCCATCGGTAGAAACTGCGAAAATGTTCTTAAAGGGGAGCTGTTTTTCTTTAAAGAAGTCATTGACTACTTCGACTCACCCTTCGTGTCAGTCAACAATTCTTTCGCGAACAGTAATTCTTGCACTAAACGTTCTTGCTTTATAAAGCGCATGTAAGCCAGTAGTACAACTTCATTCCCTGGCAGCGTTGACTCATCTAGCTGCAATGCAAACTCAGCGTTCTTCAGGATACCGCATAGCGTAGCTTCAACATCCTGGGCTATCGCGTCGATTCTTCTTTGAACTGTACGCCTGCTTAGAGGAATTTTACTGACGATTGTAGGGACGGGTTGGTGCAATACCGTCTCCAGTATCTCTGCTGTGGCAGGAAGTATCAAGTCTTCTCCGATGCTGTGTAGCTTACCGGACTGGCGCAATCATTAGCGCTATCCTGTAGATGCGAGTAAGCAGTCATGATAGAGCTCTGATTCAGGAGCCATCATACTCGGCAATGTGCGGCGACTAGAGATCTTCTCCTTTAAAGAACAGAAGTGTGCCACATCCTTACAGCGCTTGTCAGGATGGCACCTCGTAAAGTGTTCTTTCAATCTCTAAGGTTTCATTGCTTCATTAGAGAACACTTTCTCGCAATATTAGGCACACTGGCAACCGTCTGTTAGCAGCGGAGCACGTGAAGTCGAACTTGAAATATTCCGTGCTGTATTGGCGACTTTTCTTCTTTGGGCTATCCATCAATGAATTTGTGCAGGATTTCTTGAATTGTAGAAGGTGACAAGTCAAGCAAAACAACTTCCAGAGACAATGTACCAGAAGAACGATGATACCAAGAAGCTTCAGCGAGTCCAACAGCGACAGAACGAACTCAAACTATGGTGCAATGGAGCAAGCTAAACGTATTTATACAACTGAAATGAATAGGGAACAATTAACGCTGCAATGTAGGAGAAACAATAGCGCTTCCAGATGGTCATTCATGCGAAAACTTTGATTGTTGGAATTCTTGGAAAATTCTTGGCAGATGCACTGATGGTTATGTGCAATAAGCAGCTGAAGCGATAGGGCTTCAAGATGGTCTTTTGTGCAAACATTTTGTATCTTAAAATTCTTGGAAATCGCGAAGTAAAATGATCGGCGACATCAATAAATGAATAGATGATGCAGCGCGATAGCGCTTGCAGATGGCCTTTTGTTCAAATCCATTGCTTCTTGTAATTCTCGGAAATAGCGAGATAGAATGACCGACTGTTTCCTTGAAGACTACTGTAATCGGCGCGTCTGTTCAGTCGGTCGTGAGAAGATAATCGGGGATAAGTTACTGATGACGTGGGAGTTCATTTTCACTAGTACGCCAATATTCCCCAGGGAATCTCCGTTCTCGTTCACCTTCTTGTCATTTTTCATGGTTGAGCTTCCTGATTCTGAACATTTCACGTAGTGCATGGTAGCAGAAACTCACGTTTATGTCCCCCCCCCAGTTTCCCAAAGCCCTTTCAATCTTCCACTGCACCTTGAGAACAATTGTTCCGAACTTACCAAGTTAATTAGGGTCAGTTAAAATATCTGAAGAACTGGTTTAGAAGCAAGCGCCAGTAGTTACATATAAGTTTGTTGCTGCCGCATTGTAGGTAAACGCCGCCAGAAAATCTTCGTCTTAAAATAACTGCAAAGCAGAAAACACTCCAACACACTAACGATTAGATGAAAACATCAGTCACACTTTTCAACGTCGAACAGTTTTCTCTAAACGTGCTTTCATACGTATTAATAAAATGTGACAGAAATAAGTCAGCAGATCAGAATTGTTTACTATGCAAAAATCATTAAAATACCCGCAACGTGAAAGCTACGCATACAATGCGATCAACCTAAAAACAGGCAAGGCAGTCTGAAAATGGAAGTAAGAAAACGTTTCAAATTGAAGGAGCAAATAAATCAAGGTTTTAAATTTGAATTGTGAAAATGCAGCTACCACGCAGTTTTGTTGGATCGTTAATGGCGCAGAACAGAGAAATCGTCAGGAAATCAGGAAGACGCTAGAACTGAACTTCAACCGAAGGTGCTGGTGGATTTAGGAGGGTCGATAGGTATGGAAAGGCCAGCAGCGGCATAGGTAAACTTTTCCCCAGGTGGCTCTGCTGGAGCTGAATCTTTACTCAAAGGGATATGATTCAAAATCGAACTTGCCGCCCAAGTAAAACTCGTAGCATGACACAGCTCTAAGTTCCAGAGACAGGAACTCCAAGGATATTTTTGATCACGTTGTGCGCTCAATTCGCATTTCTTCGATGAACTGGAATGTGTACTGTTTTTCCAGCTAGTGTGCTTCTCAGTATAGGCCGAAAAGGGCACGTTTGGATGGGGAACTCGACTGTTCACGTATGAATATGTGCCTACAGTACTGATGAAGCAAGCAGCGCTGCATAGTGTAAACGGACGCTGGTTAGTTTCAAGCAAGCTGCCAGCGGAGGAATAAAAGCTGGGCGGAACATTTTCTGTACCCTGTCTACCACATCCATCTGTAGTCAGTTGGGGTATGCTTGGCATGAACCAGCTATGAATCATACGAAAAAGTCTCGACGTATCAAATAACCTGGATTCATCCTTTCTTTGCGTCAGGAAAAAATTGGGTGAGCTGCTAAGAGGGTCTCTCAAGCCAGAAACATTGCTGCTGCTTAATGGATCAAACGGAGAATGGCCTAGCGTACTCACTGAACACGAAATAAGCTGGGCGTCAGTTTTCGAGGTTGCCAACACTCCAGAATGAAGATAACGGTCGAACGTTCGTTGGCGGTACCGCAACTCAGTTTGACGACGCAATGTTAGGCGCTGAATTGCTTTTTCCAAATCATTAGTGCCCGGAAGGCCAGGAACTCCTAACCGAGAAGGCTGAGCGCTGGAAGAAACAAAACATAGAAAATATAATCTGAAGAAAGTAAAAACCGTCTTTACGTATAACAAATAAGCCCTTCATATAGAAGCAACCCGTCGAATAGTTATGAAAACGTTTTATCGACAGAACTTTCGGGACCAACCTTGTCCCACGTTCAGTGTCCACCTTGGTACAGCCAGAACGCTGGGAGAAGGTTATCGATTGCCACGGAAATTATTTCGTATAAACGCCGTTGTCGCAGTTTGTTCTTACGAGTAAATCAAATTTTTATTTTCTAAATTTTACCCGTTTTTATCAATACTATGGGTTCATTATGAAAAAGGAAATGAAAAATAGCGTGCCCGTTACGGAATTTTACATGCTCAGTGCTTTAAATTAAAAATATATCTTCTCGTACTGGGCATGCAGGCCTTTATACAAAGCTTTCTAACAGAAATGTAGCAGTTGCGAAGAGCAGAGAGTTATGTAGGCGTAATAGAAGCGCATATGTTGGGATCTAAAGATTACAGAAGGGGACATGGTAGACTGGAGAGACACGGAGAGAGTAGGTTGCGATCGGTTGATCTTGTGTGTGTTCCGCATTGAGTAAAAGGTTGTACACGGAGAAGTGTTACAGAACTGTCTTGCCGATTAAAAAACATTTTTTTCAGAGCTTTTGTAACTGCTTGTGTCCCGTCGTCAGTGAACATATCGTTGTCGTTTTCGCGTTCCAAGCAGTGAGGCCAGTGCACAAACGAGTTCACTTATATGAGCGTGACAATTCCTCCTAATCGTGTATGCCAGTGAGCTCATAGAAAAGTAATAAGGCAACTTACTCATCGAGAAAAATGTAAAGCCTACTACCAATGGAATTGAAAATTGCAAAATCAGCGGCGAACCGGGTTCAAAGGGCCTTCTAAAACTGGTAGATAAAAAGAGGAAAAAGCAGAGGCTTCGATTGCAGGCTGCCACCCCACGCAGACCCCTGTACCGGCGTGATTTCTATTCCAGCAGCAGCCCATCACTTTACCATTAGGAGAGGACCACCCGTCCTCGCTCCAACGGTATGACCAGGCAGGAGGCAGTGCCAAGCCCGCAGCTCAGAAAGAAGGCACTGAGAAACACTGCCTTAAGTTGTCAAAAATGTTATGAACTCATGAATAAGCCAAATGAAAGCGTAAAAATCACACATTTCAGCGTTGAGCAATTTTCTCTACATGCATTTTACAAGTATGATTTGCCACAAAGGTAACCTCAACGTACATACATTGAAAAACAGAACCCATATTACAATGGTAATGTTTAAAAATAAAACTTCTCTAATGGAAGTGTAAATTTCATTGTCTACAGTAGTGTTCCCAAGGGGGCGGTGCCGCCCTCGGCGGCGCTGGAGCGAAAAGGGGACGATTGAAGGCTTTGTGAGTAGGCAGCGTCGGCCAAGCTCACACTACGTTTCCCGCCAATTTTTTACTGGCCAGTGGACAGGTTCGACCAATCAGCTCCCGAGAAGTTGGTCATTCAGAGCAGAGGCGGTGGCGGTCAAAATCCCGAAAGTCGAAATCCCGATA
>KN538379.1:2052257-2066453 GCA_000797535.1 Trichuris suis
GGAATGGTCTCGCGGGCCGGAGGTTCCCCACCCCTGGTTTACACGCTTCCTGCTCTTCGGAGTAATACTGTAATAAGCGTGACGTCTGAACAAATGAAGTTTTACACATAACGTTTTCTTTGTATGCGAAGATGTGCTGTGCAGAAGCAAGGGGTAGCAACGATGCTGTTGATGCTCCAGCGAACAGTCCCTCTCGCAACAGTCAGCACGAGTAGTCGGCGGGAAAAAGGACAGTGGTCCTCAGTGGAGACTTCCCGCCAATTTTCGTGCCGTCAGCCGATACAGTTCATCCCAGGGGGCGATGGCAAGTTCGAAGCTGGAAAAGGGGGACGATATCGGCCATGGCCTTGCGCATCACTGCTGTAGCCGTTTTGCAGTTGCAGCTGATTCAGAATTTCAGCATTTAGGGATTTCGGCCCATTCGAAGTTTTGACCCGTTCAGAATTTCGACGTATTCGCGGATTTCGACCCTTTCAGTAGTGTAGACCGTTTTGAATTTTGGACCATTCGGTATGCCTGCCTTACAGAATTTAAACCCTATTCCGCACTTGAAAGCACTCAGCATTTCTGATGTTCGAGTCCTCCTCTCGTTCAGGACCTCAACGTTCATGGACTTTCCACGTTAAGAATTGTATAATAACTCAAGGCAGACTGAAATAAATGTTTTTGAAACCGCACAAAACCCCTCTTTAAGGAACATTCTTCGTTACTTTCACTAGAATCGCTATTTCGCTATTTTCAGATTTAGGATTTTGACAGTTCAGGATTTTGAAATAGACCTAACCTACATATCCAATGAAAGGTTTCCAGAAGGAGATTTGAGATTCCCTTCGCGGTATTGAAGTTCTCTTTTTTCCTTGCGAGGTTACCGTCTTATCACCGTCCGTTAAGTCTGAGGTTCCTCAGTCTTTTTCTTCGTCTCTGCCGTTATGATAAACACGTTTGCTCTCCTTCCCTTTGCATGAAAACGGAGCAGTGATCTGTGAGCCGTTTCTTTGTGCTCTGAAGATCAGGATCGATATGGTAAGGTGACCCCTTCCTGGGTAGAATCATAACTGACGATGAAACGTGGATTGACCATCAAGTGCCGCAGAGTAAACAGCAGAGTGTAGAATGGAAACATCCTGAGCCGTTCGTCAAAAAAAGTTCAAAACCAAATTGACGCTTATGGCTTTTCGGGACTTACAAGGCTAAGTATTCGAACATTATCTGTAAAGGAGCTAAATAACAAGCAGTGGAGCTACTATGACATGCTTATCGACAAACTGAAGCATGCAGTTCGTAGCAAACGACGACGAAGGCTACGTGTACTGTCGAAAGACACTTTGTTATCGCATGCAGAGCTCGGTCCTACGGTGTCGCTTACACTGCTCAAATCACTCCCAAACTGCAGTCAGAGACACTGCTTCATTCTCCATGTACTCCTAATCTTGCCTCTTCAGTCTATCACCTGTTTTACTTCCTCAAAAGGCCTTAAGCAGCCGTCAGACCAAGAAGTGAAAGAATTGGAACATTCGTGGCTTGCTTCTAATCAAAAGTGTTTTCCTGAGGGAATATAGCAGTTCTTTTGTTCAGCAAAGTAGAAGCCTGTGCTAAAACAACACTCATAACGGCGTTACAACCATGAGACCATTCTCGAATTAGCTGTTGTTTATAACTAGTTGTTGATGGGGCGACGTTCCTTGTTACTGCACCGATGACAAAGCATCAGTTCGTAAAACAGTTTTAAACTCGAAAAAAGCATGGATAATGGTGTTTTGAAAACTACTTTGTCTGCAGACAAGGTCACTCTGAGAGTTTCCAAGGCTATAAAGGAATACAGTAAAAGGAAATAACACGACGTGGTACTTGACTTTGGAGCTTCCAGAACCGTCTAGTGCCGTCGTCAAAGCTTTAGTAGTGGAAAGGATTCTTTCTGCTCTCAATGGAATTAGTTCTATTAATAAAGTCCAAATTCATATAGGTACGTACAGTGTTGTTTTGTTTTGATAATGGATTTCTCATGCACTTGCTATTTGAACTTCATTTCGCGGTTAAAGATTTACTGACCAACATTAATGATAATCAAAAACCGATTCAAAAAATAATAAGGCTATTCTGGAGTGAAGAATGCTTTCCTGTCAACCACCTTTACATAGCTCAACAGAAACTTCCTATCATACCGTATTAGAACGAATCTTACTTTCTGCCACTGACAAAATCGGTTGTTCAATACAGTCGTAGTACGTTTTTCTAAGGCTTGAAATGTTTGTGTTATTAAGCTGTTGCAATCAGAATGGCGCGTTCTCTGCACGGTTGAATTTCATCGTATTTTACTCCTTCCTTTAGGGCATGCGCTATTGTTAGCTACAGCAGGATTGAAGCACAAAATGTAAAGTTTTTATTGCGTAATTACGCTGACTGTTCTTCCTTGATCGCGAGGCTAGACCATTTAGTTGCTGTAACGAAAAACTGTTGCTTTCGCTTGCTTCTGTTAGACAGGTTCGAAGGCAGGCTGGGTGCAGCAGACGCAAGGCGAGATTTTGCTGAATTATAGGACACTGATCCACCTTCAAATCGGACACTACAACGTTGGCTAAAAAGGTTTGCTGACGCAGACATGGAAGTCGAAGGCAGGAGGGACCTATACGAAAGTCCTTACTGGAAGATGCAGGTTTGAAGGAAGCAGTGGAAGCAAAACCGGAAACAAGTATGCGGCAGTTAGCGTATCGCCTGGGGGTACATCGTTCATCCATCGCGAGACATCTCGATCAAACTGGAAATGTAAAAAGATTACCGATAGGGAACCCAAATGAATTGACGGATAAACAGATTGGACAGATTTAACACATGTTCAGACCACCTGCTTCGTCGACAGTCTGTCGCTCTTTTGGACCGCACCTTTGAGTGCGACGAAAAGTGGTGCTTCTACGATAACAGGAAGAGCACGGCAATGTGGATGGACAGGGACGAGCCCCCGAAAATATTTCTGAAACCACAGCTCCACCTGAAGAAGGTCACGGTGGCAGTATGGCAGTGTGCCAGGGGAGTTATCCATTGCAACTTCTTCAAACCTGGAGAATCCATCACAGCAGCCGTCTACCGTCATTAAATGGAAAAAGCTTATAGGAAACTAAGGATAATGTGTTTGACAACGTTTAGAAGAAAAGGCTGATCCTTCTGCAGGACAATACCCGACCACACACTTCGTTTGAGACCCATCGAAGAATGAATCTGTTGGGCATCCAGGAACTCTATCGCCCTCCATATTCAACAGATCTGCTCCGTACAGATTATCATCTTTTCAGGACCTAGCAGCCTTTCTGCGCAAAACACGTATGCTGATGAAAGTGCAATCAACAACGCCCTTAAAGCGTTTCCGCGATCTCGTCCCGAAGGGATTGAATCCCTGGCAAAAGAATGGGAAAATTGCACCCGTTTCGAAGACGACAATTTCAATAAATAAAATAACGCTGACCGCGGTGAATATAGTTAAGCCTCTGCTGAGATGGGAGCGTTCAGGGGTATCCATCACAGAAGCGTAAGTTCGACTTCCAGCTACGCGCTTTTTTGATTGCGCCGACCTAGTAGTTTTTCTTCTCCAAGTAACTTTTGCGTGCTTCCGGACAAAACGGCAGAACAAATTTAAAAACGTTTCTCAAACAAGCTGTTTTCTGATTGACAAACTAAGGTTAAACTAGTTGAAAGATAAGGATTCAAATCCCATATGGGAAAGAACACTACGCAAATACTGAAACAATAAAAAGAACAGCGTGCGAACTAAGTTTAGTAAATTACGTCTTTTCGCAGAAACTTGTATCATCACCGCTGTTACAAAACTACCATGAATGCGTTTCTGCATTTGTTGCCGATGAGGGTGGTTGCTAATGTTCTATGAGAAGGAGGTAAACTATGCCGTTTTGCACTGCAATAAAGAATAAGTAGATATAACAGAAAAATTGATAAAGGATTCAAAGGGAAGCTGCTTTTGGAAAGCTGAAAAGCCTTAGAATATCACTTTGCAAGGATTAATCATACATGAACTTAAGTAATATCAAAGCGCAGAGAAAGGAAATATTCTATCGTGCAAAGTAAGAAGTCATTTATTCAGGAGTATGCAAAGTACAGCTCGAAATGCAGAAATGTTGCTCCCTTTCATTAAACTTCATAAGACTGCATATGAAACGGTAAAACTATTCCAACTACAGAAGGTTGTCTAAATACGAACCCTGAAATAACGAACTTCCAAAGACGCGAACGTGCGTGTGAAGTGCAACATTAAAAATCTGTGTTGGAATCTCAAACTGCACAGCACGGTAGGCCAGTTCGCAACGCTGGCGCTTGGTAGTGGCCAGTAGAACATTGGTATTGTTTATTCCAGCCATTCTCAACGCAGGGATGGTCCATGTTTCGAGAACTGCTAATTCAAACCATCGGAAAGTTAGTTCATTTAAATTTCGCCCTCTGTCTCCCACTGCTGTCAGCCCTACATCTCCACAACCTTCCATCACCTCCTCCAGGACTTTCAGTCAGTAACTCGATCTGTCTCGTCATTCAGAGTCAGTCTCTTTACGCGAGCTGCTCTACTTCACATGATAAGACAAAAAGTTCTTTCATTAATTGGGAATTAAAACTTTAACTTTAAAAAGTAGTTTATTTTGGAAAAAAATGGCTGCAGCCTATCCCTGATATGTGGGGTGGCATGAACTTTTTCCGCTTTTCACTTCTTTTTGAACGTAAGCTAGCTGGATGGCCTACGTTTCAAAAAGAAGTAACAACTGGAAAAAGAAATTTAGTTGTCGGTTTAAATGTAAGGGAAATCAAGAAGTAAAATACAAAGACCACTGAAGACATAGCATTTGGTAACGGGCACGTAAATTTTCATGGTAAGTTTTATGTACGGTGGGGCCCGTTGATAACCAATTTTTGCTCCGGAGCTTTCGGGTCCACTCTTAACCCGTCCTCAGCGTTAAAGATTAATGGAAATAAGGAGTAACTGTTATGTTGTCGCTCGTTATTTCCATTAATCTTTACCGCTGAGGACGGATCAAGAGTGAACCCGAAAGCTCCGGAGAAAAAATTAGTTATCAACGGGTCCCACCGTACATGGAACTTACAGAGACCATTAACTTTTAAAAGCATTTTCTTGTGTATAAATGCATAGGCTAGCTCGCTAGCGGTAAGGAGACAGGTGTTGGACGCTCATCAGCTGGATGCTTAAACTAACTTTATTAGACCGAAAATGAAAGACTTAGTAACGGCGTTTTTAAATTTCATATTGTTATTTATCGCGGAAAAATACAAACCGTTTATTCAATACTTACACAAATTTCCAAATCTTCAGAGCTTTCGGAGCCTACAGGCGCTCCGTTGTCAACGATTACAAGCCAGTCGTGTGGAACTTTCATGAAGTTTTTTTATTTACGGAAAAGGTACAAACCGTTTATTGAATACTTACACAAACGTAGTAAAGATCCGGAGCTTTCGGAGCTAATAACCGCTCCGTTTTCAACGATCACAAATACAGGGCCTGTGTATTTGCGATCGTTTTCTTCGGCGCCGCAAACGCCGCAAGACGCCACGAGCGGTCAAGAAACAGTGGCAAGACTGTAGGACGTCGACAAAAAGAAAAGAAGAGGAAAAAGAAAGAAGAGCCAACTCCAACACCGCAAGACACCATGAGAAGTTACAAAACAGCAGGACTTCCAGACGCCGATGAAAGATAAACCAATCACTGACCATTGCACCTGACCCTACCCCCAGGCTATTGAACTAACCTAGCCCAAAACTTCCACTTCACTAACCTTCGCACACAGGCCCTGTATTTGTAATCGTTGAAAACGGAGCGAGTATTAGCTCCGAAAGCTCCGGATCTTTACTACGTTTGTGTAATTATTCAATAAACGGTTGGTACCTTTCCCGTAAATAAAAAAACTTCATGAAATTTGAAAACACGGTTAATAAATCTTTCATGTTCGAATATGGAACTTTATCAGACCTGTGAACTTCTTCGACATGCGAAGCCATCCTCAGAACGGAACAGGTTCGCAACTAGATGACCTGCTGTACAATTAATAATAAAAGATGTACTGTACTAAGTTAAGCGCCATCGAAGAATTTTTAGAGCATTTTCCTACGAGTAATCGTTCCATTTTAACGTTACCATATGATTGACCTATTGGTAGTACGATTCTATTGACTATAGAGCCACTGTCCAATGTCAAATGCAAAGCATACGCAGCATCAAGTGCCTGAGTAGCTATTATTGGGTAACTCAGAAGAATACACAAAAATACGCAGCATCGAAAACTGGTTAACTTAACGCCTAACCACTTAAGTTAGCGAATTTATACCTAGCAATGTGTAAACGACTGTTGTATATTAGAAAATGAGCAACTGCTTAATACGAGATAAATGTGAGGCCGTAAAAACATGAACACTATTGCTAATCGAACAGTCCTCCTACTCGATCACGATGCTTCTGCTGTCAGCTCTATTCAATTCCAATTTTTGTGACGGGGTTTCCCGGAATTATTTCTATTAATAACACATTTATTGATTATTAACTGACAGGACATCTTCCGTAACCACATTACTTAACATGCGTTGTCCCGTACCAAGATGTTACGTTTTCAAAAGGGTATCCCGGAATTATTTTTCTATTAATTTTTTTTCTTTCGCATTTGTCCCACTTATGCGGGGTCTGCGGCTCTGGTAATGTTCTTCCATTTGCATCTGTCGTGTGCTTGGTCCGGAGTGAGGCAGAGTTCTTTTAGGTCAGTGTGTACCTTGTCCATCCATCTTAACTTGGGTCTTCCTCGAGGGCGCTTTCCCCCTATTTCAGTGTGGAGTAGTAGGCGTTTCGCGGGATGGTTGTCTTCCCGTCTAAGTACATGCCCAAACCACCTTAGCCTCTTTTCCCTGACTTTGTCCACTATAGGCGCTACCCCCATTGACAGTCTTACCGTTTCGTTGGGGGGGGGTATGCTCTAGTTTGCTGATTCCGATAGTGCGCCTGAGCATAGTCGTTTCCATGACACTCAACCGCTGTTCATCTTTCTTATTTTGCTATTAATATTAAGTATGCGAAATGACACCGTTTAGTTTGTAACGAGTATTGGTGGAAGGTCACAGAATTCTGCAAATAACGCTAAGAAATGGAGCCCCTCAGGAAAGAGATCGGATAGCATTGTGCCGGTAGCGAGCTTCCGTCGCTAGCAGAAGACCTGCTGGCCAACTGTCGTCACTCAACCGTAAATCAGGAGAGACAGATGAACACGTTGGTTAGTAGTTGCCATTCCATCCTAAATTGCGGAGTGTAGTTGCTGTAGTCACGGCTGCGCTAGGGCAGTGTTTCTCACCGCCCCCTACCTGCTCTTACTACTGCAGCGGGGGTGACAGATTCTTTGCTAACTCTAGAGCGGCAGTGGTCCTCTCTGTTGCCGCTAGAATGGCCCATTCTAGTGATCCGATCAAAGTGACAGGGTGTACTCGAAGCCTCCGGGTTTTCCTCTTTTTGCATACCTCATGGTCTGGAATGCGAAAACGACAACAATGAATAGCAGCAAAAAGAAAACGCAATTCCTGCTCTACCGTGCAGGGGCCGCAGACATCCAGAAGCTTCAGTCGTCTGTTGCTCCCAGGGGACGTTACCGCCCCCTGGCCGCGCCAGCGCCCCCCAAAGTGCCCCTTTCGTCTCCATCGCCCCCTCAGAATGTCTGACCGCTCCCTTTGAGCAACACTGTGCTACAGTATTAACAAAGCTGGTACACGCCGAGGAAAGCTACCATAAAGGCATAAGGCCAACAGATGAAAAATGAAATACTGGGAACATTGCAAGTTCTTTATCTCTTTTATTTGACGGAGCTTTCTAAAGACAAAAGTTCAGCTCGACAACATAAGAGCTTCCCAAATTGTCATGTACTCTATCAACTAGAATCCAGCAGATCACTCCATGCAACCATCGATCAAGGCAAGTGAAAAGCACTCCCAGATTGTCCACTGTTTAGTAACGAGTTTCAAATTTTCACAACATCAGATCATGTTATACTCGTTTTCTTGATGCTCCTCAAAAATCTTTTTGGTCTTGTCTCTTGGACCCGTAAAGATGTAAACGACACCAGTTCGTGATGACGTAAATGAAGCTCCCGCCAGTTTGACTGGCTGCCGGACTCGATTACGCGGTGTAAAGAAGACAACTTAACAGTATTAACTTGAGTAGGCACCAATGTTCACCGTTCTTTGTTTTAGGCTTAGGCGTACGCTAACTGTGAAGAACAGGAGAAACTTGCCGCGCGGAGTCTTTCCCCAATGCGCTGCATAAACAATATCTACGGCGGTATCACGTCACGCGTCGCTGCATGACATTCGCTACCCACGAGTAGAGTTTTTTCCTTTACCCGTCACAACAGCCGTCCACCTACGGCCATCATCTGAGAAATCGGCCTAGCAGGCGTCCATTCCAGCAGAAAACACGTCGCGCAGAGCTACTGTTTATG
The DNA here is from genome assembly GCA_000797535.1 of Trichuris suis. NCBI lineage: Eukaryota > Metazoa > Nematoda > Enoplea > Trichinellida > Trichuridae > Trichuris > Trichuris suis. Next base: position 2,060,735 of record KN538379.1, read on the forward strand.
GGCAGCCAGCACCACCGAGTAGCAGCAAAGGTTTAGTAGAGGCGGAACGGCGAATTAGCTGGACGGATAGTGCTCAACAATGTCTTCGATGATCAAGAACGAGCGATCAAAGCGAAACAAGTAGAAACATTTTAACAATCCTTGCTCAATTGTCATTGCGTCCAGATGTGCTCAGACGCACTCATGCACCTGACACAGAGGTAGGTTTGAAGCAGAGAGCAGAAATTACGCGTCGCCTGGACTAGTTCTCACCCTGTCTAGTTCGCCAACGTTGACCCATTCTGTCTCGAAATGCTAACGCAAAGGTATTCAACGAACGAAGACTTCCATTCAACTTTCCTATTTTCAAACGAGAATATCTACACCTTGCCTAAATACAACTGGAACTTTCTTCAGGCAACTGCATTTATCTGCCCGGTTCAACATTTTGAGCCAGCTTTTTGACCTGGGGACGTTATAACTTGTAACCTGACTTCTTCGCCAATGCCATTCTGACCTGGAAACATTTTGACCTAATGAACCTAATGCTGCTTTGGCTCAGTCACTTTTTGACCTCAGGGAATTTGATCACACTTCACTTGGTTGCACCTGAGGGCAATCAGCCGTCAGAAGCAATTAAACAGTATGTGACGGATCCTTCGTCGTGACCGTTGTTATGTTTCAGCCTTTAGATACCAAACCTAACCTACGCCTCAGCCTAAGGATGAGTTGGGAAGTGCAATCAAGCCCATGGGATCAAAAGGCTCGAGGCAAACACATCTTTAGGCCGAAACGTTCCGCTTCGATGTGCCTAGCGTTAAAGACTTCAACGCACCAAACTTAATCATGGCGACTTCATTCAAAGAAACTTCTATCGCTTATTCAATTTTTTTACAAGGACCTTGTACCGACAGCCATATTCAAAATTTATGCTCGATAGTCATTACACAGCAGGTTCTCATATTTCCGCGTTAACCACGCCCTCAAACGCAGCCAAGATTCTGCTCCAAGTTCCAAAGTGCGTCTGTCCAAGAACAGCTAAAACAATCACAGTGAATTGCGTGTCACCTATATTGAAGTTTTATGCATTCATTTATCAAGGAGAGAGTGCTACTCAAAAATTCACACTACTTATTAGTCCACAGTTCTTGAATATTGGATGTCATGCAACGGGATTGTACTTCATTTTTCTGACTTTTCTCAACGGCGCTTGTCGAATGGAACCAAAGACACATGGGAAATGGCGTTGAAAAGGATCAGAAAAACCCAGCCCACGATTATATTAATCATCTGAATATAGGCTTGAGAATCTAATAAAGGTTGCAAATTTTCAAAATGCTCATTACGCAAGTTTGTCGAAGGTCAGAATTCATTGACCCGTTTGAAAATCTGTTTTTACCTCATTTTGGACTAAAAGTGTACTTTTAAAGGTGAGCTTTGCTGTATTTTGCTACAGCACAAAGCTAACAACTACGTAGTATAATCACCGTCCAAGTTTTATCAATGCCAGTTAAATATTAGGTGTGAGAAAAAGCTCTGAGCGCTAAGGTTGTGCTTCAAAATTCTCTCCCACTGCGCAAGTAGGTGAACCTCTTTCGTGTGGACGTAATTCAGCTTCACGCCTATAGGAAAATTTTAGTCAGTTCCATCCATCCAGTCCGTGTTTCATTGTACTTTTGTCATGGACTCCGGAACGAGACATTTTCGACATGTACTGTTTTTTCTTTTTAAACGAGGAAAGACAGCAGCGGAGGCGAAGAGAATTTTTTGCGATACTTATGGTGATGGGACTGTGTCGGCAGGTACATGTCGAAGGTAGGACAGGCGCTTCCGGCGCGGGAACTTCAACGTAAGCGACCGACAGGGGACAGGGCGCCCTCGAGAATTTAACATGGAGATTTGCAGGCCCTGCTGGTCCATAACTCAGCTATGACGACGCAACAGCTCGCGAAGGCACTGATGTTCGTCGAACTACCGTATGTCTGAATCTCCTTGGAATGGGGAAAATACAGAAGCATGGCAAGTGGGTACCACATTCATTATCAGAATCTGCCAAAAAGGATTGCCTCAACACGTGCAAAGAGTTGCTGAAAAATCATAAGGAAGAAAAAATTTCTTTGGTGGATCGTTACGGGCGATGAAAAATGGATCCTGTATGACAACCTCAAAAAAAACATTGGGTGGACCCAGGTAAAGCGACCACATCCACACCAAAGGCCAGTATCCACGTTAAAAAGGTGCTGCTATGCGTGTGGTGGGATCACGGTGGCGTTCTCTGCCCTGAACTGCTGCAACCAGGCCAGACAGTCACTGCGGACGTCTACTGATCGCAGCTCAAAGAATTATTACAAATCATGCAAGAAAAGGACAGAAATATGCGCGTAATCAACGCGTCGGTATTTTGTTATGACAAAACGTGACTTCATGTCGTTTCAGCGACTAAAAACACCATTCATCAGCTGGACCGGAGTTGCTATATGTAGCCCATTCACGAGATCTTGCCCCATCAGATTATCATCTGTCCGGTCCATGGAGCACGGTCTGTCAGAGCAACACTTCAAAGAACTTGAGGGCGACAAAAATGGGCGATTCGCTTCTTTGGGTCAAAGCCCCGGAACTTCTCCGCGATTGGATCCACTCTCTGCCAGAACGTTGGTAGAAGGTTGTTGAATGCAGTGAAAACCATATTTGTTAAATGCTGTTCTTATAATTTGTTTTGTGAGTACTTGAAGTTGATAAAAAAAAACTCAGCACTTTTTCTCACATCTAATATTTCGTAAAGAACCGCTTTTATAATCCTTGGTAAGGAAAGAAAGGAAACCTTCGTTAAACATTTGTTCGTTCTGAGCGTTAAATGATATCCCGTTGATACTGGGTTCGGCTGTATACGTTGATCTCAATGCTATCGCATGGGACTTCCAGTACAGTGAATCCTTTTTATAGGAACAAATATCGCTCAGCGATATCCCTTGGCCGCAGTCTAACGAGTGGTCAAGCCGTATGCGTGGTCATCATTCATCTTCCGCGTAATCGTTTCTGAGGCGTACTTCCTACATCTCCATTCGCTGAAGATGGAGAAAGTTCGCTACGAAAGCAAACATCAATAAAATGCTTAAAATTCAGTGGTGATAATATGAACCGTTTAAAAAATGAAGTCATGGGGCGACTGTTTCGTAATTACGAAACAGTCGCCCATACTCATCGTTGAAAACGGAGCGCGACAGGCTCTGAAAGTTCCAAAGATTCATAATTGTGTAAGTATAAAATAAACGGTTTGTACCCATCCGTAACAGAATAAACATATGAAATTTCAAAACGCCGTTACTAAGTCTTCCATTTTCGATTATATCCAGTTGTTGATAGTCCTGGGCGTTTTTTGCTAGGTCTCATCTATCAGCTGCTTGTTTTGTGCCATTATGCAGTGAATCTTCTTTCAATGAGACATTGAAAATTTTCCGTGTCGTGAAAACCATCTACGTCTTAGACGAATTAAGGAAGCCCTATATATTCAATCGACATAACTGCACATACGATCGTGATCAAGAGGTCGAACTCAGTGAACTTTGGTCCAACTTAATAGATCTGCCTAAATGTTGCTCGTTGCATTACATTAAAAAGTGCCGCTAAACCCGCCACCAGCAATAAAGAACAAGACGAATAAGAATAATGGAACTAGAATTGCTTCCCAATGAATGGAAGAAGAAATGTTTCTTCCAATAGAAGAAGAAAAATTCATTCATCTCGAAATGGAAAATTCATTCACTCCATCGAAGAAATGGTTCACAATCTTACAATTAAACAAAAAGAATAAAAAAAGAAAAATGAATGGAGCCACAAGAAAAAGTTTCTCAAAAATTTTCAGTCTCTCAATGGATGAAGATTCAAAGCATAATGGCACGAAATAAGCAGCTGATATATGAAAACTTGCAAAACCACGCTCAAAATTATCAACAACTGGATGGCTTTATCATTCTATGAAACAAAATAAACACAAAAATACTCATTACATTCACAAAGCGGTAATCATCAACGCAACAATATTGACACATTTTACACAAATGGTACTTTAAACTATGAAAGCAGTATCACGGCATCAACTTTTCACAATCGTCCAATTCCGCTGATGCGACGGGTCGAGCTTAGACCCGGATGGTATATTATATTATATATATTATAAAGCTCCGGTTGTTGTATTCTTTTAGATATGACCGGTTTTACCGTAATGAAACTTTACATCATGAAAAGTTACCAAGCTGTTACAACGGGTTATGTATTCAAATACCCAATACTATGTAAATGCTACGTAAATAGTTGCCATACAGTTTTTCACAGGAAATAATGACAAAAAAGGTCGTACGTGCTAAGTGCAGACTCAACCATCATACGTAGGTATGACTAAAGCAACAATGTAACACTACTTCATGGTGAAAGCTGCTACGAACTCGTTTAATGCAATAAAGTGGGAAAGGAGTATGAGCTTTCAGGACCTAGCGTCGAAATAAATGACAAATTGAATGTTGTCGCTTATTTTGACGACTACATTCAATTCACTTCACTGAGGAAGGGACCCGGAGGTCCCTGACTCTTTGTCATATAATTTCATTAAATGGATTTCACAATGGTGTACGGAAGTGCGACCTGTAAAGGTATATTTAAATTAGCGTAGCTTTCGGAAAGCTCCTGTTCCCCTCTTTAGAGTGGAATTAATGACAAAAAGTACCTGGGTAGTCGACTGGTTAGACAAATTACTCTAAAGGACGGCGTTTTGAGAAGTTTAAAACAAATAAACGGGAACACCTTAGCACATAGGTATCAGGAGCAAATAAAGTCTCTAAATCCGTACAGGAATGCTGAAAATCGGTTGAATGGAGTAGACGCCGATCCACCAACGTGGACTAACCCAACGCTGGAACCTGAAGAACCAATGGCGCAAGCTACCCATCAGGCTTCTGCAGTTGTACAGCGTTCAGCACATTGTCCAGGCCGACTGCATGCGAAGGTCTTCTGTAGAGAGAACCAGTTTATGATTTGGAAAATAAAGAAGCCCCATTACATCATGCATAATTCAAATATCAACAGGGGCAATGGCACGGCAGTGAACGAGGACAAACATCATACCTGCTGAACCACTGCTACCTTATAGATGAGTCGCCTGACGCCGAACAATGACCTTTTATTAACAGGAAGGATTCTTTGGACGAAAAACCCCTTTTCCAATGGTTTAATGGAAGAAGATTCACCGAAAGTATTTCAGTGGTTCAATGGAGGTTGATTCACAAAAACGAATTTTCAATGGAATTTCTTCAGAAATTTTGCTTTTCGATGGAATTTACACAACAGAAGCAATCTTATCTTCGATACATGGCTGAACAGAAAAGCGCAGTTGACAGATAACAAAATCAATAGATTGATTAAAACACACTCTAAACAAACACGTTTTAAAATACGAGGGTTGTTCGAAAAGCTCCCGGAAAAATTAAATAAAAAGTTTTATTTGCAATGATATCAAACTTATTTCTCAACGTATCTTCCGTCAACCTCTAGGCACTTCTGCAGACGGTGTCTCCACCTCCGCAGACGGTGTCTCCACCTCCGCAGACCTTCCTTGTAGAATCCTCGGGGTTTGTATTGCACCAACTCGAGATGGCGCGTTTCGCGTCATCCATTGACTCGAACAGCGTGCCTTTTAAATGTTCTTTTAACTTTGGGAAGAGGAAAAAGTCTGACGGGGCAAGATCTG
>KN538379.1:2081767-2095822 GCA_000797535.1 Trichuris suis
CAGTTTTCGCGAAACTACAGTATGACTCGTGGGCAGCAAACAGGAAAGATCCGACTGGCCTTCTGGCGTACCGTTGTACCGTTCCGTTAAACAACAGCAGACAGTCATAAGTGAGACAGCGGATTTCGTTAGTACGAACCGTACGCGTCTAACCGTACGCGTCGAACCGTACTGCACCCATCATGAAATCATTTATTGATGAACAGCAAGAAACCTTGAGCATTGTGACAAACTGGACGAAACTTAAAAAGGCCGCATTAAGCAAAACTTGTATGAAAATGAATGCGATCCTTGAGCTTGGCGCTTTCCTGCAAGTTCCATGACGTGCGGCTCGAAGTCACAGGAACGGCTTGAAAACTTTTCATAATGCAAACTTTTAATTACGGCTAGGGCAATGTGAACGTTACGGCAAAGTAAAGCGTACCCTAGTCCTCTGACTTAAGCTTGAGTCTGAGCCCAATAGGGTTTGCAGGATGGTGAGCGCACGATGTATCAACATGCTTGTGAGGAGATCCTTCACATCATAGCTCATCATGAAGTCATTTTTGGAAATCCAGGTTGCCTTCAATGCTCTGCAAAACTCCTTGTGGTTTACAACGTGGGAAATGTGGGAACTTCTCTGCCCGGTCCGAGGTAGAATGATGCTTTTAAGATAAGCACTCAGCTGAGATGTCACGCTGTTAACGCTGCACACAACTGGCCGTAAAGGGACACCGGGCTTGTGGATTTCTTGAAGTCCGTAGAGCTCAGGGCACACACAGTTGCTCAAGTAATAGAACCTGTTTCTGACTGAGGTGATGGTCGCCTCATTTGATTGCTCAGCGAATATCTATACTATATATAATTTCATGAAGTTTTTATTTACGGAAAAGGGACAACCCGTTTATTGAATACTTACACAAACGTAGTAAAGATCTGGAGCTTTCGGAGCTAATACTCGCTCCGTTTTCAACGATTACAAATACGAGTTCAATATTATTTGTTCAATATTATATTATATTTCTATTTCTATTATTTCCTTAGGGCTCACCTTGCCGTATTTTCAGCACCCAATATGAAGCGGGGCGAAAGAATCCACTGGGAGAACGCGAAATTGCGGTATAAAGGTGGGGGCGCGATTTTAAACAGGAAAAATGCTTCTTTAGGTTTTCGTTTCTTTGCCCAGTGGTTGGAACCACTTGCAAGAAGAATACGTCTTTCCTCTTCAAAACTGCGCCCCCACTTTTAAACTGCAATTTTGCGCTGTCTCTGAGAATACTTTCGTCCCGTTTCGTATTAGGCGCTGATGAGAGGGCAAGGTGGGTTCCGAAATCTCTACAGTGAAGCGTTCATGGTAACTCAACGGGTTTCATCCATACATTGCATGTATATAAACGAACCTGATGCCTAATTTACTGTATAATGGATTGGGATCCTTGTGTACGTGCTTATCGGCGTTCTTCGTAAACGTTCAGTTGGTTAGCGGATTAAATTTTCTACGTTTCTAAAATGTTGCGATTGTGTATGCCATCTAAATGCTCCGGTGTGATTTCCGCCTACAATGTGCTGAGAACTTTCTCAACTTTGTCACCACTTACGAAACACCAAATAGAAGCTTTGGTTAAGTCGAACAAGGTGGTATTATTTATGAAGGGCGTTCCGGAGCAACCAATGTGTGGTTTCAGTAACCTCGCCGTTCAAATCTTAAAACATCACGGTTTGTCGTTCAAAGCGTTTAATGTGCTGGAAGACGAGTCTCTTCGACAGGGCATCAAGGATTATTCCGACTGGCCGACCATTCCTCAGTTGTTCATTGACGGAGAGTTCGTTGGAGGAGCTGATATCGTTCTTGAGCTGCACAAAAATGGTCAACTCGTCGAGATGCTTCGAAAGGCTGGAATTACTAGTAACTCAAGTGCATGAATTGAAGTCTTAGTACGCTTATTGCATTTCAACAGCTTCCTGTGCGAGGAATATTGTAATTGATTGCAGTAAAGTTTCGTGACATTAATGAATCGTTGGAACGTATACTACTAGTTCCTTTCAGCGGCTTCTTAAAATTTCATATTCTAATACGGAAAGGGGAAAATTCTTTTAACCACGCAAGACGAGTCAAAAATGTGCGGAGCTTTGCTCCGTTTTCAACGCCAAGAAATGCAGGCCTTTTTACGGTGAGAAGGCTATAAGCACTGAAAAAATTGTTAGGTTGGGCCATGCTAGGTCATCGCTGGGGGAAAAAGTTCAACGAAAGTAAATATGGAAGGCACATCGGCCCTGTTCGTGATAGGTCGGGTATAATTGTACTACGTCCTCCGTTGAGATTCTTGCTCATTTTGGACAACACGTCCAATATTTTTCAGGATCAATCTTGTTCCGGTTATATATTCTTTGTCTTCGATTGTCTCGGTTCGATCACACATCCTCATCCTTTGGTACTGGCTTCCTCATCCTCTAAAGCTCGAAAACAAAACCCCATCCATGTGGTTAACGACACCATTAGTACCCTAACTTAAGTTTTTCTTTTCTGTTGCGGTGAAGAACAAACGACGCGTTATATGGACTGCAGCGTTGAGAGGAAAGCTGCTGTCCTCTATTCCGCAAACTTAATTTGCGCGCTTTCGTCGTCATCAGCGAAACAACTAGTGGTAGAGGCCGGATCATTTATTCCATTTATCGGTAGCGATCGTGTGTCCTCAGGTCGGCAGGAATGAGGTACAACGAACAACAATGCGTATAATTTGAGGCTGTTACCGTCCGGTTGATTGTGCTGTCCATGAAAGCTCCCTTGACCTTTACGAACGACAGTTTACCGACAACTTACACATTCCGACGAATACGTAGATTTTAGATCGCGCCATCCGCGCAACTGTAATATGCGACCAGAACTTTCTGGGACAGGAACTGATGTACATTAGGAAGTCAATTTGTTCAGGGAGAATGAATGTCCTGACAGTCTTAGTAACTCAACAATTCACTGCAAGTTAAAAGGAAAAACGAAAATTAAGAATTCCCCTGTCAGGCTAAAACTTATCGTTCTACTAAGAAAGTGGGGGGATTGTTGTTAGTACGCAGTACGGACTCGACCACAGCCTCAGCTAGCAATTCGTAGAGGCCTTCGTCGAAGTATTTACTAAGGAACAAGATACCACAACGTAAGAACACGATTATTCCTTCCTAGCAGACCTTCGCTCGTCGTACTGACACTCACAACAACCCCGCGGGGTCAGGGTCGCGCAACCATAGACTGACTACGCAACTTCTCGATGACAGCTTGCGTGTCATGTAGTATGGGGAGCTTCGTCCTACGCAGTCTGCACAAGTAAACAGCGAAAAGCAGGTACACTGAAACGTGAATAAACAAACGACTGTAGTAAGCATGACGTATGTCCTCAAGTGCGAAATTCTAAAAAATTGCTTTTCTCACAACGCGGTGCCTCTGCTTCTTTCCTGCGACGGCCAAACTGTAGGAGTGTTTAAAGGACTTCCCCGCCACAATTAGCCCTCCGTAAGGACTGTGTCCCGCTACTCGAACCAATTGTTTTCTCAATCATGCCGGTTCAGCTTTTCTGCGCTCACTGAAACCTGTACTTATAGACCGGATAAAGTTGCAGAAAAGCTATGATTACCATTCGGGGACCTAGTTTGAATCCATTCGCCAAACAAGTCTCCCGCTGTTATTTCGACCTTTGTCGATTCAAGACATGAGCCACCTTGAGACGTCTGCGTTGATGATGTCGCTATCGCTTAGGGTTCACCGTGACCAACAGTGTTGTCTAAGCGAGATAACATTTTATGTAATCCTGCAAAAGGCGGGCGTAACCCACAAGCTTACTGTATGCTTGCGGTCATCCGTTCTACCATTACCTAAGCGAAAATATATCTCAGCTTAAGCTTAATTAAGCGCACAACCATAGGGCCGGCATGCTAGCCACTAAACGCAGAACAGGATGGGCTGCAACTTTCCGGGAAAGAACCTGCGTTTGTTGGAACTACGGTTACGTTGTTTGCGGGAACTGAGACTGAAGTTTAGGTTTCCATATCGCATAAACTCGCGCAAATCAGCTATGATTGCGGTTCACATACGCGCAAGAAGGTAACGCCTGTCGCTGCCACTGTGCGTTATCACATGTCCATCCCATTCGCCGCCACGGACAACAACATAAAATTTTATTCACGATACAATAAACAACAATGTACAATTTTATTTGCAGCACAGACGATAATGAAGCCCAGTAACGACTCCGTATCTAAGCCTCGCACGCGCTGCTTCCAAGCTACTGCAAATTTCTTGCTCATTGCTATAAGATCTGCGATAGAACTGTTCCCATTAGCAGATGTAACCCCAGTGATATCTAGTTCCTTGGAGCAAGATTGTGATCCCGCGTAGTCATTGCACCATGAGTATGCGAGCAGAATAGCTGTCCTGAAGTCTAACTTGCGCCTTGTGAAGAAAGCATTAAAATGTAAGGCTACATGTTTGCAGCAGCCTTATCTTCAAACCAGGTACCCGTATGTAAGGAGAAGCCTGTCCTGCACTGCGCCCTGTGGTACCTCTGCGTGGGCGCTAGGCCATTCTCCTCTGTGATCAGGTTTGCAAGGCGATCGCGAGGGGCCAGAGTCTTTGCTAATGTAGGATTCTGTGGAGGACACGAGATACTTTCTGTGGAGAAGAATTCTCCAGGCCAGACAGTTAGGCATAACATCCTTTTTTAGGCCTTCTGTTTCAACGGCAGCAGCCGAAGAAGCGTGGCAATCAGACTCCACAGAGACAGACATGTAAATCAGACGATAGCGCCTGCTCCAGGTCGAGCCGTACGATCCTGCGGCTCTCACGCCCAGCGACTCCTCCGCGCTTTCACCACTCCACTGGGTGGGGTTACTAGCTTACCAATTATAGCAGTGGAAATGCACCGTACAAACGCTGTTTTTACTTAAAATGGCCTTTCGTCACTCGTGCCGTCGCTATTTTAACTATGCAATATTGCTACGCCTCTTTCCTTGCGTTGTTCCTTCTGTCTGTTGGGACTGGCAGGCTGTCTTTCGGAGACTAGGCCCGCTTAAAACGGCTTCACGTGTTAAAGAATAGCAATCGCTTCTTCGACTTACGAATGTTCGCTTAACGAACAACTTTTCCGGTCCCATGAACCTTCGTTAGCCGGGGGATACCTGTACTATCTAAACAGCATGACTCCACGGTTTTCCCCGCAGAGGTTTGTCCCTCTGCTGGTTCCCTCGCTCAGGAGGCATGCGTCGTCCTATTATTGCTGTTTTTCTGATCATGCGTGCTCCCTTAGCCATATAGTCTGCCCAGGCACCGTGCGCACAAGCAGAGGCGAGGTCACCACAGCGCCGCGTTTACATTATATGCATGGAGGTTGTGTGCACGGCTGTGGGAAAGAAAACGCGAAAAGTATTTCGCAATAAGTATGTTTACATCCAACTAAAACCATTTATTCGAGGAAAACTCACAAGAAAGGGTGGATGTTATTGATCGAAAAGCAACGGCTGTGTGTTGTCCCTGCAGATCTTCAATCAGTGTTCCTGCATCTCCGCTTGGAACGTAAGTTGTTGCTTCTGTGCTTGGAGATCTGCTGTCTTGTTGTTTCTGTGCCTGAAGAACGTCTGAATTATAGGTGCCCTGTCGCTTTCAATACCAGCGGGGGAGTTTTTTGGAGTGTCTGCTCTGTTAAGTCCAGTTAGTGCTATTATCTGCAGCCCTACATAATAGAAACATCACGCCCAGATGGACAATGAAAGGTGATGTGTAATCTGTTCGTCCCGTACTAATTCGTAGTTTCAGTGTGCCGAAGAAACTCTCATATGTTGATGAGGTCATTTTAAAAAGGCGTAAGAAAAGTACAAGTGTGGCAAACCAGGCCGTTGTGAAGGACAATCTTTTTCCATTTGCGAGTTATACTTTAGTTTTTAACGTTTGTGTTCGACGAATTTCTTTAAGAGGGAGAGGGCACGAAACCGGCGAAAGTCTGTTAGAAAAGCAGAGTATTTTGTTCTGAGATCTCGTCGGTTGGTTTCCGCGCGTAGGCGCTTGCAGCATTTATCTCGGCGTAGCGAACTAACAGAATCTAGCGTTGAACGACGCTTAATTTTTGTGCTGCGTATCAAGGGGTAAAAATGGGATATTCTATTTTTTTTCGTTAATACTGTTTTGTAGGAGACAAAATATGCATCCAAAAGTTAAAAGAATTTTGAACCTTCTTCGCTTGCGTTCCGAAAATAGTGGTGTGTTTTTGAATGCCAACAAGGCAACGTTGCGTATGCTTGCGGCAGCTCAGCGGTTCCTTACGTGGGGACGTCCTAATCTTAGGTCAGTGCGGGAGCTGATATATAAACGGGCTGCCGTTTTGATAAATGGAAAGCGGCTCCCACTTTCTGATAATAGAACCATTGAAAATTCGCTCGGTAAACGATCCGCATTATTACTTACCTATACTGAGCCATCGCTTCTAGGGAGTTACAATATAGTATGTATTGAAGACTTGATTCATGAGATTTTTACGCTCGGACCACATTTCAAAATTGTGAACAACTTCATCCTTCCTTTCAGGGTAGGTACGGCTAGTTTTTTCGCGAAATCTTTTGCATCCTTTAAGTGATCCTATTGTTGTGTATCGAAGCGTATATGCGTTGCTTTTAGTTAAGCAAACCCAGTGGTGGATGGAACATGAAGAAAAACTCGTTTTCTCGTGGCGGTGATTTCGGAGACAGGAAAGAAGCTATTAATGAGCTACTTCGACTTACGGTATAACGCTTGCGTTAAGAAAAGCCGGATTAAACTTTTTTTCTTGAATCTGCACTCGAAGCAAGAGAACTTAATGCAGCGGACTTGACCCCATGTAATCAGTAAGACTATGGGTGCCGTTCTTTGGCATTCCATTGTGACTGCGATCAGCTTACATTGCAACCGAGGATAGCGAGCATTCTGTCTTTAAACAATAGCTGCCTGCCTACCCGTGCCTGTCTTTTTGACATATCCATGTGTATTTCAAATTTCATATGATCCAAGCCGTTCAACTCGAGGAGGTAATTGGAGTTTTGCTCGGGCTTAGTGGTTTCGCGTGGTTTGCCCCAAGCAATCAAAACAATTTGCGATACCGTATGGTAAAATCTATTTTCAAAATGTTCTGTATTACGAGGTTGTCGGGCATGCAATGCATATTGCAGGTTTGGACAAGTAACAATGGTTGAAATTGCTTTCATGGAAAATGGGGTTAGTAACAAGGATGCTCATGACGTGATGTTAGCACGGTTAATCCTGTTCATGGTTTTTACCTATAGCATTAATGCTTTGAGAGAAGTTGCTTTATTGGCAAGGACAAATTAAGAACCGCAGCTTTCGTAACTCGGCTGGTCCCGTCATGAGCTTGACTTATCGATGTGTATGGTTTCACGTTGGTAACTTGAAGGGGGGACGTTGTTCGCCATCTCACTGTCGACGTAACTAGAGCGTTTCGGAATCCGAAAGCTCGTTACGTTCCGAATTTTAAGTTAGAATGGCTCATCCATCCGTTGGTAGAGCAGCCCTTTCATTTAATTACGGACGCTCACAACATCAAGAAAAACGGAAAAAGCCGTGGAAAGACCATATCATCAATAAATGAAATGACCATATAATGAGACATCGTATCTGGAATGTATATGAAGAGGCGTGAATTCAAACAAGGGCATTCCAGTTAATTTCTCGAATTCCCTAAATTTCTTATTTCATCGACCAAGCAAGATCCGCCGCAACATTATTTATTTTGTCCTTCGTGTGAATTAAAGTGTGCAGCATTGCAGGTAGTTTAACAAACTGGTCCGTACGTCACTCTGTTTCATATCTCAGTCCCTGTCGATAGTGGTGCTTGTTGTTTAAAGAAAGCCTCTTTAATTTTTCTAACTTTGGAAAGACTTGTGTGGAGAGGAGCGCTGAGATGGAATTTTTGTCAGCAAATCACAGCATGTTCCACAAGCGCCGATGTTTTGAGACAATTTTATACAGTCCTGGCTAAATGCGCTTATCGCATCCTCCCGCCGTGATTGACTCTTTCACCTTGTAAACGGTACTGAGTTGAAAAACAACGTAAAATAACCAAATGTTCTCGGAATCGACGAAACAAGGAGTTTGTTTGTTAGGATCTTGTCTCCTAGCCGCCGCCCCACAGTCATAGTGTAACTTCCTGACGTCGTACAAAAAGGCAGCTTTGCTCGCCCAGCGTGACGTCATGTGACCTACGTAAGGTGTACTGGCCGTGGTTTAACAGTGTAACTGGAACGTACGATGACGGCGTCTAACTAGGCTTTACGTTGTAGCTTCGGTTTCGGCTTAGGCTGAGGCTTAAGCTTAGGATTACGTTTAGGCTTGGGCTGAGCTATTCAGAGCAGTTGAGAAGAAAAGAAGCCCAGGTTTTGATCATATGACTATTCAAGCAAGTGACCGTTTGGTAAAGTGAACGTTCCGGCAAATGATCCTCGGCAGAGTGGACATTTAGGCAAGTAAACATTTGATGAAGTGAACTTTCAGTCGGGAGGATCAATTGTCAGGCAGGTGTTACAGACCCTGGACAATGGACAGGGTTCACTGGTTCGCTTTAAGCGAAGCATGGCTTCCCTTAGAGTTGGTATCCTGTGCAATCACGTTAATCCGGCGTGTGCGCTGGACCCACCAGTGACCAGCAGCATTGACTAGGCCCTAGTCACTAGGGCATTCGCATGACCAACATCAGCCATCTCATGACTGCGTGTGATGCCCCCCCATATGTATTAATATTAACCACTCATCATAACACCCTGACCACGGAAGGTTAGTTGCTGGTAAAGTTCCATGAAAATTTGTAGTTAACAAAAGGTACTCTCTCATAATCAATACTATATCAACGGGGCTGTACCGTAGAATGCATCTAGCAACTTCGTGACATACTTGAAAATTGTTATCTTCGTTGCCGCAAGATGAAGACTTGTCAACATCGGACTTGTTGCTCGCGTTCGATATTGAATAAATTTTTAAAGTTTTTAAATCTTTAATTATTTATACTGCTTCCATTTCTGCAGTAATAGTGCTGAAGGTTCCAAAGAACTTCGTTTCTATAAAAACGCTGTTCCGTCTAAAAATTAGTGCTGCCTCGCTCTTTCAGCTAATCGAAGAAGTTGAACAATCTTGATCAGTAAGTCTCAAGGGGGGATGAAAGATTCCATGGGGTGCTGAAAATGAAGAAACTACTGCGTAAGTTGATAAGGTTGGCAGAGGGAAGAACCACAACAAATAAAAGCTGCGGCAGACAGGGCAGAACATGTAGGAAGAACTATTCTTGAGGAAGCGTCAGTGCAAACAGTCTGTATTAAGGTTGGACGCGCATGACGATGCTACCCCATGCAGATACCGTTGCGTCAATATTGCGCAAGAGACTTCACTCATGGACTACGTTAGCACAAAGCACTCAATGCCTATGACAGATTCATGAACGTGACACAGCAGAAATAGTAAGTCAGTGCGAATCACCAGGGGGAGGGACGTGGACCCAAAAAATGGTGGGAAAAATCACTGACGAGGGCAGCAATTGCTCTGCTCTAGGAAGATCGGTTCAGAGGCACTGGCAAACCCAGTGCTCCGAAAAGGAGGCGGTGGCGAGTTTAAGGTGGAGTAACTTTGCTTTGTCTTATTGGAAATTTCATCGTTTTCTCTTTTCGTCAATCCGTTTCAACATTAGCAAATAACCAGCAACAGAAATGCCGCCCAAGAAACTGGCAGATATAAGAGAAGCCCTCTGCAAACCTTCACACGATCCGTGATGCTCAAGGGAAGTTGCCTACTGTAGAAAAGTTCACCGTTTGGTTGTTTATTGTTTCATCTTGTCTAATTTTGGAGATTTGTTGGTTTTTTTCGTAAAGCTGACCTCCACTGCAGCAATAGGGCATCCAGTGTGCACTAGATAGCAGATGAAAGTCCATGGACAATAAAACGGTTGTCGAGAGTATGTCTTTTAGCGAACGTTTGGCAAAGCTAGACGACGTGGAAAAGAGCATCGTTCATTTAGTGCAAAGTGCCGGTCAATGCTTGGCCGAAATTGGAAAGGACAAAACGGCTACTCGTCTGGTAAGGATTTTGTTCTCCCTCCGTCTGTTTCTTTGTGTTCGTTCAGGTTTAATTAATGCGTTGCACAGGCGGAAAGTCAGGCACAAGATTTCACTCGCCGCCTTCAAACTATTGAGAAGACTATAATTGAGCAGATAAATTATTTGAGCGAGGTCGGCGTTGGCGCGGCTCACGAAAGTTCCGCATATTCGCAACTGCAGGCCAAACTAGCCACCGAGGAAAAGGTGAACTACGTGTATGAGATGTTGTCCGAGTTCAGACGACGTCGGGAAGGTGCCACCGTTATTACTGATGAAATGAGGGACCGGGCACCGAAGATTGAAAGTGACGATCTTCCTTAGGTCTGCCCATGTTGCGAATTCCTGTGAATGTGAAGAGAAGCTCATTCTGTTGGATATCAAATGACTCTTTTAAGACGCTTTTCGATGCAATGCAACCTAACAGTGGTATATGCAGTTGTTTCATAGTTTAGCAGTTTTTAACTGAATACGAAAACAATAACCACTGTTGAAGATTTGACTTTGCTTAGATTACTGATGACGTAATTTCCTACGAATCGAAAGCTGTTTCATGTAGCTGTTTTTGCTGCTCTGTATGTTAACTTCTGTTTAACTAACTAGCCTTTTTCTTTCGTGAGAAAACTGCTGACCCGTTATGAGACGATCGAGGTTCAAGTACAACGAGAGTAAACCACCTTTCGTGAAAAAATCTTCCGATGAGTGTTTTCTCTCCTTCGAGAAAGTCACTCGAGGTTACTCCGCTTCAATGCCAAAAGAACGTATGCCATAATCTGCTTCATTGACCTCTCTGCTTTGAACATCGCTGACCCTCTCTGGCAAAGCAACCAGCATAAAGCACTGTGCAATTACGTACACAGGCTTTTCATTTGTGCACGCATATATGCGCATAGTCCTTTAAATGACGTTTACTTTTAAAGCACGCTTTTAGCTGCTGCAAAGTTTTAATTTGTGGCCCTTGGAAACTCGCCCACCTCCAAAGGCTGACGAAGCAAACACAGTAAAAGAGGGCTAGCGGCGGCAAAATGCCGGCGGAGAATACAGCGCGATGAACCAACAGCGGCACGGGAAGGCAAAGGAGAGGGAGACGAACCTAAAGGAACGAACAGACTGGAGCGGACGAACAACTGGCGGATCAACCTCAGTGTAAAAAAGCCAGGTCCCTTTGCCACCATTGCATAGGATGGTCATCGGTCTAATACCAAAAGATAAGGTTATTTAAACCACTTTTCTGAACCGGGGTTTGTTCACATAAAAAGCATTTCGACGGAAGTCTTCAGTCAACGCAAAGGTAGGTTTGTTCGTAAGCGAAAAGCATTTATACTCCTGCATAAATAAATTTACTTTAATTGTAAGCTTTTGAAGCAGCAAGTAAGCAACTTGCTGCCGAATTCAGGATATAACCTGCGAATCACATATGCACTGTCAACTCGCGCAGATTGAATCATGTAGTTGGCGTTGTTTGGCGTTGTCCAAAATTGATTGATAGACCTTGACATGGTGTCGTACAAGTCATACCGGGTGATTATGCAGTTGACGGTTACACTGTTGTGCAGTTTAGCTGAGCAAGTGGAATATGTCGAAGGTTGGAGCTTCCATTTTTCTATATGCGTCAAGTCAATCCATGTGTTTTAGTAATGACTACTGAGCCTAGATTTGTGGATATTACGAAGAACGCTTCCTCTATTTGGTTTTATCAGAAATATCCAAGATGTATAGTTAATGCTTGGAGATCAGTATCAGTAAGGTCACGTTTTGTTTTTGAAATGCTTTAAAAAGCGGTGCGCAGGTGAATGTAGACTTTGGTGACGTTTCGGATGCGAAGTATACGATGATGTTTGGCGATAATCTTACTAATCTGAGAGAAGAACTTAAGAATAAAGATTCTTGGTTTTGGTTCCTTCGAGGTCCGGATCTGTTCCAACGCACAGCATTGGACCCGTTTACCAATTCGTATATTGGAATCCATAGTTCTGCCAATTATTACGTTTCTCTGAGGATAAAGGGTGGGTAAATATTTCTTCATGCCGATATCCTAATTTATTCCCTGTTGACAGAATTCGATACATTTATGTTTGGAAGCTGTCTATTCGGATTGACGTTGTATTTAATGGCAAACAGGCTCAGTCAGATCACGGCCACCTACTATGCTTGTGGTGCTATGTCTGCTGTTTTGGGTTCCCTTGTTGTCCTGTTCATAGTAATAGGAAGGATGATGCCACGCGTGAGGGCTACTTTAAGTCTTTTCGCCCTTTGACTGCAAGGTTTTTACAGCGCCCATTATCACTTGCATTTTATTGGTGCGGTTGGGGTGCGTCACTCTACTTGTGGTCTTACATCAAGAGCAGCATTTTCTCTTACTACAAGTGGATAGTTTGTTATGTGGTAAGTTGTTGGGTAATTGGCTATTTATCTCCTTACCTATTCGTTCTATCAAACAGGTACTTGTGTCTCTGGCTGCGATTAGTTGGATTTATCGATGGGGAACTCCGATTCATTTTCGTACTAAGCAGATCTTTCGATATGCAATGCAGATAGTTGGCGCTATACTTGTTTATCTAAATTGTCAGATTCGTGAACTTAGCATTTCCGTTTTGGCAGGAATAGTTCTGGTAGAGTTTACACCTGCGGAAGCATTTATCATGAATTGGTGGTGAGTTCCTGCCGTCGTGTAAAGCGCTGCTTAGATAAGCTTTTGCGTACTGGCCGATAGGGACAAGTTGTACCCACCACGAGTAAAACTGCTGACAAGAGAGGAGTTCGAAATGCAAGGAAGGCTTGAAACATCCAAAGCTTTGGAGGAATTGCGGTCCTTCTGTAACAGTCCGGAGTTCGGCCGATGGAGTGTCTTGAGTCGCTTGAGCGATCCGCACCAGTAAGTTTCCATACGATCTTGGATTGTTGCAGTGCCGTAACTTTGCTTTCGGTAGGTTCGCCATGTTCATGAACGGAGCGGATCATTTGTCTTTTCTTCATGAGTCCGAGGACGACTTTTCTGGGCCAAATGGTGACGCACCGTCGACTTCTAGTCGCTATAGCTTGTTGGAAGATTCAGACACAGAAGGATCTCAATAGGACTTACGGCGACTTGGTTGTTCAGTGAGAAAAGAGACATTTGAATAACTTCCGTGATAGCTAAGATGCTAAGAATCCACATTTGTGTCACGTGGGTTTCTGTCGCTGACTGAAGACGTGTTTTCCTTAGTCCATTTTTAGGCATGTTTCAAATTAATCGATTGACTACTTATGTCATTTCCAGTGAGAAACTTTGCACGCTTTGTTATTCAACCGTTTCATCCCATTCTCATTTGTTGACTTTTTGTTTTGTCTGCCAGTGTTTTCGGTGCTTACGTACGAGAACGTTGATTCTCAATGATCGAAGGTTTTTGTTAGTTTTATCTGTCAGTATATAGTATGACCTTTTTCTTTAACATCAAGTTTTGCTAAAAAATAAACTTGAATATTTACAGCGCTTTTCGTTTTGTGATGGGAAAGTTCGAACACTTGTATACTCAGTATTGGAGGAACGCCTCATTAGCGAATGAACTTCACTACAGTACTGTTCGTATACATGGCAGATCGTGAGGTTAATTCTGTGTTATCATATCAAGTTGCGCTGACTTTCAAAATGAAGTCGTGAAGGGCGTTTAGATGAATCCTTGCATAACACGATCACGCTAAAGTTTTTAGATTCATCTGAAACTTTGAAGATAGAGGAAGTGTTAGAATTCCTTTTGGGCCCTTTGCGGTTATCCGTGCCGGCCGAAGGCCGGCTCGGACAACCGTGTGGTAACCATGCGTTATTCAAGTGGACGGGCGGGCCTTGCGCTTTCCGTTACGGTTGACAAGTTCACTATAGCCGAACTGGACGTGTTGGTCAGCCCTCCGCTAAAGCGAAGGGTAATACCGCTGCGCTTTTTCTGAACACCTGCGCTATACAGGTTGAACTTTGCCTTTATTCCGGTTGAC
>KN538379.1:2097598-2123802 GCA_000797535.1 Trichuris suis
ATGTTTGGAAGCTGTCTATTCGGATTGACGTTGTATTTAATGGCAAACAGGCTCAGTCAGATCACGGCCACCTACTATGCGGTGTTATATCTACCGTTTTAGGTTCCATTATAGTTCTGTTCATAATAATAGGAAAGATGATGCCACGCGTGAGGGCAGCTCTAAACCTTTTCGCCCTTTGACTGCATGTCTTTTACAGCGCCCATTATCACTTGCGTTGTATTGGTGCGGATGGAGCACTTCGCTGTGCTTGTGGTCTTACATCATGAGCAGCGTTTTGTCCATCAACAATTGGATAGCTTGTTATGCAGTAAGTTGTTCGGTAAATGGTTATTTATCGCTTGATCTATTTGTTCTTTCAAACAGGCATTCGTTTCCTTGGCTGCAGTTAGTTGGATTTATCGATGGGGTACTCCGACTCGTCGTAATAAGCAGATCTTTCCATGTGCAATGCAGATAGTTGGCGCTATGCTTGTTTATCTAAACTGTCAGTTTCGTGGACTTAGCCTTTCAGTTTTGGCAGGATTGCTTGTCTTAAGGTGTCTGCCTTTCGGCGCATTTATGAAGTGCTGGTGAGTTCGTGTAGTCATGTAAGCCATTGCACAAATGAATTTTATGCTCCCATCGATAGGAGCAAACTACGTCGACTGCATCTGTTTACGGCAGAAGAGTACGAGGACCAAAGAAGATTTGGAACAATTGATAAGTTGCTGGAATTTCGCACGATTTGTAACAACGCGCTGTATGGCTGCTCGAATGCCCCGAAACGTTTGAATAATCGGGATCGGCAAGCTCTCATTTAATGTTTAGATGTTATTTAAGCATATCTTCCCTCCACAGGAACAAGAACCTCATGGACGAAACTGACAGTTCGTCGTTTCCTGATGTGACAGATGCTGACTCGTCTATACTGAGTTTTGATCCACCATTTACTTCCAGCCGCTATAGCTTGTTGGAAAATTCGGACTGTGAAGGTCTGCAGTAGGACTTATTTTGGACTTCATCGTTTAATGCAAAAGGGCGTAACCTTTCTAACCTTCCTTGATGCCTTACAGTCTGCGTTTATTGTGGCATGAGCGTCTGTCACTGGCTGTTAATGGGTTTTCCTTTATCTGTTATTTTAGCACTGTCTTGAATCGATTGTTTGACTGCTTACGCAGTCGTCTCAAGTGAGAAATGGCGCACATTCCCTTTGTCTTACCGTTTATCGCGATTTTTGTTTGTTGGCTTCTGGCTTGCTGTGCAAATGGTGCGTGCTTCCGGTGCTTGCGTAAGGAAAGTTGGTTTCAGAGCGATTTAATATTGTTTACTCGTTTTATTTGTCAGTGTGCAGTTTTTGTTCAGAGTAAAGTACAAAACTGGAACGCTTTTCGTTTGGTGGTAGGTAAGCAGCAGCATGGTATCCCTGGTATTGGTGAAATGCGCGTGTGCATTGATGAGTGAATCTCCGAGTAGTTCTGTCCCTGTGGATTTCAAGTCGTAAGGCTCACCTTGCGCTGTTGTGCTTATTTTTGGGCTGTGGGAATGTTATGCACTTAGCGTAATGACGGCGTGGCACGACTGCTTGGCGTTTTTAGGTTCATCGACAGAGTTGAGGATATGAGATCTTCCAGAGTGGTTCATCCTTTGCTTTCAGCATTGCAAAGTGGTGAACACGCAGTTCTGAATATATGACAGTTCATAATGGGTCGAGTTTCATCCGAGTAAAGAAACGGTTCATTGTGTCCTTTATATGCACGATAGGTGTTTGTGTTGAAGATTTTGGAACGCTTCCGTCTTCAGCCGAAGACATTACAGCACAAGATTGCCTGTAATCGTCTCATACACAGGAGACAACGGCTCAAGAGGTTAATGCGCCCCTGGTCCGATTGATCAGATCATCCGACGCTTCGCTAACCTCAGCCCCTTTGTCTCGGTTAATGGAGCCATCGTCGGGTGGTGTTGCGCTTCTTTGATCTTTCGTAGGGAAAACAGGGTTGCTCTCGCGACATATGGTCTTCGGTCGGAAGTTGAGCGAACGTTGAGAGGAGTGTTCGACTACCGCTGAACCTTTGATATTATTCCTCGTGGTCTTTCTGAGATTCTTTTCCTTTTTCACGGTGTCTGCGTCTCTGTTCTCGTGGTCTGCTACGGCCTCTGCGCTGGAACATGTCGGCCTGCGCTGGTCTGGCACACGTCTGCGAATCGTTCACCTTCTCTTGCGCTTGTTACGTTTCATCGAGTTGTCCTAGCGCTTTCCTGTACCGAGACCTCGTCTATGTATTTCTTGAACCGGTGAAATAAAGCGTTGCCCAGCTTTGAGTAGTAAGATCGACAGCCGGGATACTGAAAGCTGAAACACCGAATGCTGGAAATACAGAAAGTCGAAATCTCAAATGGTCGAAATCCTGCATACTCATATTGTCGAATAGGAAGAAATGCCCAAACGGCCGGAACCTTCGCACGGGTTTAATTCTCGAAAGGACAAGTTCCTGAATAGGGAGGAACCCCGACTTAACCGAAATCCTGAAAGTCAAATTTCTGGTGTGTTCCAGAAGTCCAGATGACCGACCAAACGCTTCCGTCAAACGGCCCTATTGTGGCTGTTTTATGCTTCTATTAATAGTTGCTAAATGGGAATACCTTTCGACGATGAAGTAGCTTTGTATCGCGATCCAGCTCTCTTTTCACTTCTGTGGATGAACTTTGAGACTCCTTGATTCTTTTCACTTAGCAACTATGAGTATAAAACAGCTGCAACAGGGCCATTTGACATACGCGTTTGGTCGTCTGGACTTCTGGACGACTTCCGGGCTTCAACACTTGCAAAGAGATGTCAAGGAGCAACGCCACCAAAATACCACCAAGATCACAATACTATATTACATCATCCTCAGTGAGCAAGTTGGTAGAGGAAGTACAGGACAAATTTTTTCATACATTTCCGAACTGCTCTTGTTCCGTCGTCAGCGCTGGTAGGGAGCGGAGACTCGCTAGCATCGCCCCGACGACGGAACAGGAGCAGTTCCGAAACGTACGAAAAAATTTGCCCTGTACTTCCTCTAATAACTTGCTCATCAGTTCGTTGATAAGGCATTTGTGTAGTTTAATTGCAGACATCAAAGACAACGGGTAAAAGCCGTGATTGGTGAACATCATGAAAGTAAGCATCCTCGTTAAAGGACATTCTGTGTTCAGCAGGCCTAAGCGAGACCGCGAAGCGACCATCGGTAGCCAAAGCTTCTCGAGCTCACGCAGTATTGGATCGAAGTCTGACAAAATCAAAGTACCACACGATCAAACGCGCGATTAACGATGCACTGCGATGCTTCCTATACAGCTGAAATCGGTAACCCCGTCTCCGAAAGATTCAGTGCCCTTATGAAGAAGCTGTGAAGATACAAAGCGGCCAAGAAAAGGAAGAAAACCGAAAGGATCAGGACCAGAAACAGACAAGAGCACAGATGAAACACTGAGAAAGTCTGACGTAGTTGAGCACGCCATCCTTTGCGGTCCGTATCAGGAGTCTGCCATGAGCCTTAACACTGACGGAGAAAACTCATAGAAGCAGCCTTTACATATGACACGATCCACTTTTCAACAGAGAGCAACGGTTCTCAGTTAGCAAGATGGCAACGAACCGATGGAGATGGACCAAGACGGCTGAACCAAACTAAAGGAGTTGAATGGTGGAAAATTAACTAAGAGCAATAATCATCCATCCGCAGCAGGAGAACAATGGCGAATCACGGTAGGGTGGAAACGAGGGGATTCTAAGCCGTTGTATAGGGGGAAGTAAACACATGGTTGGTGGCGAAGTACAGGCGTTCACTATCTACCTGACGTGGTGCTGCCACGTGAACGCTACGGCAAAGTGAAACGCACCCTCGGTGGGGTACTGGAGTAAGAACGCTTTATTTCCCGCTCGTGCGCACAAAAGCTGAGGTCGTGAAAAGGGATGTTAAGGCACTGGCCTGCGCCTTAACATCTATCGCTGACAACGGGAACAGAAGTGTTCCGAAAGTTACGATACGGCCACCCTTTTTTGCGCAAAACCGAGTAACATTTGTTAGACCGTATTGACTGACAGATTTAAAAACGAGTCTACGCAGAGCGCCAGGCTGGAAGTAAGTTCGGCCACGTCAAAGCGACAGTCGCCGCGCGATTACGTCATGAAGTGGGATTAACGGAACAATGGAAGTGACATGTCACTGCGGCTGACTGAACACGTGCCATGGGATTACGTCGCAGTGCAACGGAATTGCGGCTGCGTGTGTCAGTGCGACAGACTGAACACCTGCCAAGGGATTGCGTAGCACTGCAAGTGAATTGCGGCTGCAAGTGTCAGTAATCTGGTTAGTGACCTGTGGAAAGGAGTGCAGGTGAGGGAGTAGAACACCTGTCCATGAATTGCTGGGCACGGGGAGCGTAATGGAGTTGCAGTGGTGCGTGCGGAGGGGACGGTTAGTGACCCGCGAAAAAGATCGGACGTCAACGATCCGATTCGCATTGCGTCTTGGTAAACGCAGTGCAGCTAATTCTTCGTAATGGCGACCGTAAAGAACATCCGCTGGTTGTACGAGACGATTAAAGATGAAGAAACTGCAGCGCAGTTCCTACGTGGAAGAGCGCTGCTGCACAGTGAAAGGCTGTGCCCGGTTTGCGGAGAGGCGATGCGTCTGGGGCGTGTCGGCATGGCCTGGTGTTGCTACAAGCGTTCTTGCCGCAGGGAAGTGTCCATACGCATGGGCACGTGGTTCGAAGGTAAGCGCACTCACAATTCTCTCCATTGTTCTCTTAATCCCACTTAAAATACGTAATCGCGCGGCAGCTCTCCCTTTGATGTGGCCGAAACTACCTCCGGCCAGACGCTCTGCGTAAAGACCCCAAAAGACCTATGAGCTGAACAGCCACTGTGACGCTGCGCGCATACTTCATAGAAAAAATTGAGCAGCTTTGTCAGACGCGAACGTAGACACTCATTAAACGCGAAAAGATTCACTTATCTTTCTATGTTTTCACGCGCTAGGGACAGAACATGGTTGATTTCGGACGTCAGCGGTAAAAAACATCTTCAACGCAGCACTTGTACCTGAATTTACCAATCATCACCGGCGGCATATAGACGAATCAGCGCTGGCTAAAGTACAGCAATCGCCATTGGCTAAAATGGACCAATCATAAATGCCTGAAGGGCCAACCAGCTTTGGAAGGACATGAACCGATCAGCATCGACGAATCATGGACCAATCACCACTGGGCAAGGGCCTTCGTGTCGTCTTATAAGCCGGTAATACGATAAATTGAATAGGCTCAGTTCGCGATGTTTGCATCAATGCGCTATGCATTTTCACGCTCCTATCCTGTGGATGATACAACTCAAAGAAGATATGCCGTACGTGATTCCTCCAAGTGCCGTCTGATTTGTCCTTGCCGTGGAGTATTCATATGTTTAATTGACCTGGGTGTACGACAGTATTGCTGCGTTTACACAAACCCTAAAACCTAACGTAAAGAAACTTTATTCAAGTAAGCCACTGATGCGATCCAGCAGTTGCAAGCCTCGAAGAATATGAAGTGCCGTTAGCAACCGTATCTGAGCTGCACATTTAAAGTACTTATAACAATAGCTAATACATGTCATAACTGCTGGAACAACGCGGAAGAGTTATTTGTTCCATATTTTTCTTGACGAAGTCGTGCAAATACGCCTATAAACAGGACTATTCGAATTTTTACAAACGGACAGACTTACAAAGCTGTAGATAAGTCCTTTCAGCGATACGATCAAGGACTCCACCTCAGCTCTATCAAAACTCAATATGCCTTCCTTCTTTTCTTCCTGAAGAATCACTTGATAATGCACAAGCTTGACAGAGCTAATTAAAAGTATACTATGAAAGGACATGACATGAAAGTCATCAACAGTTTTGATCGCTGTGCGCGATACTCAAATATCCACTTTAGAAGTGCGTTAGTGGAATCAATTATTTGGTTTGCCAGCGAAAGCGCAGCCTCCTAAAACAACAGTGCAACGTGAACAAAAGGCAAACAAGTTCGGCATTACCTGGGTTACTACGCCAAGATTGTCACCAGTTTCCATTTTTGGGATCAGAAAGACAATCCAACGTGACAACTGAAATAAAACCAACTTAAAGAAATTAGGAAACCAATTTATACGTATTTTATCTAGCAGAAGAATACTGTCGAAGAAGATTGGTTTCACCACAGAATGAAGTTCAGCAATGTATCGATTCGAATTTAAAACCTCCACGAACTCTACCAATTCGTGTGACGCTGAAGTCCGTATCTCTTCAACTACGAACGAATACCAAATATCTCACCTTCATTTTCTCTCTGCATGCTGACACCCGTTTGCTGAAATTAAAAGATGTTTTGCAAAATTCACTGCAGTGACACAATAATCTCACCTGCACGCAGCAACCAAAATTATACAGCGCAGTACCTCGTGTGAACCTTTCATAGTGTTCCAAAGAAAACTTCGGAAGCTGCAAGTAACCTTAAAAAGCTAACAACGTTATACACAAAGATCAACCTGCAATGTCCTCTCGATCCTGCGCATGTGGGCAGGGAACGATTCCGAAAGTAACTTTATACTTTGTGCTTGAAATGATTCCTTCCATTCGTTCAACTGAAAACAAACTAATTAGCCCGACAAATTATGCATCTCTAACCTTATAGATTGCTGACTCATCTCCTATAGCCATTTCATAAAAATACTTTTAACAGTAGGTTTAGCGTGCCTTGCAAGTACACTGTTTATCATGGTTTTGACTTACGATTTTTGACTTCAAGGCCGCACGAATGCACGCCCGTTGAGTAGAAACTTTAAGAAATCTGTTATGTATTTTAGCCGGAGCGTTAAAAGGGAGGTCTTGTTCCAAATCTGCCCGCAAACTTACAGTAATCCGGAGATTTCATGTCTATGTTATTTACGGAAAGTTGTAAACCGTTTATTTGTTACCTGCACAATACAAACCTATCGGAGCTTTCGGAGTCTCCCTTGCTCCGTTGTCAACGATTACAACTACAGGCCCTGTGTGCGTTGTATGTATAGATAGTTTGGTTAAAAGTTGGGATCGGAAGTCATTGAGAAAGTTTAACTTAATAGTTGGATCGGTGGGTTTTAAAGTGGGTTTCTAAAGTGTTTTTTCTTCCTTGTTAACGTCGATTTCGCTGTGGCCGGTCTCGGTGGCGATGTCTTTTGCCCTCGACAACGTCAGGTTTCTTCGATTCTTTGTTGGTCGAGTCTGAAATGTAATCCCTTCCACTTTGTGGAGGGTAGGTGAAGATTGGTGGATAAAATGAAAGAAAAGAAAAAATAAAATAAAAGTTAAGAAAGGGAAAAGGAAGAGAGAGAGAAAGAAAAGTGAGAAAAGAGGGTTGGATGAAAACTGACATTTAAGAAATATTTTTGAAATGGGAAGAGTTGGGGTTTGAACGAACGAAGAACGAATTGGTTTGTTTGACGAAAACCACATCCAACCTTGCTTGACTGGAGAGGACTTCCCGCGGTTGCGTAGGTGCATTACGGGTTTTAGTAAAGGATGCTAAAGATGCACGAAAAGGCCTAATCGCTAAGTGGGGGATAAAGATGAAGCTTCTGTTTCCATCAGCAACCTAAGGTCAGCGGAAATGCAGGGGAAAAATTTAATGAAGCAGTCAAACCGATGATGCCAGGTGTGAATAACGTGAAAGAGCGTAGCGAAGTGGATATCTAAGACCTGATGTTCTCAGCGCAGAAAATCAGTACAAGTGTTAAGAAACATATGGCCATGACAACGTGAAACCAAGGACAGGTTTAACCGTAGAACGGTCTTATGTCAAGGCGAGGGCAAAAAGGCTCTCCTAGGTCAAACACAAGACTAGGCCCAGAAGGATTGCCACGCCCAGTCTGCTCAGCAGTCATTGCCCCCTTTAATCAGCACCTATTCCGGCCACTGCAACAGGACCTACCCGTTGGCGGTCCAGAAACGGGCTGTTGAATTCTTTAGATCCACATCGCCTACCTTATGGAACCAGCTGTCAGAATGTTGGCAGAAGGTTGCTGGGTGCAAAGGATAGGATATAGTTCTAATTAAGAAGCACGGGTCTTTACACTCCAGTCCCCGACAGAAGTGGCATTGTCCGCACGCCCTAGAACCCATTGTTCTGATTGCTTAACGGGTTATCGGATTAGCGGAACAATGAAGGGATTATCGGGGGCAAGCCTTTGAAGGAGCAAAGGACGAATTAACGGCGGCAAACCTGTGCCATTCCTTCCAAGAGGCGCTGTCACAGGTGTACTTCGAGCACCGCGAGCCTAAGCGAACTTTTTAAACCTAACTATAGGGGAACAGTTATTCGTACACTGGTGGTGCCAACTGTACTGTCAGCAACGTGAGCCTAAGCCAAATTTTTAAACTTAACCATACAGAACAGTAATGTGCGTGCGTTCATGCGTCGTTCTGCAGGTGAACGAACAAGTGCACCTAGTTGCTTATTTATTACATGAACAGCGTGTACGTTCCCGATCACTGCGGCAGGCAGTACTTGGCTATGTCTTGGAGGAGCTTTTCGAGAGGGTCGCCGCCCGACGCCAACCTCTTCCTCCACATGAATTCGCAGAGGTGCAGCGGCAGCGAGGTCCGATGGGTGCCACAGCTGAGCTTGTTTCCACGTTTAGCATGGGACCACAGTGATTCGATGGATTGCGCGTGAGCCCCGCCTGCGCGGTTCGCGAAGGTGCGGGAGTGGTACACATGCACATGAGTGAGCCCTCACGGGCGAGGAACCTCACGTCTGTAATCACTGTGGTCCCAGGCCTGACGTCGCGCTTCACGATGAGCAGCACCGTTCCTGACGACCAGTTTTTCACGGGCGCAACGAAGCAATGGCCAGTTTTCCGGCACGTGCCCCAAACACTCACTGGTGAGGGGCGTACTGTCTGCCTTTGTTGTACTTCGACCTGCAGAAAAGCGTTTCGTCAAGCTCCATGGTTTGTGACGGGCTGGCGAGTTGTACAGGCAGTTCCGCCAGCGCTTCCGCGGCAACTTTTTTCATGTGCCTGTTACACCGGCTTGTCACGTTTTTATTGATGCTTGTAACGGACGAACCTTACATACATCACAGTACAAAACCGAGAGTGCACCAGTACCCAGCTCGTCGCTGCACACCTTCATCGAGTTGTAGCCGGGACTCCAGAGAAACATCAGCTCGACTGCGTTCGTTCTGCAATTTCAGTCTACCTCGCCGCCCTGCAAACCACCTATTTCAACCTGGTAGACGCGGTTAGGGCTGCATTTACCTTCGAACCACGTCCATGTTCGTATGGATACCTCCACCCTGCAAGACCGCTTGTAACAGCACCACACCTTTCTGCCGCGTCCCAGTTGCATCAGGTCACTGCAAGACTGCACAGTCTTTCCTGATGGAGCAACCCTTCTTCACGCAGAAGGGTTGCTGCGCTCTCCTTATCCTTAACCGTGCTGAACGGCCATCGAACATTCATAGCTTCCGAAATGGCCTGCGTGACAATAACTGCGTGTACACTGACTTGGGGAATTTCACGCTCAGTTACATTCTTTACCCAGTCACCGCTCAGACTGAATAACTCCTGCAAGAAGGCACTGTTCCACAGCTTAAGTAGAACATCTCTCTTCACCCGGTGTCCGCACGGATTAAGGAACGCGTGCGAGAAGCCACTGTTCCACGGATTAACCTAACACCTGCGAACGGAATCCTTAGTATTCGAGACAGTAGTGTCGTAACGGAGTAAGTAACACCTGTGATAGGGCGTTGTTCCACGGATGATAACGCCTGCGACGGTGTCTTTACCCTGCCGTCTCCGCGGGGATAAAGACCCAGAAGCACTGCTGGAGCTTTACTTTACGAGTACCTCAGGGCAAACTTATGCACGAACCTAACATTGAAAGCACAGCTGTATTTCAGTCAGTCAATGGAGTTCGAACAGACTGTTTGTGCAGCTACTGTACATCCACATCGCTTATCACTTGGGCGACACTTCACTGTATGCCCAGAGATGGTGACAAACGCAACGAAGTAACATTCTGTTTTAAGTGATTACTGCTTTACTGTTAATAAACAACTACAATGCGTAACTGATCGGTTTCCAAAAGTAATAATGCTTTATCAAACCGTTACAACTCCATTTTCAGTAGTATCGAATTAAAACTGATGGTTTCAATTTAATGGTGGCTTAGTCAGTCTGTTTACTGGATCGGCGCTACATGAGTTTATTCTAACACTTACTGCCACCCACGTGCGTTCAAAGCCACCTGCCCCCTAAACGACGTCGGCTATGCTCCTG
The DNA here is from genome assembly GCA_000797535.1 of Trichuris suis. Taxonomy (NCBI): domain Eukaryota; kingdom Metazoa; phylum Nematoda; class Enoplea; order Trichinellida; family Trichuridae; genus Trichuris; species Trichuris suis. Next base: position 2,107,908 of record KN538379.1, read on the forward strand.
ATGCTGAGGGCAGTCCCTGCCGGGTAGCTGCTCACCTATTGATAGCTCGACTTACTGACAGGGACAGAACGTGTTGCAGTTAACATGTTCCGGGATCATAACATATGGGAATGTTCACCGCCTAAACGTGGACAAACACATTAGTGGAAGCTTACCCCGTAGGAAGGAAACACCTCAGAAACGAAGCCTAACGAAAACGGCAGCTTATGGAACGGTACTTCCTTAGTTCCATCCAAACGTATAAACGCACGCCTGTACACAGGTGCAGACGTACGCTGTGCTGCGCAAGCACTTCGGAACATCTGACTTGCACAACCCCAGACCCGTGAGAGTGAATGATCACTCGCTACGAACGCTCTCACGTAGCCACAAGCGAACGCAAGATTCAAGGAAAGTTAGATTCGCAGAAAAGTGCGGCCGTAGACTATGGAAAGACACCCTGTGGAAACGAACGGCATGAAAAGGAAGCAGTGTGGAAACGCAATGGGATGAAAACGAAACCGCCGCCGAAAGCACGCCCTGGAAAAATAGCCGGCAAAACATAATGCACCTTGAGGTGAACCAAGAAGAGATTGTCCAGTGGCGGCAGTCACTCGATAAAATGCATTGCTGCATATCAATGGAAATGTACCCAGTGAAAACGTACCACATGGGAAGGAAGCCCTGAGGACATGTAACGACGCAGCCTGAGGAAACTTGCCAGCATGAGAACGAAAGCGGCTCCGGAAGGAAGCCTTCGAAACATGGCCGGTGAAATATAATGCACTCTGACCTGAACCAAAGGGAGGTTTTCCATTAGGGACAGTCATAAGTCAGACGTCAGACTCTTGTGTTAGTATTAGTACTCAGGCCGTGCATCGGGCTGTACGCAATGAAACTTACTGCAGCCCAAAGTTTGACAAGCCTGCAAGGCATTGTAATAACGTGGTAACTTCGACCGCAATATTCTTTCATTTATCGTAGAGGCAGCCTAATTTAAGAAAAAAGTCTCTAAATTATCCGTATGAATCCATTTATCAATATAATCCATACCAGCAAATCAGCCTGTTTGAAGTTTCCTATTTTTATGGAGATAAAGAATCCATTCGCGTTATATCGTTTATTAGGACAGAGTTTCCAGAATCAGCTTTCCTGGGCATAAATCGAACTGCGACTTGACGCTGACGATGGTGCAAGGACAGCCCTAAAAGTTTCGACTCGAAGAATTCAACAAAAACAGACTGTTTATCCGTATAAAACTATCAAGCTTGGACTTCGTTCAATGACGAAGTTTCGTGCTCAACAAAACAGACAGCGAATGAAGCAGACTCCAATTAGCCTGCCTAAGTATGATTTGCAGTACGAAGAAAGCAAGCAAAGTGTCCATTCTTCAGGTACGTAAAGGTTAAGATAATTCAAAACTTGTTCACTACTTAAGAGTCCGTTTGCTGACACTTGGTCGACCATGACCCACCTTACTGCAACCTGCCAAGCCAGTCAGTGCTGCTTTCTTTTTCCGTGCAGCTGCAAACCCCACTTCGTTGTCAAAGCGACAGAAAATTGATCATTTTTGAATGGTCATATTTTCTAGTTGCATTTTAAATGGTGACTCGAAGATACGGCCACTGAGCTTCAGTAGACGGCTTTTAATCTTGCGAATGTACTTTTGCTTTCTGTCAGGCAAAGTTTCTTGCTCTCATGAGTGAACTTCAGTATGTCGCAGTGCCGTTAGTACTAATAAGGCGTTTATAGTTACACGCTGGCCTTTATTCTTTTAAAGCTTGCGCGTTACCTTTTGACGTGCATACGCAGAAGTCCACTTGCCCTAACATCTCATTCAACGCTCATTATTTCGCTGTTTTCTTCCTTCTTAGTGGCCAGCGGTCAATGTGCGCACGAACGTGACACTTGCCTGTTGCCGACAGCGCACCTACTTATCTGTTATCTCTTGAAGGCCATTTTGCGTTACCAGCATTGGTATGCAGTTTCGTTCTTCATGTCTTGCATAAGAAAAATGCAGGACTATATAGACGCTATATAGAACATCTGACGATAGCGCAGATGTTTTCCATGATTTCGGCATTCACAAATAAAATATCAAAGAAAGAATGTCAAATCGTTTGAAATGTATCAGAGTTCGTTTCGCCCTGATTCGTTGTTATTCTCTGAAGCAAATGCACAGTGGAACAGTATGAGCAAAGCCAACAGTAAGTATCTCAAGGAAGGCCGAATTTCCTTTTCCACGGTAAGCGAGCGTTTCCAAAATTTTAAGTGAATGGCATGGTGAATTAATGAACTCGGTGAATTAGTAGCTCTTAGGCATGGTATAAGTCAATTTCCGTTAGACTACTTGTCCGGTACGGTTGTTTCAGTGATGAAGGCTAAACTGAATCATGAATTTCTTTTTGTAATTATTTTAACGCTTTGCTGTTTCCAGCGACCATAGGATATTTTGTATTGATTGGTTTCACGCAACGAATGTAAAGGAAGTGATAGTGCGAATTCCACGACCGGCATACTGAAAGAACTATAAGTCCCAGAAAAATTTTCAGAAATTGTTCTATCACCGCAGGTTTTGGCATGGCAGATGTCTTAATATTCACAGATGAGATTTAGTCGTTTCGTCTTAGTGCTAGTAACCTAAGCTGTGACGCGCACATATAAACCTTATCATTAGCAGTTCAGCAGTAGTTTTCGTTACCTTCAGAATTAGTACATTTTAGGGAACGCAAGTACAGGAAAGATATGTGTTCCTATTCAGCGATATTGTGCTCATTGCTAAAGAAAAGTACCTTTTTCTTCTATTGATATTTCAAGCACTTACAGGCAATTTTTAGAGCACTCAATACATTCTGCCTGAAGGAAAAGATTCGTCTGCGTGAGCTCTGGATAAGCGAAAACGACCTTAGCCTGGTTTCTGATGCAGTGCGCAGACAAGAAAGCTGTTTCATACTAGGGTGGCCAACGAAAAATTTCGCCTTGGAATTTTCGTAAGTATTAATTAACGGTAAAAATGGAGTGCGGGTATAGTGAAACTGAATTCATTGTTTCAAGTGAAGTTTTTTATTCCCACGTGCCATACGATGTAGCCGCATTTTAATTCTGTTTAACAGAAGCACAACAGAGAAAGATAGCTGGTTGGAAGCGTTCCAGGCGGCGATTCTTCAGGAAAGAAGCAAGGAACAGGCAATGACACTTACTATAATGACAAGAATTGATATTGGCAGTGACGTACAGGTTGACAAAATTTCCTCAGGTAAAATGAAAGTAATCTAGTACTTTCAAGGCTAGAGAAATGGTTGTCAACAGCTCACAATCATCCTCGGACATTTTGCAAAGGATATGCCTAGATTTTGGCTTTCCAAGGGCTGACATCTGTCAGCTGTATTTTGATCACTCTCAGGGATTATTTTCCATTCCACTTTATGGTAAACACTGCGCTCTGGCAGCTTCAGCATACTTGATCTGAAAAAGCGTTTAGGATTTGAAATTCCATACATTATACAATCCTCATATTCAAAGTCGAGCATGCAGGTGGAAGTCAACGAACCAACAGATGCAGGCAATGCTGATCAAAAAGTCAACAGCATGAATTGCTTTTTCACCGTGAGGTTGAAGAATGGTAAGTATGTGCAAAAATGATTTAGATCTGAACGAACATAGCAGGATATAAAGATTAAACAGAATATATGTAATGCACAGCATAGTCAGTCTTTATTGGAGGATAACAACCTTACGCTCTTCGTCCTTACGTGCTGCAATAATCTGTATCTACAGCTCCTACAATGCCTTTCATGCTCCTTATGAGCAATAATATATTCATAGGCAGCAGTGGTCATATAGCTAACCAGCAATTCATATTGACGCGATGAAACCAACGAGCATTTTACTTAAAAGCCTCTTTATGTTGTATAAACGTTTATTTTACGGTGGTGCCCGTTTTTATGTTGAACAACCGGAGCTTTCGGGTATGAACGTCACCCGTCGTCAGCGGTAACAAACAGAATGACTGTGTGACACTTCGTTGCGTAATACGTATTTTTCGTTTTAAAGCGAATAGTTCTGCTTGTTACCGCTGACGACGGGTGACGTTCACACCTGAAAGCTCCGGTTGTTCAGTATAAAAACGGGCGCCACCGTAAAATAAACGTTTGTACGACATGAAGACATACGGTCCCGTTAAGAAGAACTATGTATTCAAAAGCCTCTTCATGAGGCATTTCAGTGTTTTCATGTTCTTCATAAAGCATTAATCAAATGTGTTCTCATTTCGTGCGCCAGTACATCAATGGGATTGGATTTGCATCTATACAAATCTTTCAGCATAAATTCTTCACTTTTAAAAATCAAACGCGTAAGAGCAAATGGCATGCAAACGTTTCCCATCTGTTTTACCGAAACTATTCGTCTGTGTTCTCGTTTCGTCAGTTGAGTGTTTGTAAATTTCAAGTTGAACCGGTATATGTGCTCTGGAAGTTAACTAACAACCACGATGACTTTGATAAAAATAGGTTGCCCTATTGCTATCTGCCGTTCTGTTTAAAAATCAGAAGTCGCCAATGAGGCGGTTGCGCAGTACAAAAAACGCTGGGCGTAAGCTTTTGGCTAAGTAAATGGTAGACAACCTTTCTATCAATCACGACTTCCACTGACACCGAACCCACCGACTTTTCGATAATAAGTTAACCTATTCATTTACTTTGAAAGAAACGCTTATCTCATGAAAGCAGATCACTTCTGCGTTGCCATTTCGATTATCCCTCAGTCTCCAATATAACCTTGGGAATAAGTTGAGGAAAGTGTGCACTTAATCTTCGGAAGTAGACGTAATGAATTCGTGACGTAGTGACTTACAGTTCATGAATTCGTGGTGATAACGTCTGAAAGTGAGTGCGAACGGTGTCAGAAACGACAATTGTCGCACCATGGAACTGCTCATTGAATATTCAGTGAGCAGCTCCATGTGTAAAATCATCATGTATCACAGCTAATGCTCAGAGTAATTGCCCTTTGGCCATTCAGATCTATTAGGCTTGTCTACAGTTCGCTGTTGTCACAACCTATATGCTCACCGAAGTTTGTCCGAATTAGCGAGCTTTCTGGATTAGCGGCCTCCGGATTAGTGGCAAACTACTGTACTTTGTTTAGATTCGACTCATGTGAGCACTCGCAGAAGAGAGAACTATGCTTGCCATGTGGTGTACGAATGGCGGAAAAGGACAAAACGTACAAATCATTCCAATGATAAACAAGTGACTGCTGGAGGCAAATTTTTTGGGAGGCCACTTTCTGATATGAGCAAGGACGATTATTTGCTGCATCATGTAGAGGTACACTATTCTCATGCCAAAGTATGCTTAGGTGCTTGTTGTCATTATATACCTATTTTTAAGAGACTATTTTCCCATCTCCTCAACGAAGGAGTTAAAATGCCTGGAATTTTTCGTAAACCACCGAAGCAAAGTACACTTCAAGAGATAAAAACCATGTTAAGCACTGGTGTAGAAGTTTTCTTTGAGTACTTTTCTCCCTGTGTGAGCGCCTCTGTGCTGAAGGAATTTTTGCGTAGCTTACCTGAAAGCGCGATTTGTGGTAAGAATCAAGGAGAATGGCTGCATATCTGTAGCGAGAACTTTGGTACAAAGCGTTTGGAAAAAGTGAAAAGGTGAAAGCTCACTCAGTTCTGTTCAACGCTTCAAAAACATTTATTTTATTGTTTAAGGCTGTTGTCACGGCTGCCAGACTCCAATACACTATTCCTAGAATATCTGATGTACCTGTGCATTTGTGTAGTAGAAAATTCTGAGATAAACCAAATGGACAGCCATAGCTTGTCTATATGCCTTGGACCAAGCCTTTTTCAGTCGTCAAAGCTGGTCTCGACCGCTGAAGATCTGCAGGCAAGAAAAGTTGCTGAAGCTACTGAATTCATTATAAACAAGTAAGATTGCATTGTTATTGCTCTGAATGGTAGAATTGGTTCTTCAGCGCCAGAAACCTGTTCGACATTAGCTTCGTCGCAAGGCATCACTACAAACATCAACTCTCCTGCAATTAGTGTTAACAGACGTGTATCTAATAACGTTTGCCAGTTAGGATTACAAATAAATCAAAATTAATAGCGAGTTAACTCCCTAATCTATTAAACGTTAAATCTGCACCACCAATCTGCAGATAAAATGATTTCATGACAATATAAACATGATGTTAGTTACGGCTTTTCCTGTTGTTTCGTCGGTGCGAAGTAAAAGTAAAAAACGGTTTTAATCGTACACGAATGAATACACGGAGCCTTGGGACTGACCATGTCCTGTCGTCAGCGTGATGGTAATGCGCAGGCCATTACAATCACGATGACATTGTGATCAACATCAACATCACTGCGATCACTTACCTCATACTGCACCTTGTTTGCGAATTAAACTTTACCAAAGGCACCCAGAGGAGGGTAAAGACATAGCAAAGGCGAAGTATATGTTGAGGTTCGCTGCTATCCGCCGTAAGTCTTCAGAACCAAACACCAGGGATACGGCTAGGACCTGTACTTTGCTAGTGCTCTTCACTCATACAGCAGCTGTTTATATGGTTCCCCTGATTGTTTTCGCGATTCCTGTAATTATCCCACTACGTTTCCTTATTGCTGATTTTATCGCGTATTATTCTGCCATATTTTTGTATTTCGCAACTAAACGCTTGCGTAACTGTTTTCTGAAAAATTTTCCGCACTATGATTAATTATATTAATATTTCCCCAGGACGTTTCGGAAAACGGGGTGTCTGGTAACGGCTTCGCTACTTTCACAATTGATCTTCAGTTCACAGCTTTGGCCTAGCTTAGGCTTAGGCCTACACACAAAACGGGCCAAAGCGTGAACTAAAGATCAATTATGAATATTTTCCCCAATTACATTTTCAGAATATTGATCTGTCAGAGTTATGACTGTCAAAAGTTTGGCTTTTCGATTTTGAACTCCCAGGACTTTTCAGCGTTAGGGATTATGCCGTCCAGAGTGGAGTTTTCTGAGATAATAATCTAAACTCCTATTGGAGCTATTAATATGGTAACCAGTTTAAATGACTGTTTTGAAAGTATTTGAGGCAATTATGGGCATTGCTTTCCAAAAAGTTTAACCGATTACTACTTAGTGCCACAATAGTTGCCTATGGACTGCCCAGATTCCACTTGTCTATAAAGATTACTTGTTAATAATATTATTAGATTTACTGCAAAGTACGAAGTATTATCTTTGCACTCTGGTACTTTTGAAGAAAAGACTAAAACGCTTTGCATCCTGGAATGGCCCGACTAATACCACGTGATTGCAAATAATGAATATTTTACTATAAAATATTACAAGATATAAACGAAAAACGCATTTTGATAATAATAAATAGTCTTCGTACGCAATTATTCAACGAAGGTCGCAGCAGGTGACTTGTCTAAAAAAGCAAGTTATGACAAGCCAGCAGTCCACTTGCATACTGCATACCGCCGTTCATTTATCAAACATTTATGTGTCCACTTTCAAAACCTCAATGCATTAGTTTCGTTATAACAGTGAATTTGATGACAAAGGGGGTCAGATCGGTACATGATTTCCAGCACAATTTAGGCTTCATTCACGTTTAACGAACTACCACAAATGATCTAGTTCTTTTTGTGAACCTTATCATAGGTGCCTTTATTCTTGTAGCTGCTAACGTAGCCGGACTGCTCAACGATGTCCTCGCGTCCTGCCCTGCCTTTACCTTTTCCAGTCTCGACGTCGAATCGCTCCTTATGAGAGCCAGTATACTTTGACACGTCTGTCAGGCGATCCACCACTCCCTTTGCAACAGTCTTCTGCAAGCATCTTTCATAACCGATTGTTGTATCTTACGATGTAGTAATGTTGTAACTGGCCATAAAAGCGAAGAAGCAATATAAATCCAGAAAAAGACAGAGCGATTCGATCATTAGTTAGATGAAGTTTCTACGAAAGAAATTACGCTGCTCACCGTGGCGGTATTCACCGTAGGCCCTTCCAGTTTTGACAGGCGCTCACAAATACGATCAAGTTCTTCTTGCACGGACTTGTGCGTTTTCGATGCTCTATCCTCAGCAACCTTGACCAAAACTTCTCTGGTTTCATGATAGTTCAAAGTCTTACGCCTTGGGCTAAAAAAGGTTATTTCGGTAAATCCACTTACTGTCTACAGTGTTACTTAAAACGATAGGACCACTATAGCGCAGAGGAAATCATATGCATGCATACGCCTAAGTGACCAGCGAAGCATAAACTGATATTCGGTCATACAAATGTCATACAACTTTTATGCGTTCAACATTAATTGCACTGCATATGCCCTGTCGTTACTTTAGGAAGTCTCTAAAACCTTTGCCAAGGAAGAACCATGCATGTCATCAGTTCAAAAGTTTATCCTAACGAATAAACGTAGCTCATACATCAGCCTGGCGCATTTTCCGTGGATAGAAAAAACCGTAAATGGATTTTATGAAGATGGGACGCAGTATAATCAATAATAATAACTAATAATAATAATAATAATATGTAGATCTCAGTCACGGCTTTTCTCGCTGTCATAGATGTCCGTAGATAAACTGCAAAATGTCCTACCAGAGAATGGATGAGCAAATCGTTAGAGAAAGTAAAAGAAAGTAGGGCACTTTGCAGTCTAATTACAGACTTCTACGGCAACGTGACTGATGATCTACTTGAAAATACCTAATCCCGTTAAAAGACATCCGATATTCCGAAATATCCAAAGTGTTCATGGCGCACACATCCTAGAAGCAGCAAAGCTGCTTGAATAAAACAATGCCAAGCTAACTTTACTTTTCAAGCGTCATAACGCTGGTCTACTGCCAAAGTGATTCCAACTAAAGTGGGACCGCATTTGCAATCAGTGGACAAACTGTTTACTGATATCCACTGGTTTCTCCCTGTTAAAGGCTACTATTAGGGATCATACAAGAACAAGAGCCCACTTAAATTCCGTTTCTAACAGTACCCTAAACTTTATAATTCGTTACGATCTAATCTCATCTCTCACTTAATCACCATGCTAAAATTCCTCTTCCCTAATTAAATTAAATCAGATGGAACTTCTGTATAAAAAGCTCGAATCTTTATACAGTTCTCACTCCTGGGAGTATCAAAGGTCCAATGATAAGAATAAGCGTCCCCCGTTCACAAGATAATACAGATAAAACGGTGATCAGTCTTACCGCGCATGAGCTGAGCGGGGCGGAAAAACTGGTCTTAGTAAAAGGTTTGAGTTTTGTCTTTAAACTCCAGAAACGCTCCCGCATTAAACACCACTTCCTCTGTCGAGCACGGCCTCGCATGCACCGTACCCAAAATAGCAACTGAAATAAAAGGATACGTCTCAGGTCTTCTTTTGCATGATGATACCCTTCCCAGCCTATGTCTAAGCCGCTCCAAAAGTTACATTATTAAAAACCTTAGATCACTAAAGGATGCTATCATTACGAAAGCTGATCATGCGAACATCACTTGCGCTCACATTTTTTGTTCGCTGATGACGGGCCAAGGATGCCCCAAAAGCTTCGAGTACGTTAATTGCGATTTCAAATAAAACATTTAACCGTTAACAGGCCAAACCCGTAAGAAACTACAAGGAAAGAAACAGTAGAACTTAAAAAGACACGTTAACTCTCTTGGCTCAATAAGGACTCTGAAATTATGAGTTCACCGTGTAGTCAGCAGTGAATTCATTTAAGACAAAGATGAAGTGACAGAGCTGTTTGAAACAGAAGCCCGCATTCAACCGTGACGGATGATCTGGTTATTGCACAGATGGCTTCAGTAGCTGCCACGTTTCTAAAAAGTTTGTGAACTTTACAGTCTCAGACCAGGAATTGGGTTTAGCAACGACTGGTTAACAAAAGTCAGCATTCCCTGCAGCTTGTTGAGTTACTATATATATGATAAGCAAAACCCAGATTCAAAATATACCGACAGAAAAATAAGGGCCTATACCAAACCGGAACAATGTTGTGTCCTGCATAATATGCCAACATTGTCTTGCCCGAACAAAAGAACTGCCGAGCATCACAATATCCACTTTGTGCAACAAGTAAACTTTCTTGCAGCGCAGACCAGCGAATTCTGACATGTCCATTCATAGCACGTCAGGCCATCAATGGATAAACGCCATCAAGCATCGGTTCCATTCAATAACGAGCTGGACCTATGCCAGACTACAGAACAAGTGCGGTATTTGACAAGTTGCTTACTCATACGTGAACAAATATCTATATTTGCCAGTGCCTACTCCATTAGCCAACGGTTTTCCGCTTGTTTGTTGGTCATACCAAAACCGGAATAATTGACACCTTCACTCACAATTAACATGAATCGGGTATTAAAACGCCTCCAGCGACAAAGTCAAGGAAACATGAGTTATCGACAACGCGGTAAAGGGTTAAAAAAGGTTCGCTGTTCTCCAAATAGAAACAGTTCAACGCTTCAATGCCAAACGAGCTACTTGCTGGTTTTTTCTGATCAGAAAATGAGAACCCTTTAAGCCTGAGGAAATAGGTAATTGAGCAGCTTGACCTCAAAAAATTCCAGCTTATGCTCGAAGTCACACACTTTCCAAAGCTATCGCAATCAAAGTTTTAAAGTAGATTTCAAGTAGCTCGCGCTAAACTTCCTACAGAGAAGAGCCAAAACTAGGCTCGAAATGAACGATCGACAGAATAAAAGATGAATTGTCTAAGACAGATTTGTTGTTTCTGATTGTACACAGATATAAATTGGGATTCGACGTATAATGCAACGTTAACGAAACACGAGTGCCTTCCGGCTGCTTCAGTTGTCTCAACTGTTACGCGAAGGAAGCCCTAAACTGGAATTAGAGTAAACGGCAGATGCATGAAATTCCAAGTTTAAGTTCCTCTCGTAGACGACGTATTCCCAAAACCCTTTTATCTGTTCACTGAATATGTATTTAAGTGGGAAACAAAATTTAGGCGTCTTGAGAAGAGTCAGTAGGATTGATGATTACGCATGTAGTAAGTTCTAGCAGTGTAACTCTGCCAATCGATGGCCAGCAGAGCCTGGCAACGCCAAAACAGGAGCTACAGCGCAGAACGTGGCGAAATAGCTATACGTGGCCCAAAGTAGAATCGCCGTTGTTTCGATTAAACTTTAAACCATGAAGGAATACGGGCTCGAAGGATACGAAAATCAACAATGGCACTCAGCAATGCTACCTCCTGCCGTTGCGATGGCAACGGCCCACAGTGCAAGAAGAGCTACAACAACTGTTCTGCTCTTACCCGGCAACTTTGGAAAACGCGATTCCAGTCATTGTAGTCGTGATACCTTTGGTATCGAGCACTCCAGCATCCTTGAGCCACTTGTCAAAATTTTTGCCAGTCATCTCGGTCGCGGCTTGATTACCAAATCGGGTGAACAGCTCCCAACGATGTTGCATTTCCTCTTCGTTCCAGTTGTCCCAGGAAACGTCGCCTGCAGAAATACCACGTTTGCTTTCCACGGACATTCCGGTAGTTTGATTCAAAACGTTTTGAAGCGCTCCTTCAAGCCCTCTACAAAGCAGAACAGTTATTCCAACGGCCAACCGTCGACGTGTCATCGTTCTGCCTAATAAGCAGTTAGCCTATTCGAAGAAAACGGTGCTCAGCATATTTTAATGCAGTTGGACACGAAATGGAACAGCGCTGTCTGCGAAGACGGCAATAGCAGTAGAGAAAGTAGGAAATAGCAAGCGACAGAGAGAGCAATCGCTTGCCCGAGTCCAATCGATACAACCAAAGTTCTCTACTGACTAACGAGCACTAGCACGTCAAGGCCGCTTTGCTGTCTGCTGCTGAACAGTTCGAACCGATCAATGTCCCATATGTTAGTCCCTTAGTAGGTAACAACAATACGGCGTTCGAAAGAAGTCTCAAATAAGAAAGATAAATGGGTTCAGATGAACCATTATCTAAAGACTTGCCAAACATTGCGCGAACGGACAAACTGAATGTAAAAACTTATCTATGGTCATAAAAATTCCTTCGTGCTGATCATTAAGAAGCCGCAGATCTTAATTTCCATTCCTCTAAGCGCAAACGAAAGCGTAAACATAGTATTCAATGCTTGCACTTAAGGCATTTTCTTGCGACGTGAAAAATCGGCGTGTTGTGACGTCTTAAACAGGACAAAAAAGCAGCTTGATTCCGTTAACTTGCTACACAACGTTTCAAAATAGAGCAGGTTGCCTTGCGTACACAAAGCTCCGTTGAAAACTTGTTATTCGGCATGTCACTGCAAGTTTCAATATGACTCATCGATTGTGGCTATACTCTGAATGCAATTTAAGCTTTTTGCGATCTCCCATACATTGTTTTGTTTGCTCAAGTTAACGCCACGCCTTGCTGTTGCCACTCCCTGAACCAAAACATTTCACTGTAGGAGCATCGCTAGCGCAAGCATTTCGTTGCCTTCGAACGACAGCTATTACAAAAACAACGATAATTAAGCAAGGACTCCCGCCGGAAGCGTATCAGTCAACCGATGGTGATAACGCTCTGCAGACGTGCATCCGAAGAAAATATATGGATGTGAAGGAACTTTTTTCATCTGAAGCGCGTGTCAGTATAATTAGTTTTGGATGCTAATTTGTTGAGTACACTTCTCCTTACAGATGATCTGCAATGTCGTGTGTTTATTATTTAAAAGCAGCTTTTTGCCCGTGAACACCAGCAGCAATAATTAAACGAGAATGCCTGACAAATGGGCCCAACGGAGACGTGGAAATGTATGTTTACTATTAACGCGATAGCTTCCCGAACTAAAGGCGTTCTGTAGCCAGCCTTATAGTCCAGTTTGCAGGGGAGGATATTCTATCGTATCATATGCGGCCCAATTCTTAATCCAACAATGGAACTTCCTTTCTTTCAAAAGTTGCCGTGCCAATGAACATAGTTACTGTTCAGCGGGTCAGAGAAGTCTCCCATTAGCAAAACGAATACTAGACAGAGCAAATATCCACAGTTCTCCTTGTAGCAGCTAAGCTGTTCTGCTCGACGAATTATTTTCTGCAATAGCTATGTCATATAGTGCAACTTAGTGGCCTTAAGTAGGGGTGCAATAATAGGATGGACAGAATAATCAGACGCATCAACATGAATGGAGATGCTACGCACACGATAGTAAAATGGGCTTCATTCAGACACATTGATTCGATTTTCGTCAATTTCATTATACTCTCGTCATAGTCAAGGTGGATCAGAGAGACAAGCAAAAGTCAAACAACTGGAAAGCGTCTCCTTGCTTAAACGCTGCCAAAACAAACGAAGCGCCATTCTGCCATTCTTCCTCAATAAAGTGAACTTTTCAGAGTTTCTAGCTCAGGTCCAAGACTTCTCGACGCCGTCGCTTAGCCGCCACCAGTCGATGCCGCTCTTTTGACGCGGCGAACTGTCTGGTTTGCTGTGGTTGGCCAGCGCTACCTCACTGATTTGATCTCGACTACCTTTCCATATTTGTGTGGGCTGCTCTCTTGGCATCAGGGTCCGCTGACCTCTTGGCGCCGCCCTTTTACCCTTTCGTCTGACAGCAGCAACCTTGAAAGACGGGTGCTTCGTAACGGGATGGATAGTTTTCATTGATCTTTCACGGCTTATCCCGTTCTAACAAAAACAGTATTGCACTATAAGTTAGTGCAATACTGTTTTTTTCCTCATAAAATCGCTCGTCCATCCGCTGGTTGAGCAGCTGTGTAGTGTACTTGCAGATACTCACTACACAACATAGAACGGAATAAGCCGTGAAAGATCGACAATCCATCCCGTTACGAAGCATCCGTCTTTCAAGAACATATTAAGGGCATACGGCGCACTCTGCCTTCAAGCAGCAAAAGAGCTGGAACGATCATCGCTCAAGCTGACCGCTACCTTAGGTAAGTCGACATTCTTATTATTCGTGCGCGACGCAGGTCTCCTGTCAAGGTGCCTCCAACTTAAGTGGAACCACGCTCAGAACCCACGAACGATCAGACTGTTAAAATCCCCCGGTGTCTTCCTTCTTAAAGCTACTATTCGTTATCACAGAAAATCTATTGCTTACCTTAAAGACATGCGTAAATATAACACAAATTTCCTTTCGACATCAGTCAGCTTCGATCTGCTTTCTCAACTACACAGGCATGTTTGCACACTAACAAAATTGAAGCAAGTACGGACCCTTAACAGAAAGCTCAATTCCCTATATTGTTCTCAGTCCTGGGAGTTCAAGAGATGCGGTAAAAATTGCCCGCTTCCTGCTAAACCAAATATAGGTAAGATAGTTGTTAATCTGTGTTCGAGTACCCTAAATAACACTGAGAAGCATTGTGCTTTGGCGGACCATGAAGACTCTCGGATAGCAACAGTTTACTGTGGAGTAATGCGACGTTACGGCAATAAATCAGAAGTACGACGATAGCCCTGAACGTTCTAGGCTCAGGCTCAACGCGTATATATAGCCCTCCATGACCTCTAACCTTCGCGTTCCCAAGAACGCCAGGCTGTTGAGCCATCGCTTAATCCGCTTACTGGGAAGCAGGGGGTGCTAATCCCGAACCTGGCCGTCTTTGCGCCAGGTCGTCGTTGTCAGGTTCTTACGCCGGTCCAGAGAACAGGTTCTCACGTCGCTGTCGAGTCTGAGCTACCATGCCGCTCTTTGGGCCGCGCTCACCGTGGTCCTAGTGAAGCCATCTCTGGCATAAGGATATCCTAGCTAAAGGCCCCATTTGTTCCCACTCCTAAGGGCATCCCCATTATGGATATCATTTCTTCGGTTGAACACGGACTCTCGCGCACAGCACCCATTAAAGCAGCAAAAATAAAAGCGTCAGTCACAAACATCCTGCTAGAAGGTCGGTCAACTCCAACCCTGAAACTCAGCCGCGCAGAACAACAAGCGATTAAAGGTTTAAAGTCATGCAAAGACACCGTCATCACTAAGGCAAAGGTAACGTGGTAGCTCTCTTGGACCGAACAGTTTATACGCGAAAGATTAACGAGCTGCTTTCGAATAAAATATACCGCCCCATGAAAAAGGACCCAACCCCAATACCAGGCTGGCTTTGTTAGCTATGCTGGATTCTTTCGTAAGTGAAACACAAGACCCACAGCTTGCGTATGTAAGTCAAAATATTTTCTATTTAAGTAATGTTAACTGCCCTGAACTTTATGGACTCCCTAAAATTCACAATTCGGGGGTCGCTCTAAGACCAGTGGTCTCCAGCATCAGCAGCGTAACACATCAAAGCTTTGTTCTTATTTTAAAGATATAATCAAACTGCTAACATGTGAACGTAGCTTGTATCTAAAAAAACTTTAGAGATCTCTGCTCCGCATGTCGTTGCTGGAATCTGATGAATCTCAAGTCTCAACAACGATTGCCTTTTATTTCAACGGCAACGACGGGTACGATCAACGAACGAACTTTACTCGAGCTTGTGAAAAGGTCTTTCCAGCTGGTAGCCAAGCAAGCGGCATCTTGGTGGGAGTCCAAATTTGCCTACGACATATGACGCAGTGGAAGAGAATGTCTCACAAGTGTGCGTAGGTCTATGATCCACGCTCGGCTTCGAACTTCGGCGAGCGTATCTTCGACGCCAAAATAACCACGGTCAGCATGCATCTGCCTAATCAACATTACCGAGAAATGGTGGTTTGCTGGCAAGATAGGCAGGTACTTAGCCTGGAATGGCAAATGTGACAAATGCAAACGGGCACTCACTCGTAGGATGCCAGTCGCATCCAGTAACGGACTCAATCGCCGAAGTTTGCTATTCCGCAGCACTGGACGATTATGGTTTAAGCCAGGGGTGGGGAACCTTTTTGCTGCGGCGGGCCGTTTGGAGGTTTATAAGATCATTCGCGGGCCGTACA